>CM027406.1:92149503-92170860 GCA_015711505.1 Sylvilagus bachmani | reverse complement strand
ATCACCTCAGATCCTGCCCACCCAGGAACCCCACCCCATCACCCCAGACCCTGCCCCATCCAGGGACCCCACCCCATCACCCCAGACCTCACCCACCCAGGAGCACCCACCCTCATCACTCTAGACCCCGCCCCATCCAGCGACCCCCACCCCCATCATCCTGCCCCTCCCCCCAGTGTCCCCAGCCTGCAGCCGAGCTGGGCGCCAGCTCACTCTGGTGCCCCACCTCCTCCCAGCCCAGCCCTGCCTGGCTCCACTCCAGCACAATTAGCGGACGTGTGGGCCCCAGAGCAGCCGGAGGCTCCCGAGGGCGCTCAGGCCCAGTTCTTGCCTGAGGAGCAGAGGGCTGGGAGGGACCCATCAGCTCCCGAGGGTGCCCAGGCCCAGTTCCTGCCTCGGGGACCCGGTGGGAGCCAGCCTGGACTCTGGGCTCCCCTGAGAGGGGGCGGGTCCGGCGTGTGTGGGGAGCAGCGGCCAGGCAGCAGTGTGGGGTGGGCCTGCCCAGAGCCGGTGGGGACAGCGAGCGCCCAGCAGGAGGCCGGGGACCCCTGGGAAAGGCTGGGGAGACCCCCCAGCTCTCAGCCTGGGCCATCGGTAGGAGGGGGTTCCTCGAGGGTCGTGGGGGGCAGTGGGGGGCAGAGGCGTGCAGGGGACTGGGCGGGGGTCCGTTCTGCCAGGCCTGCTGAACTCTGGGTCAGGCTGGCCCCTGCGGCCCCCAGGCTCACCCGTAAGAGTGCTGGAGCCTGCTGGGTGCCCGGCCCCGACAGTCTGCGGGGGGCACTGCCGTCAGGGTGGGGGCCAGGTGGGGTCCTGGCCCTGCCCAGGCCGGGGAGTGAGGAAGGCAGCCCCAGCGGGCCTGGAGGACAGTGCCGGCCAGGGGCTGGGGCAGTTGTGGCCTTGTGGCCACCAGGAGTGGATCCTGTGGCCGGCGGTCACCTTGTCCTGCCGTCTTCCCTAGGTGCCCCTTGCTGCCTGCATGGGCACTACATGCCTGGTTGGTTTGGGCAGGAAAGATCCAGATGGAGAGGCCGGGAGCAGGGGCCTGGCCGTGGGCCCCAGGCTGGTGAGGGCTGGTGGCCAGCGCTGTGGCGTAGTGGGTGAAGCATCTGCCTGTGGTACCAGTATCCCATATGAGCGCCAGTTCAAGTCCCGGCTGTTCCACTTCCAGTCCAGCCCCCTGGTAATGTACCTGGGATGGAAGATGCCCAAGTGCTTGGGTCCCTGCACCCAGGTGGGAGACCTGGAAGAAGCTCCTGGCTCCTGGCTTCAGATCGACCCAGCTCTGGCCATTGTGGCCATTTGGGGAGTGACCCAGCGGATGGAAGACCCTCCCTCTGTCTCCCTCTCTCTGTAACTCTGCCACTCAAGTAAATAAATAAATCTTAAAAAGGAGGGATGGGTGCCTCCGTCCTCGTGCTGAGGGGCAGTGAGCGGATGGTGGCTCCCGGATACACCCCCCACCTCCCAGCCCGGGGGCCGCAGCCCCAGGGTGAAGGGGCTCCTGACCAGGGCCGGCTCCTCGCGCCCACTCTGTTCACTTCTGGCACTGGCTCTGGCCAGCTCACGACCCGCCCTTGGGACCTCCGCCCTCCCCGCCACCTCCCAGTTCCAGCCCAGTGGAGGTGGGGCTTGGCCACGCGGGGCGGGGCAGCGGGGTGTCCGCCGAATCCTGCAGGGGCACCTCCTGCTGGAGGCAGAAGCACAGTCTGTCTGTGTAGGGTGCTGGGGAACCTCGCAGCCCAGAGCTGCCGGCCATCAGCCATCGTGCTGTGCGTGCAGGGGCCCCTGGGGTGTGGGGCAGAGGGCTGCTCTGCAGGCGGGGCCAGCCGCTGTGGCCACACCCCCGGCCTTGCAGGGCGCCCGTGGGCTCTGCTGTCCATCACCCTTCCCCGAGGCCCCCAAGCAAAGGTGGGATGCGGTGCAGTGCGCTCAGGCCCAGACGCCTCTCTTGTCCTGGGCGGGAGGTGGAGGGGTGTCCGCCGGCCCGGCTCGGCTCCCACGCGCGGCGGGTGTGGCTTTTGTCCACTACGTGGGCTGTGCTCCTGCTCTCACCTCGGCCTGGCTGCCTGGGGACGGCGTCTGCTCACCCAGACGCTGCTGCTCCTGGCTCTCCCAGCGGGTGTGCACAGGGTCTGGGGGCTCCCTGGGTCCACGGTCAGCCCTGGTCCCTCACTGCTGCCCATACCGCCCCGTGGGTGCCACCAGCACTGCTGTCTCCCAGGGCGGGCCAGCGCGGGGTCCGACGGCCTTGGCCGCCCAGCTTTGGGCTGGCCCACTCCTGCCCAGCGTCCTTTCTGTCATGGTAGCAGGAGCTGGGCAGGCCCAGGCGTCCCCCGTTCCTCCCCCCGAGCCTCTGCCTCTGAAGACTTCAGGCTGGACCCCAGGGACCCTGCTTTCTGCTCCCCTGCCCACTCAGGGCTGAACGTGGGGGTCCTCGCGGGAATGGCCGGGGAGCCACAGGAGGGGCCAAGGTGGGCCTGGAGCTCCGGCCGTGGGCCCCACGTGGGACGGCTCGGGGTGTGCTCAGGCATGGATGGCGGCAGGCTCAGCAGGCCCCCCAGGCACCGGGGGGCTGTCCCAAGCCTCGCGTCCCCGGCGGCCGCCAGCGAGTGCCGGGCTCTGTTGGGTCATCCTGGCTCTGCCTCTTGCCCTCTGTGCCCCCTTTTGATCCGGGGTGGTGAACGTGCAGTCACACCCACGGTCACTGCGTCACACAGTGTCTCCCACGTCCTGTGCTGCCCCCTGCACCCTAGAATAGCAGCATAGCCGGAGACAGGGTCTTGGCAGGGGCCGTAGGGCGTGCCCTGATCCACCATGACACGGGGGAAGCTGGGGGGACTGATGCCTGTTCCCTCCCCAGCAATGCACCTGCTGCAGCCCCACCCCCGTGCCACGGTGCCAGCGTCGGGAGAACAGGCCACGAGGGAGGTCCCAAGAGGGACGGACGGCCGCTCTCCCTCACTGCCTGGTGAGCCTCGAAGGCCAAGCAGGCGGCAGCCGGCACCCTGCCTGCCAGCCGGGTGAGGGCCCTGGGGGAAGCGGCCCCCGCGGCCTGGCTCTCGGCCTCTGGCCGCAGGACACAGGGTGTCCGGGCCCCGCCATGGGCCATGCGTTGTCCCAGCAAACCCGGCCGGCGTCCCTCAGGCACTGGGCTCATCCGGCGATGGTGAGGGTGGGCGCTGAGTTCATCCAGCGGAGACTGCCAGAGAGCCAGGTGCAACCACACGGCGAAGAGGCAGCGTGGTTGGAGGGGCAGGGGACCCTAGAGCCCCCGGCCAGCCTCGCTGGTGGGGAGGCCACGTGTGACCTTGGGAGCTGAGCGCAGCCCACGGCCGATGCCAGCAAGGAAAGGGGCTCGGTCCTCCAACAGCAGGAAGTGGAGCTGGCACGGCCAGCCACGTGTGCCGCCGCGCCCGGCACGGAGCCCCGACCGCTGGGCAGCCCCACCCCAGCAGCCAGGGGACCCCAGGAAGCTCAGAGCCGGGGGAAGGCAACGGACCCCTTCCCAGAGCAGACGCTCTCGCCTCCCCCCTTGGCCTCTTCCCAGAGCAGGGGCGCCCTTGCCCTCCCCCCTCGGACGTCGCAGCCCCCGCTCTCGGCCTCTGCACCCCAGGACTGGGCCAAGCTGCCTTTGCATCACCCTGAGCCACGTGCCCACAGCCCAGGTCTGCGCCTCCACGGCCACGAGCCCACTCCCCTGACAGCCTCCACTGCCCCACCTCCTCCAAGGCCACCAGCGAACCCTCTCGGGAAGCCTGCACTGCTGGCCTGCCCTGGCTCGTGGTCACTGCCTTTCACGATGTGTGCTCGTCACCCTGGGTTCAAGAGGCCCCTGGGACAGCCCGCACACCTGCCCACACCTGCAGGTGCTCACCTGCCCACACCTGCCTGCACACCTGTAGGTACACACGTGCCCACACCTGCCCGCACCTGCCCACACCTGCCCGCACACCTGACCACACACCTGCCCGCACACCTGTAGGTACACACCTGCCCACACACCTGCCCGCACACCTGTAGGTACACACCTGCCCACACCTGCCCACACACCTGCCCACACACCTGCCCTCACACCTGCCCGCACACCTGCCCTCACACCTGCCCACACACCTGCCCACACACCTGCCCGCACACCTGTAGGTACACACGTGCCCACACCTGCCCGCACACCTGTAGGTACACACCTGCCCACACACCTGCCCGCACACCTGCCCGCACACCTGTAGGTACACACGTGCCCACACCTGCCCGCACACCTGCAGGTGGACACCAATTCTCATGCTGTGCATGTCACACCCCCAGTCCTGCTGTCTACACCGACTCCCGGCTGGCTCTGGGCTGTACCCCTCCACTGAGATGACCCCACCAGCTTGAGGCCTCAGATCCCCTGGGTCAGCTGGTGCCCAGTGGGCCACTCCCTGGCCCAAAACCCTCAGCGCACCAGGCGCGGGCGTCCAGACAGCCACGAGACCCCTCCTACCGGCACTCCGGGAATTCCAGAGTGGAGGCCTGACCCCGCCCCTACAGGCTGCTGCCACCCCTCTCTGGGTGTCCCTGCCCCCAGACCCTCAGCGCCACCTGCAGACACTCTGGCCCCAGAGCTACGGCACACCGCAGCAGGTGTCCGTGTCCCATAGAAGGGCAGTGACCACTTCTCCTGGGCTGTGAGGACATTGTCCAAGTTACGTGGGAGCGGGAAGCGCTGAGAAAGCACCGGTCACCCTGTGGGCCCCACGCCTGGGGGCCCAGCGCCCTCCCATCCCCCGTCTCCAGAGACCGAGGGCCCTGGGCCACGGCAGTCGGTCCTCCCCACATGGGAGTCAGAGCTCAGACTCCCTCGGACGATGACGGGTGTTCTGAAGTAAAGGGGGAGGGCGCCGTGGTGTAGAAGGTTAAGCCTCCGCTTGTGACATCGGCATCCCGTTCAGGCACCGGTTCAAGACCCAGCTACTCCACTTTGATCCAGCTCCCTGCTGTGGCCTGGGAAAGCAGTGGAAGATGGCCCAAGTGCCTGGGCCCCTGCACCCGCGTGGGAGACCTGGAAGAAGCTCCTGGCTCCTGGTTTCTGATCAGCTCAGCTCTGGCCCTTGCAGCCATTTGGGGAGTGAACCAGCGGATGGAAGACCTCTCTCTCTCTCTCTCTCTCTCTCTCTCTCTCTCTCTTCCCTTCTCTTTCTCTCTAACTCTGCCTTTCAAATAAGTACAAAATAAATGTTAAAAAAGAAAACTCAGCTGTGTGATCCAGTCGGCGGCATCCGTACCCACTCTGCCCCAGCGACCACCTCCGCAGCCGGCGGGCGACTCCTCTGGGTTCGCTGCAAAAGCTCGAGCCACGGTGTCGCCATCCTGCCCCGTCCCAACTCACCCTGTGCTTCCAACGCCACAGGGACCCGAGGAGCAATGGCACTGATTTTTTTAAAAGATTTATTTATTACTTATTTGAAAGAGCTACAGAGAGGCAGAGGCAAGAGAGGTCTTCCATCCGCTGGTTCACTCCCTGTATGGCCACAGCGGCCGGAGCTGTGCCGATACGAAGCCAGGGGCCAGGAGCTTCCTCCAGGTCTCCCACACGGGTGCAGGAGCCCAAGGCCTTGGGCCATCTTCCACTGCTTTCCCAGGTCATAGCAGGGAGCTGGATCAGAAGTGGAGCAGCCAGGACTCAAACCGGTGCCCATATGGGACGCCGGCACTGCAGGCTGTGGCTTTACCCGCTACGCCACAGCGCCGGCCCTGCAAAAAACAAGAGCGGCCGCGTGCACGTTAGGGCACGTCAGGTAAAGCCGCCGCTTGGGACGCAGGGAGCGAGGCCCCCACCTCTGCCCCGGGCGGCTCCCTGCGAATGCACCAGGTCCCGGCCACCACCTGGGCCCACCTCTGCCCCGGGCGGCTCCCTGCGAATGCACCAGGTCCCGGCCACCACCTGGGCCCACCTCTGCCCCGGGCGGCTCCCTGCGAATGCACCAGGTCCCGGCCACCACCTGGGAGGCCTGGGCGGAGCTCCCGGCTCCGTCTGCAGCCGTCTGGGGAGGGAACCAGCAAACCACAGTTGAGATAATCTCTCTCCCACCCCCGCTTCCAAATAAATGAAACAAAAATCAGGAGAGAGACCCAGACCCAAAGTGGCCGGCGCTGGGCTGAGCCGGGGCCTCTGCTGGCACCGACGGTCTTGTGCCCACTGCTGCCCCCAAGAGAGGAACCTCGAGGCCCCGCCCCCTCCAGCCCCTTCTGTGTGCCATCCACCGACAAGCCAGGGGGACACCCCAGGCCCCTGCTTCACTCTGCGTGGCCCCAAGGCTGGGGGGCAGGCAGCCTCCGGTGCGACCCCGCCCCCCGGGGCAGGCAGAAGTGGAGCCTGGTGCCCCGCCTGGTGCCCACACAGCCCTGGCTCCCAGGGCCGACCAAAGCCGCGGACCCGCAGCAGTGGCTGCATCACTGCCCAGCCCGCTGCGGCCTTCCAAGGGCCTGCCCGAGTGTGGGAGGGGCTGGGCAGCCGCTGGCGGCTCAGGGAGGGGCTCCCCGACGGAGCTGGGCCTGGGTGGAGCCCTGGGGAGGGGGGGCCGCGCCCCTGCAGAGCCGGGGTTCCCGTCCCCTTAGGGCTCGTGCCTGGGCGGGGCCCTGGTCTTGCACAGGGGGTGTCAGGCACAGTGAGCCCTGGGATGGGCCGGAGGTGGCTACAGCCGTGGGCAAGCCGGCCTCTGGGACCCAGGAGGGCTAGGACCCCTGCGGCCCACTCCTGTGAGGGCCCTTGGTGTGAGACTGGGTGGGCTGGGCCACTCCCCCCCCCCCAGCCCGAGTTGGTACTGCCTGCCTAGGGGAATGGGTGCACCTTGCCCACAGACCTCCGTCTCTGTCTCCGTGGCTTGCTGTGGCCGGCACGGTGAGCTGGAGCACCCCCGTGCTGTGCCCCAGTGGCTCTGGAGGCCGGGAGTGGGGGGCTAGGCCCCTGAGTGCCTGCAGCAGGGACAACTGGCACCGACCCCGTTACCCCCCTGGCCAGGGGCCAGCCCTTCCTCACCAGGGCTGGAGCAGAAAGTGGGCGCCACTCCGGGCAGGCCAGGCCCCCGGGGAAGGCCCACCCCTTCCCCAGCAACTCTTGGTCCCCGAGAGGAGGGGCCAGCGCCGGCTCTCACCTGCCACTACACCCCCAGCGCTTGATAGCTCGAATTAGCACTTCCGACCTGGACAGCTGGGCGCTGGACCCGCTCCACCACAGGGCTCCCCGGCACCCCACCCTCCCCCACCCTCCCCCCGGCGGTTCCACTGCAGCGGCGGCGCGGGGAACGCGCGCGTGTGCGCGAGATGGTTGCGCCTGGCGCCACCCCCGCCGCTCCAGCCGCCGCGCCGCGCCGTGCGCTCCTGCAGGATGGCGCGGGCCAAGCTACCGCGCTCGCCGTCCGAGGGCAAGGCGGGCTCCGGGGGCGGCCCGGCCGGCGCCGCGGCCCCCGAGGAGCCGCACGGGCTCAGCCCGCTGCTGCCGGCCCGCGGCGGGGGCTCCGTGGGCAGCGACGTGGGCCAGAGGTAGGGGCGGGCACGGGCCTGGCAGCCCCCGCGCAGGGCCGCCGGGAGGGGCTTCGCATCCGCGCTCGCATCCTGCACGCATCGCTCGCTCGCCGCACCTGCGCGCCGCAGCAGCCCGGGAAGGGGGTCTGCGGGGTCCGTCTTGGAAAGCTAGGGCGCAGCCCCCGCCCTGCGCTGTCCTGCCCAGCCTGCGGGAGCCTGGGGGACCCCCTCACTGCCCCACCTGGAGCCTGAGCAAGCCTGAGGGAGGGAGCTCACCCGGCTGTGCCCAGGCGCCGTGTCCCTCGGGTCCTGCGGCCACCCGGGGGAGGCAGGGCTGGCAGGGCTGGCGTCCCTGTCCCCACTCCAGTGGGCAGCATGAGGCTGGGCTCCGCGGGAGCGCCCCTTCGGGGGGCATGTCCAGGACAAGCCCTGCCTGGTGCCGGGGCAGCCAGGGTGCCGGAGGCTGAGCCGGTCCGGGGGGGCACCTTCCCATTTCACGGTTGAGGACACAGGCCTCTGTGCCGGGAGCTGTTGTAGCAACGTGGGCACAGGGAGATGATCAGACCCGGCCTGGTGTGGGCTCCGGTCGTGGGCAGCAGCCCTGTGCCAGGTGGAGAGCGCTGGGGGCCGGGCCAGGCCAGGAGAGCAGCGTTTCCCTGGGGCACTGGTCCTGGTGGGCGAGATGGACAGGGCTCCCAGGCCGGGGGAGCAGTGAGGGCCGCGGGGGTCTGGAGGGGCTGAGTCAGGGCCGGGGGTGGCTGCAGAGGCCAAGCCTGACAGATGGCCGGACCCAGGGCGCCTGGGAACCGGGCTCCTGCCCCTCCCCGACCTGCCACACGCCGCCCACACCTGCTCCTCACGGCCCCCCGGGGGCACGGCGGCTGCAGCCTATTCCCATTTGCCAGAGGCAACTGTCGAGCCCTCCCCCGACTAATGGACAGCCGGCCGGCAGTAGGGCTGGGCGCTGGCCTGGGCCCTGGGGGCCACTCTCCCTCCTCTTCCTGCATTCTGTAGGGGCCAGTGATCCGGGAAGCTCCACCAGCGGCCGGCCTGGCTCCTGCGAGGGTAGGCCAGAGGGACGGTGGGGCCTGCCTGGTGGCACCGAGCCCACAGTGCAGCCTGGGACTTAGGGCCCTGCTCCTCCGGCCAGGCCACCTCCGCCAGGAGGCCCTCTGCTGTGCCCATGCCTGCCCTCGGCTGTGCTGAGCCGTCCACCGGGGTGGCAAGGCTGGAGGTGCAGGGGGAGCCGAGGACGCCGTCCACGCCCCGGCCCCCACAGCCCCTCTCCCCATGCACGCCCTGGCGAGGGGCAGGGGTCTCTGATGCCCCTCAGGGGCTGAGCCACGGGCAGGGAGGGAGGAGCCTGCCCCAGGCAGTGTGTGGGTGGCAGCGGCACCCTCTCCTGGCCGTGTTGCGCCAGGTGCTCTCTGCTGTGCCCCCACCTGGCCCCTGCCCCAGCTCTGGCTCCCCCATGGAAGGCAGGGAGGCCCTGGGGGAGGGGTGGCAGTGGGGCCGATGACCATTCGGGAGCTGAGGTGCAGAGGAGCCCAGTGAGGAGGGCTGGGATGCTTAGCGAACCCACCCAGTGGGTCAGGCGCCCAGGGTGCTAGTGGGGCATCCCGAGCCCAGGGGAGACTGAGTGGATGCGGGCCAGCGGGGCTTCCAGGACAGCTGGCAGGAGGGACAGGCTGGGGACGGGGGGGACAGGCCCCTAGGGGAAGCTCCAGGCTCACTGGGTGCAGAGCGGACAGCAGGTGTCCTGGGAGGCGGTGGGTGGGGCTGCAGAGACCCAGGAGGTGGGACCGGGGATCTGAGAGGGCTGCAGGGACGGGGGCACGGCCCTCGGGGTCCCCGGAGCTCTGGGGGTGCAGGACACTCGGCGGGGGGACCTGTGAGGTGCCTGAGATGGACAAGGGGAGCCCTGGGGGCAGGGGCCAGCTGGGGAGGAGAGGGGTGCGCAGGCGCAGCCTTGGCCCAGGCAAGGGGTCCGAAGGAGGAAAGGGATGAGGAGGGGGCTCCCGGGGAGGGAGAAGCGGGGGCTGGGAGGGGCCGAGTTTCAGGGCTGGGCCCCTGCGACCAAGGGCGCTGGATGTGGGGGGTGGGAGAGTCTCTCTCAGGGATGAACCAACTGGCGATTTGGGGAGGGGCCAGGCTCCCCCCCTCCGCGGTCTTCATGGGCAGGTCCAGGAGTGGTCAGGGCCTCCGGTGGCTGGGGGTGGGATGTGGCGTGGTGGGTGCTGTGCTGCAGGGTGCCCGCTTACCGCCTGTCCCCTCAGGGCGCTGACTCAGGGCGGGCGCTCGAGCCTGGCTCGGGAGTCCCCTGAGGACCCATCCCAAGGGACGGGGCCACCGCTGTGTGCAGGGGTTGAGTAAGTCTGCCCCTACCCTGCGCACACACACGGCTGCCGGCCCCACGCACAGCCCCTCCCACCCCCAGTCCCCTGTGGCTTCATGACCCCCAGGACGCCCCTCCGTCCCCTTCCCACTGGGCCCAGGACAAACCACCGGCAGCCCCCAGCCCCATTTCCCCACTTCCCTCTGCCCCCTCCCTGGCCTCTCTGCCCCTCCCAAGCCTGAGCCCTTCACGAAGGGGTGGGGGAGCTGACTCCCGAGCCCTGTTCCCCGCCTTTCCCTAGAGACCCGCCGTGTGCCCCCTGTGCACCCTCTGGCACGCCCAGGCGCCCCTGGCCCCACGCCATGGCCCCGCCCGCCCCCCAGCGCGGCTCCTCCCCTGTGCTGGCTCCTGTGGGGCCTTCCTGCCCCTGCCACCCCCCCCCCAGAGCAGTCGCGTCCCCACTGCTTTTCCTGGCTGGGATCGGGAGCTGGGGCGCAGGGCTCCCCGCAGCTCAGACCACAGTTCCCAAACCCGCTGAGCCTGGAGCCGGTCCCTGAAGCATCTGACGGTGCTCAGACCCCTGGTGCAGAGGGAAAGGACCCCCGCCCCCAGCCCCCGTGAAGAAGGTGGAGCCGAATCCTGAGCCTGCTGCTGACCCCGGCTCCCCGGCGGCTCCCAGGCAGGGCCCGGCGTGCCGGCTTGCTGACCCGGCCGTGGAGGAGATAGCCCAGGCCCGGTGCCTGGTCCCAGCCTGACCCAGGCCACGACCATCCCCAGGGGCCCTGAGAGTCAGGCCCCCGAGACCACTTGGGTTCCGGTGCTGCAGGCCCTCCCCGCCCCCAGCTGTGGCACACCCGGCGAGGCCTCTCCAGCTGGCCTTGTCCTGCCTCGGGACACCAGGGCTCCTGGGAGGGGCCTGCCCTGGGCACTGGGGCAGAGCAGCAGTGGGCTCTCTGCAGGGGCTGGGACAGGGCGAGGGGGGCTGTGGCAAGGGAGGGGCCCCTGTGCCATTGCTGGGGTGCTGCTGAGTGTGTAGGGGTGCTGAGGAGGCGGGAGAGGCCCAGGGCCACAGTGGCTGCCTCCACGTCCCACCCAGGGCCACAGGGCGTGGCCCCGCGGAACCAGGATGCAAGGGGCTAGGGGTGCATTGCCTGCTCTCCATGCCACAGGCTGTGGCCCTGCCTGCTCCTGCCCACAGAATCTTCTAGAAGGACCCAGTGACGGGCCCAGGGCCCATGTCCTCCCGGGCAGCCGTGTGGACAAGAGCGTGCTGGGCAGACCGGGCAGGACCACACCTGACGGCCGGCTGCGTGACCCTGCACAGGGTCCGCCCCTGTTGACCTCAGCGACCGGCAGGGGTCACAGAGGGGCCTGGGCAGGGCAGGGCCGTCGACCCGAGGAGCAGGGGGTGCATGTGGCCACGCCCGAGTGGGCTGCGCTGGTTTCTCCGGCCCCGCCGCATGCTGGGCTGCCGCCCGAGGGCACCCGGGGTGCCCAGGTCAGGCGTGGGCACGGGCAGGCCCCGCCGCCCTCGCGCTCCCCCGCCGCCTTCCGTGGTGATGACTCTTCTCTGCCTCCAGGCTCCACGTGGAAGATGCCAGCCTCGACTCCTCCCTGTCTCAGTAAGTGCTCTGGGGGGGCCGCCTCCGGGACGGCCACCTGCGGCCGGCACCTCCCACGTGGCCCTGAGAGCGAGGCCGCCAGTCGTCCCCTGGGCGGGGAGCAGCCGGGGGCGGGGCACCATGGCCCTGCAGCCCAGGTGCAGCCGGATGGCGGGCGGGGCCCCTGTTGCACAGCCTGTGGGGCTCAGGGGGACAGGCGGCCGCGGGGTGGGGCTCAGGGGGGCAGGCGGCCGAGGGGTGGGGCTCGGGGAGCAGGCGGCCGCGGGGTGGGGCTCGGGGAGCAGGCGGCCGCGGGGTGGGGCTCAGGGGGGCAGCCGGCCACGGGCGGGTCGGTGCAGTTGGTGCCCGTCTCCGCGCGCCCTGAGCACCAGCCAGTGAGGGCTGTGCGGCTGTGCTTCTCACTTCAATCAAGCAGAGGGGACTTGGGGGCGGGGCCTCCACCAACAGGGTTGGAGGGATCCCCAAGGAAGGGTGGGGATGGCAGAGCCTCCCCCAGCAACGCCTCCCCACGGCTGGCTCTGAGCTTGTGGGTGTGGGACGGCCGTGGGCCTGGGGAGCTGGCCCGTGGCAGGGCTGGGAGCAAGCCCTGACCACTGCCCATCCCTGGGCCGACCCACAGCCGGCCAGAGCGCTCCTGGGAGAGCGGGAGGGCGGCCCCGCCTTGGGGCTGGGGTAGCAGGGACGAGTCAGTGCCTGTCCCACCTGCCCGTCCCCCGCCGGTAGCCCCAGCCAGCCCTGCAGACAGGTGGGGAGGCACTGAGCAGGGTGGCCCCAGCCGCAGCGCCTCACCTGCCCACCCAAGCAGCCAGGGCGCTGGGGCCATGCGCAACCTGGGCCATGGGCTGCATCCAGGCTCAGAACACACGGCCGGGGGTTGGCACTGGGCCCGGGCCTGACCTCCTGCTCGACCGCTGGCACTGGGACAGAGGCCCCCACGGAGCGTCCAGCCAGGCAGCTGAGGCCTCGACCCCGGGGCGTGTGGCTGCGGGGGCTGGTGGGTGGCACCCCTGGGGCTGGCGCCGGCTGGCCTGGCGCTGCGTGGAGCTCCCCAGCCTGGGCCGTGTGCACTGGGGCTGCCTGCCAGGAATGCGTGCGAGGCTGGCTCCCGTCTGCCCGTCTGCTCCCCGGGCACAGCCACCCCAGGGAGCCCAGAGAGCCAGGGGTGCGGGGATGGGGCTGGCCAGGCCTTGTTCCCTCCTCAAGGAAGTGGGCACTGGGCACCGACCGTCCCCCCAGACCTGCCCGTGCTGTGCGGGCACCTCCTGTGGGCCTGCCCCTGTCCAGGCAGAGCCCGGGGGTGGGGTGGGCGCTGCCTGTGTGTGACGCCGACGCCGCATCGTCCACCTGCAAGCAGACACCTGAGAGACCAGCGCCTGCGCGTGTGCGGGCCCCTGTCCAGCCTCACGGGGCCGCTCCGGGAGGGGCCACTGTGAGCTTGGCCAGCTGCTCCACCCTCGGCCTGGGCTCTGGGTCCGAGCCCTGGGGGCCCTGAGGCGTCTGAGGCTGGCTCTCGTCGCTGGGCAGCCACACGCCAGGCTGTCTCCCGGTCCTCCCTCAGGACTCCGCGGGCAGTGACTCGGTCACCTTCCCGGGGAGGAAGCAGAGGCCGAGACAGGCGAGGGTGCCGGGGCTGGTTGGCAGGGACGGGGCTGCGTCTGGCGTCCCGGGGGACCGGGGCCTCTGACGGAGGGGCCGAGGCTCAGCTGTGAACGTGGGCAGCTCCGACGGGGCCCAGCTGGCACCCGCGAACCCCAGGACCGCCCCAGCCGGCCACGGGCTCCCTGTCCAGGCCACCTCCTGCTGCCCCCTCGCGATTGGCCGCCGGCTTACACACACTTCGGGGGACATGGGTGGTTTTCATCCACTTCCTGTGGCGGTGCAGGGCGTGGGCGGCCACAGTCCCCAAGAAATGGAAGGGCAGGAGGCTGGCTAATTCCTCGGGCACTGCGGGTCCCTCCCTCGCTCCTCTGCAGGTGGGCGCTGCCCACTGCGGCTGTTAGTGGGGCCCTGGGGCTGCGGAGCCCAGCCAGGGACCCCTCCACCGGCGGGGGGCAGAGAGCGGGCAGCAGACGGGGGAGGAGCTGACCCCGAGGGCCCAGGCCCCTCTGGAGAGGCCGGGAGAGGGGGGGCCGCAGCGGGTGTCAGTGAGGTGGGGAGGGGGTGCCGAGCGGTCAGGACAGAGCCGGGCACCTGCCCGAGGACCGAGGTCGGGGGCCCTCCTGGGGCCGAGGTGGCGGGAGGTGGGCAGGGCAGGCGGACAGATGTGGTGATGGCAGCTCCCTGGGACATCACGGGCTCTGAGCAGGGACGGTGGCCACGGCACTGGGGGGACCTGAGGGTGGGCAGGGGGTGAACGGAGCGGGGAGGGGAGGCCAGCGAGAGGTCGGGTGGCCGGGACCAGAGTGCCAGTCTGGAAGTCACCTATGGGCAGCCCTGGGCCCCGTGTTAGGGAGGGGCGGGGAAGGGGAGGCGGGGGGCACCGGAGTCGGGCCAGGGACACGGGCTGAGGGGCTCGGCCACCTCATCGTCTGCTCAGAGGCCTGATGGGGCCTGAGTTGGGGGAGGGGGAGGCGTCTCCCTTGGGGGCTGTGCTGGGGGAGGGGGTGGTCTCTCACGACCCCTGGAAGTGAGGGAGGTAGGCAATGGGGGAGGCCAGGGGTGTGCTGGGTACACTGTGGGGTGTTGGTGTGCAGTGAGGTATTGGGGTACAGTTGGGTTTTTGGGTACACTGCTGTATGCTGGGGTATAGTGAGATACTGGGTGCAGTGGGGGAGTGTTCTGGGGTGCACTGTGGTATGTTTGGGTGCAGTGAGGTATTGGGGTGCAGTTGGGTTGCTGGGGTGCCCTGTGGTATGTTGGGGTACAGTGAGGTATTGCAGTGTACTGTGGTACGTTGGGGTGCACCGGGCACGCCCGTCAGCCCTGGGTCTCTCCTGCCCCTCCCCCAGAGTCCTAGGGGTTCAGGGTGACCACCCAGGCCCCCCGAGCTCCGTGGCCAACAAGAACAGCACGGCCGTGGCCGGGCCTGCACCTCGAAGCCACGGGGTCCACGGCGATGAACACTGGGGGCCGCCAGCCCTGGTGGGCAGTGACATCCAACTGAAACCCCCACTGATGGGGGCCATACCTGCTGGGGGCGGGGTCCACAGCGCCACATCCCCTGCCCTGGACAGTGGCACTGAGGGGGACAGAGATCTGAGCCTGTGTTCACCTCTGGACGGTCAGCACCTGTCCCACCTGCTCAGACACCTCCTCCTCCGTGCAGCCCTCCTGGGTCCCTCGAGGGGGCTCTGTTCCTCTGCCCTCCCTCACCTGGGCTATCATCCCAGCCCCACACCAGCCCCACCTGACACTCAGAGAGGCCGCTGACCGCCGATGGGCACAGACGCAGCCTGTGACGGGTGGAGGGTGCTGGGGTCGGGTGCTGCACGTGGGGGACATGTGTACCCCCACTTCCCAGAGGGAGACTCACAGAGGAGGCCACACCTGCTGCCGGAACCCTGGCTCCGGGTCACACGGGTCATTAGCCCCGCCCTGGCCAGCAAGCCTTGTGTCCGAGGCTGTCTGTCCCCAGCCCGTGTGCTGGCCGGGGACCAGGCGGCTGTAGCTGGGCTGCGTGCTCCCCCCTCGAGCCCCGTGGTCCCATCCTGTGCTGCTGGGCAGCCCCAGGGCCACCAGGAGCTGGGCGGAGCCGACGGGCTCAGAGCAGGGGCAGGAGGCTGATGGCTGGAGTCCAAGGGAGGGGCGCAGGACGACCCCTTGCGGCTGGCCCATCTGCCGGGCTGCCCTGTGGGATGCAGTGAGCGGTGGCCTCAGAACACGGCCGCCAAGGCCACGGCACGCAGGGGGCCGCAGCCTGGGCGTGCTCTGGGGGTGTTGAGCTCGTGCTGAGTCCGAGCACTGTACTGAGGGCCCTGGGCGCCGGCTGGGGCGGGCAGTGGCCCCGGGTGTGCTGACGGGGGGCCTGGGCGGGCAGCGGCCCCAGGTATGCTGGGGGGGCTGGGGTGGAGGCCACGGCCCTGCACCTTCTGCCTGGCCCCTCCCCCTGGGCGAGGCCTCAGGCAGGTGGTCTCCCCCACGAGCCCCCACGCCCTCTCCTGCCCCAGGGTCCAGGTGGAGTTCTACGTCAACGAGAACACCTTCAAGGAGCGGCTCAAGCTGTTCTTCATCAAAAACCAAAGATCCAGTGAGTGAGGGCCCCGGGCCACCTCAGGCGGGCATGGGCGGCAGGGGCAGCGGACTCCCCCCCCCCCCCGGCGTCCTGCGGCCTGAGACCAGCACAGCACTTGGGTGTGACGCGGCCCCCTTGGGCGCACCAGGCTGGGCGGGGCGGCGCTGGCTCCTGCGATGCCTGATGGGAGCCCACGTCCACCAGCCTGGCCCCCAGGCCCGCCCCCTCGAGCAGGGTGGCCCCCCGCGGCCCTTAAGACAGAGGCAGACAGCGCCCACCTGGCAGTGCAGTGCCCCGCCCCCTGGGGCCTTCGGGCAACCCTGGCTGGGCCCGGGCGGGGGCTCCCCTGCCGCCCTCTCCCCCACCCAGGCCTGAGGATCCGGCTGTTCAACTTCTCCCTCAAGCTGCTCACCTGCTTGCTGTACATCGTGCGCGTGCTGCTGGACGACCCGGCACTGGGCATCGGATGGTGGGTGTTGTGGGGCGGCCCCGCCGTTAGCTCGGAGGTGCTCGGGTCCCGCCTGCTTCTGGGGGCTGCACCTGCCCCCTCCTGCGCCCCCCATCGGCAGTGCCAGCTCCAGTGGCTCCCAGGATCCGGAGCGGGAGGCCCAGGGCCGCGCTCCCTGGCGGCTTCGCTGCTGCCCTGGAAGCCAGAGCTGTTCCCACTGCATCCTGCAGGATGCCGTCTGCCCAGGGCTGCCGCGGGGCACTGGCTGCCTGGAGGCGGCCTCCCAGGGTGCACCCTCCATCCTGCTTCCCTGTTTCCACAGCGCCCACTGCGCCTCCCGCCCTTCCAGGCCGTCCCCTGCACTCTCCTGGGCGCCCGTCTTAATGTCAGATCTCTCCGGGTGCCCGGCCACCCCCGCACCACCCCACCCCACCCCGCGGCACTTAGGAGCAGGCTCTGTGGTCTGGGCCTCAGCTGTGTGTCCACCGTCGGGCGGGCGTCTGAGGGGCCCTGGCAGTCTCTGGGCCTCCCCTCTGGCTCCTCTCTGACTGTGGGGGTCACGGGCTGACAGCCTGGGAATGAACTTTAGCCCAATACCCACTCGCAAGGGCCCTGGGGGGTCTTCTTGGTCTCTTCAGAACAAGGCCCCCACCTCTGTCCAGGTCGGGGAGGCCCACACACTGCTATGAGAGTGGGGGCTCTGGCAGCCTCCCAGCCCGCCTGGGTTCATCCCACTCTCCACGGCACACACCCCATCCGGCCCAGGTCTGCGGGAGGGCAGGGCTGTGGGTGGGTGGGCAGGAGGGGGAGTGAAGAGAGTGGACGGCTGGACAGATGGGGCTTGGATAGGTGGACGGAAGAATGGATGGGTGTGTGGATGGGGGCTGGTTAGGTGGGTAGGTGGGTGGTAGCTGGGTGGGGGACAGGATGGCCAGACACTTCCGTGGGCACTGACTTTGCAACAACCCTGGTCAGGCTCAGGGAGAAGCAGGGGTCTGTGAGCAGGGAGGTGCCCGGTTGGTCTCCCGGGGCTGTCCACGTGCCAGCCTCCTGCCGGTGGCTCCAGGGGGCTGGGAGACGCTTGTCCTCCACGGCGGTGTGGGGCGTGCGCGCCCTGAGCCAGACCTCGGGCCTAGGGCTCGTCCAGCCCCGTTCAGGGCTGCTCTGGCCTCCAGGGGGCCCGCGGGGTCCCCATGTTCTGCTCCCCGGGGCCTGTGATCAGCACGGGCCAAGTCCCCACACTCTGCACTGGACGGCAGATCCTGCCCTGCAGGCTGGGCAGAGCCACGCCCACGGCTCCCGGGCTGGAGACCGCCTGCCCCCGCGGGGTCTCCGGGCTGGCCAGCTCTGTGTCTCTCCACAGCTGGGGCTGCGAGAAACGCAACTACACGTTCAACAACTCCTCCCCCGAGATTAACTGGTGAGTGGGGCGGGGCACCCTGCCGTCCCCCAGCCACGCAGCTGGGGCAGAGCCGTCCGAGGATCCCCTGAGCCCTGCCCCCCTCAGTCCCCGCGGCCCCTCGGCCTGTCCAAAGCCCAGCGTGGAGCCGTGGCCCACACTGTGGCTGGGAGCTGTGCCCCCGTGGGGCTCCAGAGCAGCCGGGCGTGTCCCCCGACCTCGCGAGGCTTGTCGGAACCCAAGGCCATGGCTGTCACGGCAGAGGAAGGGGCTCAGGAGGATGCGGTGCTGCTGGAACCCCCTCCCCTTCAGTGACCTTCCTAGGCTACCTGGGGCTCAGGGCACACCTGCCCGGGCGTCCAGAGGGAAGGGCCTTGCGGCCAGCATGTCCAGGAGGCTGCCCAGGGCCACCTGCTCCCTGCTTCTCTGCTGGGGCACCTGCCCTTGTCCCCTCCAGTGGTCGTGGCCTGGGGGCGGCTGAGGGGCCTCTGGCTGCACCCCTACTCACCCCCTTCTCTCCCAGGGCCCCCATCCTGTGGGTGGAGAGGAAGATGCCTCTGTGGGTGATCCAGGTAAGTGCCCCACGGGCTTCTCAGGGCCCAGCTCAGTGAGGACCTAGGGCCAGTGAGGGCTCAGCACTCCTGAGGACCTAGGACCAGTACTCAGGAGGGGACCCAGGCTCAGTACTCAGAAGGGGACCCAGGCTCAGCACTCGTGAGAACCTAGGATGAGCAAGGGCTCAGCACTCAGTGAGGACCTAGGACCAGCGAGGGCTCAGCACTCATGAGGACCCAGGCTCAGTTCTCAGTGAGGGGACCCAGGCTCAGTACCCAGTGAGCAGGGGACCCAGGCTCAGTACTCAGTGAGGAGAGGACCCAGGCTCAGTACTCAGTGAAGACCCAGGCTCAGTTCTCAGTGAGGACCCAGGCTCAGTACTCAGTGAGCAGGGAATCCAGGCTCAGTACTCAGCGAGGACCCAGGCTCAGTGAGCTGAGGACCAATACTCAGTAACCAGGGATCCAGGCTCAGTGGCTTCCCCCAGTTCCCCTGGGCACGGCTGCAGGCTGCCCACTCGGTGTCTCCATTGGAATCTCCTTGCTGCCTTCCTTGGGCAGGGAGGGGACTAGAGGCCCCCCCGAGTCCTGGCCAGCACCTGAGGGGTCAGCTCCCAAGGGGTTCCCATCTCATTCAGGCTGTGGGGCCAGACAGGGCCTAGATGCAGCCGAGCCCCCCACTTCCTCCGAAGCCCCCGTCGCCTGCCTCCATCCCGTCCCTGGAGTAGCGGGGTCAGGTGCTGGCTGCTGTCCCTGCCCACAGCCTCGGGTGCTGGCCCTGGGCCTGGCGCCCCAGGATGGCAGTGCCCTCGTCCCCCACACCCTCCACCCCCCCAGGGGCCCAGATTCCAGCTCGGGCCTGGCTGGCTGACATGGTCCTGACACAGGGACGGGGTCCCAGCAACCGCCAGCACACATGTGCACACATGCATGCGTGCTGGCTTGGAGGGTGCTGCCTGCCCTGCCCTGCAGGGCCCAGCCCCTCCAGGCCCCCGCCCTTCACTCCCAGGTGGTCGTGGCCATCATCAGCTTCCTGGAGACCATGCTGCTCATCTACCTCAGCTACAAAGTGAGTGTGCTGTGGCCCGCCCCCAGCCAGGCCCCGCCCCAGAAGGCCCCGCCCCCAGCTCTGGCCACGCCCACCCTCGGACCTCTCCCAGCCCCATCCCTGGCCCAGCCCCACCCCAGGCCTCTCCCAGCCCCGCCCCCAGCCCCCCCACACTCTGAAGCCACCCTCGGCCCCCAGGGCAACATCTGGGAGCAGATCTTCCGGGTGTCGTTTGTCCTGGAGATGATCAACACCCTGCCCTTCATCATCACGGTGAGCGAGCCCCGCCCCCACCACCCTGGGCCACAGCACCGCCCAGCCCCTGACCCCTGACCCCTGACCCCTGCCCTCCGCAGATCTTCTGGCCGCCACTGCGCAACCTGTTCATCCCCGTGTTCCTGAACTGCTGGCTGGCCAAGCACGCCCTGGAGAACATGATCGTAAGACGAGCGGGCGGCTGGGGCGGTGCGGGGGGGACATGAGCCACAGGACAGGCATCCAGGCCCTCACGCACGGGCGTAGAGCCTCTGCCCAGAGTCCAAGCAAGGCCTGACGGTGTCCACCTCAGTGGCCAGGGGACAACTGCCTCCTCCTGGCCAGGCTACTGTCCCAACTGCAGCCTAGAGCCGGGGCACGGGGAGGGGGACGCTGTGCACACTGAGCACCCAAACCCCCAAAAGGGAAGCTGAGGGGGGGAGGTTCCCTGGAGCGTGTGCATGCTTCCCGGCGTGCGCCCCCCACTGCTGCCTTCACGCCGGGGCCCTGATGGCCCCGCCCTCTGCAGAATGACTTCCACCGGGCCATCCTGCGGACACAGTCGGCCATGTCCAACCAGGTCCTCATCCTCTTCTGCACACTGCTGTGCCTGCTGTTCACGGGGTGAGTGCCCGGGGTCAGTGCACCTGCTGTGCCCCGCCCCCGGGGTCAGGCACCTGCTTGAGTCCAGCTCCTCCAGGCCTGGGACACCTGGACGTGGTCTCCTGTTGCTGCCTCGGGCCTGGGCCCTGATACGAGGGGCCCTTTTGTGAGGCTCAGCTGGAAGCAGCCAGGGTAGAAGTGGGGGCCTGCCCGGAGCGGAGCGAGCCCCCAGCCCACCCAGGCCTCCCTGCCTCCATGTCCTGGTGAGGCTGCTCACTACCTCCTGTGCCCCGGGCAGGCGTGGGCGTTGTGGCGCAGTGGGTTAAGCCGCAGAGACACCGGGATCTCATACCGGAGTGCTGGTTCCAGTCCTGGCTACTCTGCTTCCAGTCCAGTTTCCTGCCAAGGCACCCGGGACAGAGATGATGGCTGAAGTGCTTGGGTCCCACCCAGCAGCACGTGGGAGACCTGGATCGGCTCCCGGCTTCAGCCTGGCCCAGTCCTGGCTGCTGGACCGTTTAGGGAGTGAGCCAGATCTCTCTGGGTCTCTTCCTTTTTGTCACTCTGCCTTTCAGATTAATTAATCCGTAAAACACAACAGCAGCAACTCCCCAGGCAGGGTTAACTCCCCTCCCCCTGCTTCCCCCTGACTCTCAGGCCTCGGTGACCTGAGCCAGCAGCCGGGTGTCCACCACCCCTCCAGCCTGGGGCCCGGGCACTGCCTGTAGGACCTCTTCGATCTTGGGCTTGGGGATGCAGCTGGCCGGGCAGTGTCCCCCCGGGCTGGATGGAGGCTCTGAGAGCTGGGGGGGCCCAGCCCCTCGCCTACCCTTGCTCACCTCTGCCTGCCCAGCTCTGCGACCCCATCCCCGGTGATGGGGATCCCCATCTTCCTTTTCCAGAGGAAGACCCCCGGGGCAGGAGGGACAGCTCAGAGGAGCCAGGCTCAGGCTCAGGCACCGTCCCGTGGCTGGCAGCGAGGGGGCTGGGTCGTCAGCCATAACAGGCAGGGGCAGCCTCTGGCCAGGCCTGGGGACCGATGGGTGGGGCTGGGCCTGGGTCTCCTGCACATGAGGGGGACACGGGGCCCACGACCTTGCCCTGGAACCCCAGGTGGCCCGGGGCCGTGTGGCTGGTTGTCCTGGGGGCCGGCAGGGCTCGAGCCGGGGCTCACCCAGCTCTGGCCGGCCTGCAGCACCTGCGGGATCCAGCACCTGGAGCGCGCCGGCGAGAACCTGTCCCTGCTCACCTCCTTCTACTTCTGCATCGTCACCTTCTCCACCGTCGGCTACGGCGACGTGACGCCCAAGATCTGGCCGTCCCAGCTGCTGGTGGTCGTCATGATCTGCGTGGCCCTCGTGGTGCTCCCGCTGCAGGTGAGGCCACGTGGCCGCGTCGGGGGCCGAGGCCTCGGGGGGGGGG
>CM027406.1:92079190-92149003 GCA_015711505.1 Sylvilagus bachmani | reverse complement strand
ACGGGGGGACTCGGGGTGCAGGGACCCAGCGGGACGGGGGGACTCTTGGGGTGCAGGGACCCAGGGGGACGCGGGACCCACGGAGGCACGAGAGCACAGGGTCATATGAGTCGCTGGGATGGGGACGCAGCGGGGACAGGGGCCGCTTGAGTCAGGGGCAGCTGCTGCTCTGCCTCTCGTCCCAGCCCAGAGCTGCGTGGTGAAGCCCGGGTGGGCGAGGGCTGGGTGCCTGGCCCGGCGCAACACCCAAGACAGCTGTCAGCAGCCCAGGCCGGCCCTGACCGTCGCGCCCGGCGGAGGGGACGGCTCTGCCTGGCCTGGGTGGACGTGCAGATGGTCTCCACTTGGCTGGAGCCTGGAGACCCCCGGGGACCGTGGGCCACACCTCCGGCGAGAGGAAGCCCGGCCCGGCACGCAGGCCGCCCAGTGGCTCGGGCCTGGCAGCCACGGCCTGGAGGTACAGGCACAGCCCGTGGTCTGCCGCTCCCAGCCCGGCTGGAGCCTCCTTGGACTCTGTGCACCCAGTGCCTGGGCCAAGTCCCCCGGCACAGCCACGGGGCCCAGTCCGCAGCGGCTCAGGGTACGAGGCTTGGCGGGGTGCTGGGCGGGGCGGCTGCCCGGGCGCCACCTCCCCTCCAAGGGGCCCCAAAGCAGGGGAGGCCGGGGAGCCCACGGCAGATGCACCCCCTCCAGCGGCACCAGGCCCGGGAGGACCCCCCCCCCACTGTGCCCGCGCAGTGCTGGGCCACGTGGGGGACGCCTTGGGCAGGGCCAGGCAGGCACAGGACTCAGGGCCAAGGAGCCAGATGCCGCCTGCTCTCCGGAGGCGGGCAGATCCGTGTCACGCCCACCCCAGGGCCTCGTCTTCTCGCGCCTCGGGAGGGTTGGTGTGGGCTCCGCAGTGGGCATGGCCAGCGGACAGAGCAGCAGGGAGCAGCTGTTCGGGGGGAGCTTCAAATCCTTTAGGAAAAAGATTTATTATTTGAAAGACAGAGAGAGAGAGAGAGAGAGAGAGGAGGAGGGTGTCCCAAACGCTGGTTCACTCGTGGTTGCAACGGCCAGGGCTGGGCCCGGGAGCTCCACCCGGGTCCCCCTCGTGGGTGCGGGCCCAGCACTTGGGCCGTCATGGCTGCCTCCTAGGGTGAGCGTGAGCAGGGGCTGAGGCGAGCGGGGGGACTCGATCCCAGGCTCTCGGTGGCAGCTTAGCCTGCTGCGCCCCACCCCCGGCCCAGAGGCCCCCCTTAAAGAGATGGGCGATTGTTGTCGAAGCCCGCCCACGCGCTGCAGTAGCCGCCTCCCGGGGCTGCGGGAAAGCAGCGAAGTCCGGCGCACGCGGCTCAGGACGGAGGGACGAGCAGGGGTCACGGTGCTGAGGCCACTGCCACAGACGCGGGGCGTGACGCAGTGCACTGGCACCGGAACCTACGATGGACGGCCTCGGCGGGGCGGGGCCTGGCGTCCTGTCTCGTGGCCGAGCATGGAGGAGCACGTCGTTAGCAACCACGGCTCTTGCCCCCCGCCCTGGCCACTCCCGACCTCAGGTCACTGCTGGGAGGGACGGGCGGGAGGAAACACCCACGGCCTCCTGCTCTCACCTGGGGACTCCCGGAGCTCGTGGTCACCTGGGCGGGCCCCACGGGAGCCACGCCTCGGACCCCTCCCCAGGGGAGTGAGCCCAGGGACCCAGGGCAGTGTCGGAGCACGAGGCCACCGTGCAGAGGGGCCGCGGGCGCCTCGGGAACCAGAACAGGCGGGGCGAGGGTCTTCTCTCCTGTGGAGCCCCCAGGAGGTCCCCCCGCCAGCACCGTGGGAGAGGAGACAGAGTTCTGGAGTCGCCCCAGCAGGCGGGGCACCGCGCGGCTGGCTCAGCCCGCGGCTCCCTGTGTGCCCGCCGAGGCTCCAGCGTCCCACACAAACCCGCACTCAGCAGTGTGTTTGAGACCAGGGTGGCCCACAGGGCAAGCGGCGCCCTGGTCGGGGCTCCCGGCTGGCTGTCTGCTGGCGGTGCCACGCACGTCCTCACCGTGCTCACGCGCACACACCGGGGCTTCCGGAAATTCGTGGAAATGCCTATGAGGAACAAAGCTGCACGGGCTGCAATTTTTTTTTACACCAGAATAAGCTTTTTATTATTATTTATTTGAGAGAGAGTTATGCAGAGGTGGGGTGGGGGCAGAAAGGGAGGGAGAAGTCTTCCATCCGCTGGTTCCCTCCCCAAATGGCCGAAGCTGCGCCGATCCGGAGTTGGGAGCCAGGAGCTTCCTTCGGGTCTCCCACGCGGGTGCAGGAACCCAAGCACTTGGGCCATCTCCCACTGCCTTCCCAGGCCACAGCAGAGCTGGATGGGAAGTGGAGCAGCCGGGACTGGAACCGGCGCCCGTGTGGGATGCCGCTGCTGCAGATGGCAGCTTTACCGCCATGGCACCGGCCTCTAGGCTTATCTTTTAACTTGATTTTTTCACCAACCTTTTGAAGTCCCAGTCCATGCACATGCCCACGCCCACGGCCGCCCCTGCGTGGCCCCGCCCACTGAGGCCCCGCCCTCTCCTGCAGCGGGAACGAGAGAACGGCTCCAACCTGGCCTTCATGTTCCGCCTGCCCTTCGCCGCCGGCCGCGTGTTCAGCATCAGCATGTTGGACACTCTGCTCTACCAGGTCAGCGGGGCGCGAGGCCCCAGGCAGAGCCCTGGCCACCCCGAGGGCAGAGCCCCCCCCACCGAGGGCGGAGCCCCAAGCAGAGCCCCCCGCCACCCTGGCACCCCCCTCCATCCCGTCCCCAGGGGCAGCGGGGCCTCCCCAGCCAGAGCCCAGGTCAGCCACGGGCACCGGCACGGGCCCACCCGGCTCCTTGGCTCCCCCCCAGTCCTTCGTCAAAGACTACATGATCACCATCACCAGGCTGCTGCTGGGCCTCGACACCACACCAGGCTCCGGCTACCTGTGCGCCGTGAGTGCAGGGCCCAGAGCTCCCCCGGCGGGCGCGGTGCCCCCCCACGCCGCTCAGGCCCGCGCATTGCAGATGAAGATCAGCGAGGCCGACCTGTGGATCCGCACCTACGGCCGCCTCTTCCAGAAACTCTGCTCCTCCAGCGCCGAGATCCCCATCGGCATTTACAGGACCGAGAGCCACGTCTTCTCCTCCGAGGTGCGCCCGGCGCGCCGTGTGGCTGGGGCCCGGCGGGCGGGCTCTGGTCAGCTCTGGTCAGGGGCAGCTGAGGCCCCGGGGGCGGGGGCTCGGGGACGCATCCAAGAGCTGCAGGAAGGCACGGGTGAGCCTTCCGGTACAGACGCGGGCGGGGGCAGTGCGGGGGGCGGGGCCGGGGTGCACCCACAGGCCCTGGACCCCCATTTCCTTGGCAGCCCCAGGACCTCAGAGCCCAGGTGAGCACCCCCAGCACCTCCTCGACCCAGCTGGAGTGGCTGTGGGCATCTCGGCACCTTAGCCTCCCCGAGAGGACCCTGCCACCCTGGGTCACCCTCACCTGCCACCACGCCCGGCCCCCGGCCCCCCCGCTCTCACCGGCCCCCACTGCGCCATTTGCACTTGGGGAAACTGAGGAACAAGGGGTGACCCTCACGGGGCAAGGTCAGGAGGGAGAGAATGGGGGGAACTGGGGAGCGGCCCTCAGCGGCCTGTGAACTGGGGGCGGGGCCGGGAGCCCTGCGCTGTAGCCGGGCAGGGGGCTGGGAGGCTGGGGGCTCCGGCGTGCACCCCTTCCCATGGCCCTCATCCCCTCCCTGCCCGGCCCAGTCCCAGATCTCAGTGAACGTGGAGGACGGTGAGGACGTGCGGGAAGCCCAGGGGCCCTGGGGGGCTCAGGCAGGCCCCGGTGGTGGTGGCAGCACCCACGGCCGCCACGCGGGCGGCGGGGACCCGGTGGAGCACCCGCTGCTGCGACACAAGAGCCTGTCCTGGGCCCGGAAGCTGAGCCGCAAGGGCTCCCGGCAGGCGGCCAAGGCGCCGGCGGCCGCCGAGTGCGCCAGCCAGCAGCGGCTCAGCCTGTGCCGGCGCTCGGAGCGCCAGGAGCTCTCGGAGCTGGTCAAGAACCGCATGAAGCACCTGGGGCTGCCCACCACGGGCTACGGTAAGGGTGCCCGGCGGGCGGGGGTAGCGGACAGCTGCCGTGCACACAGGATCCCTGAGAACTGACCCCAGCCCCCTCCTGCTGCGCGGGGGCCCCAGCGCCCCCCGACGTGGGAACAGGGCTGGACAGGGCCAGCTCGGGCCAGGCCTGTGGGGAGCAGGCGCTCAGGGCCGTGGCCGGGAGCCCCAGACCCCAGCCCCCTAGCAGCAGGTGTGGGGACCTCCTCTGCAGGCGGCCAGGACACCCGCACTGGCCTTCCCCGGCCCGGCCACGCCCACGTGCGACGGTGACTCCGAGCGCGCCGCGTGTCAGACCTGTCTCCCCCTTCGCTGAGACGCCGCCCCCAGCCTGGGCCACAGCCCGGCCGCCAGCGTCCAGAGCCCTGGGGTCGGGCACCCGGGGCTCACGCTGGGGCCGGGGCACTGGCGGCAGCCCAAGGGGGCGGGTCCGAAGGAGACGGACAGGCCGGGGCTGGGAAGCGAGGGGCCCGTGGGGGCCTTTCCCAGCCAAGATTCAGCTGCTTGCTCCCCGCATGCGGCCGTCCCCACCCCTGTCAGGGGAGACGCTGACCACCAAGACAGAGCGCGCGGTGCTCCCGGCCCTCGGAGCTGGCGCACGGCCTGCGCGACCCTGCCCGCCACCGCAGCTTGCACAGCCGAGGCTGGCTGGCTTCTGCGGCTGAGCTGGGCCCCGCTCTGCCTGCTGACCCGTGTCTCTCTCTCTCTGTCCGTGCCTCTCCTGTGTGTGCTTAGAGGACATGGCAAACTTAACAGCCAGTGATGTCATGAACCGGGTAAACCTGGGATATTTGCAAGGTAACTGCTCGGGCGGGCTCCAACCTCTGCCCCGGGGCACGCCCACCTGGACCCCCGGCCCAGCCAGCAGGTGCACAGGACAGAAGAGAGAGGCCCCCGGCGCTCACAGGCGGTCCCAGGCACCCCCAATCTGAGGTCGCTGCCGGCACGGAGAAGGCTGGGGCTTTGTGCCTGGGCCGCTGTGGTGGCCCGGCCCTCGGGGCTCCCCCAGGCCCCTCACCCTGCTTTGCTGTCCGAGAGGAGATGCTTGGCCACCCACATTGCCCGCCCTTGGGCAGCTGCCCCAGCAAGGGTGCCAGGCCCTGGGCCCTGCCCCACGGACCTAGGGCGAGGCCTTGACCGGCTCCTGCCCGGAGTTTTGAGGTTTACTGGAATCTGAGCCTCCAGGAGCCGCCCCTCAGGGAGGGGGCTTCAGCCGAGGCCGAGAGGAGACCCCGCCACTCCCAGACCCACGCCAGGGCTGTAGGGGCTCAGGGCGGAGCCGGGACCCTCCCTGTCTCCAGGGCTCCCGGCAGTCGGGGGGGGTGTCCCAGAGCCTGCCCCCTGCTGTGGCTCCACACAGAGCACCCAGGCGCTAATGTAGGGGCCTCCTGGGCCCAGGTGGGTGTTAGCCGGGTGGGGGCCACTGCTGGGGGAGACCTAGGCCTGGGACATCCACGGGGCCAGCTCGGCACCGTCCCACAACTCTGCGGCTTTGTGGAAGGAGGGCGGGGGCTGTGCTGGGCGCTGGGGTCAGTGGCACCTGCTTCTGTGGCAGCTCCCAGGCAGGTGAGCGCGCGAGCAGGCCGCAGCACAGTCGCCGGGCACCGCCTGTGGACCTGCTGGACTGGGGCCAGGGCTGGGGCGTCACCTTCCCCGCAGTGCCCTGGGAGGGAGGCGCTGGAGCAGGAGGGGCCGGGGTGAGCGCCCTGAGCCGGCTCCATGCCCCACCCCAGCCCTGTCGCACCTGCTGCCTGCCTCTGCCAAGCGCGTGGGGTGGGCAGCCTGGGCCGCGTGGGACTGACCGCGCCAGCCCCGCCCTCCACTTTGCCGCCGCAGGCCGGCCTGGCGAGAACTCTGCTTGTCTCAGCATGGCCTGGTCCGTCCCCCCAGGGGCCCAGGCCAGCAAGGGAGGCGTGGCACGTGAGGCTGGGACTCCCCCTGCCCTTCAGCCACTTCCACTGCAGGAGAAAGCGCGAAGCAGGACGGGGCCAGCCTGCCCCAGACGGGCACCGCGCCGCCCTGCCGACCGCCCGAAGGCAGAGCTGGTCTCCTGGCCGAAGCCCCCATGGGCCCCGAGCCCCAGCCTCAGCCCCACCTCCCGGCAGGGTGCTGTGCCCAGTGCGCCCTGGCCAGGCCGGGCAGCTTCCCCAGCTTCCAGAGAGCTCCGTCCCTCTGTGGCCATGGTGTGCGCAGTCCCAGGGGAGAGGAGGGCTGGGAGGGCCCAGGTGACACAGCTGAGCCCGTGTGTGTGCGAGTGACCAGCGCTTTCCAGGGCAGTCTCGCCCCTGGGGCCACCCAGGCCGCCCCACTGCCCGTGGTCTGGGCTGACGGGGCGGGGCTGCGTGGCTGCGTGGCTGCGTCCAGGTGCCTTTGACCGTGTAGGTGTACATGGAGTGAGGACGCAGCATCCATGGGTGTGTGGATGCGGGCAGGTGTGTCTGCCCGTGTGGGCAGGTGTAGACGCCCTTGTGTGCAGGTGTGGACACCCGTGTGGGCAGGTGCGGGCTGGTGCTCCGAGAATGTACAGGAGGCATGGGCACGTGTGTGTGTGCAGGTGAGGGTGGGTGTGTGCACATGATGGGTATACATGGGGTGTGTGAGGTGGGGGTGTGTGTACAGGTGTGTGCAGGTGTGTACAGGTATCTACAGGTGTGTGCAGGTGTGTATCTACAGGTATGTACAGGTGTGTGCAGGTATGTACAGGTGTGTGCAGGTATCTACAGGTGTGTATCTACAGGTGTATATGTACAGGGGTGTGTGTGTGTGCAGGTGTGTATCTACAGGTATGTACAGGTGTGTATCTACAGGTATGTACAGGTGTGTGCAGGTATGTACAGGTGTGTATGTACAGGTGTGTATGTACAGGGGTGTGTGTACAGGTGTGTGTGTGCAGGTGTGTACAGGTGTGTGCAGGTGTGTATGTACAGGGGTGTGTGTACAGGTGTGTATGTACAGGTGTGTACAGGTGTGTGCAGGTGTGTATGTACAGGTGTGTGTGTGCAGGTGTGTATGTACAGGTGTGTATGTACAGGTGTGTGCAGGTATCTACAGGTGTGTATCTACAGGTGTGTACAGGTGTGTGCAGGTGTGTATGTACAGGGGTGTGTGTGTGTGCAGGTGTGTATCTACAGGTGTGTACAGGTGTGTGTACAGGTGTGTATCTACAGGTGTGTACAGGTGTGTGCAGGTATGTACAGGTGTGTATGTACAGGTGTGTGTGTACAGGTGTGTACAGGTGTGTATGTACAGGTGTGTGTGTACAGGTGTGTGTGTGCAGGTGTGTACAGGTGTATGTGTGCAGGTGTGTACAGGTGTGTATGTACAGGTGTGTGTGTGCAGGTGTGTATGTACAGGTGTGTGCAGGTATGTGCAGGTGTGTACAGGTATGTACAGGTGTGTGCAGGTGTGTATCTACAGGTATGTACAGGTGTGTGCAGGTATGTACAGGTGTGTGCAGGTGTGTGTGTACAGGTGTATGTGTGCAGGTGTGTACAGGTGTGTGCAGGTGTGTATGTACAGGTGTGTGTGTACAGCTGTGTATGTACAGGTGTGTACAGGTGTGTGTGTACAGGTGTGCACAGGTATCTACAGGTGTGTGCAGGCGCTGAGGGTGTAGGGAGGTGCAGTTGGCGCCTCTGCCTGGCCCCCCGGGATGAGACGCCCCTGACTGGCTGCTGGGGCTGAGCAAACTGCCCGAGGCGCGGGCCGGAGCTGTGCTGCCCGTGAGGAAGGGCTGAGGGCGCGGGTCCGACAGGGAGGAGGGGCCCCGGCCAGGCCGAACGGCTGGAACAGACAAGGACCTGGGCGGCGGGGGTCCCTGGGCGGCGGGAGGGGCGGGGCGGCTGGGGACCGGGCTGTGTCCTTCGCAGACGAGATGAATGACCACCAGAACACGCTGTCCTACGTCCTCATCAACCCCCCGCCCGACACCCGGCTGAAGCCCAACGACATCGTGTGAGTGCCCGCCCCCGCCCCAGAGCCCCGCGTGGCACCCCGGCCCGGTGAGCCCCCAGCACCTCCGCGCGCCCCCCCGCAGGTATCTCATCCGCTCGGACCCCCTGGCCCACGTGGCCAGCAGCTCCCTGAGCCACAAGCTGTCCTGCAACCCCGAGACCCGCGACGAGACGCAGCTCTGAGCGGCCCGTGTGGCAGGGGCAGGAGCGGCGGCGGCCATGGCCCCGAGAGGAGCGGCGGGGACCCTTTCCTAAGCTCTTTCTGCCCACTGTGCCGCGCCCGGCACGGATGCACCGCAACTCGTGACGGGCCTGGCCGAGCCCTGCCCTGTGTGGCCGAGCCCAGCTGTGCCCTGGGGAGAGACCAGCTCCCGCTCCGGCAGTTGTGTCGGCCCAGCTCCTGGGCCGAGCACCCCCCGGCCTCCTGAGCCCGAGAAGGCCACGTGGAGGGGAGGTCCGGACCCTTCCTGGGTGCGAGGAGGGGCTGGCAGGCCTCCAGGGACCTCCCCCTAAGCACAAGTCAGCCCTCAGGGTCTGGGCCCCTGGCCAGTGGCCCTGTCCTGTAGGGGTCACTGGCCTCCATCCCAGGCAGGCCTTGGGAATGCGACCCCTCGTGGCAGCCCCCAGCCTCACCCCATCACCCACATGCCCCTGCTGGAGACAATGTGTCGGGGGCCCCTAAGCTGGGGCAGTGTGCCCTCAGCCATGCTCACGGGGGGTACCCCAAGGGGCTGGCGGAGGGGAGGGGCCAATGCCCCTCCCCAGCAGTGGGGCCCGGGCCCAGCCTGGCCTGCCTGGGACCCTCCTCCCGACAGAGGACCCACAAGCCCTCAGCAAGGCACTGCCCAGACAGAGGCAGACATGGGCAGACACAGGCGGCAGGACTGAGCCGGGTGGACTTGGGCGGGACGTCCAGTGCCTTGCGTGCACGGCCGGTGCTTGGCCTTGGGCCACAGGGGCTCCTGGGTCCACCAGCAGGTGCCCCTGCCCTCAGCCAGCAGCAGGAGGGGCCGGGGAGGCCGAGGGATGGGGCGCCGGCCCCGCCCCGTGTGGGGAGTCTGTCTCCAGACACTTGCGGGGAGGCATGGCCGGAGCTCACACAGGCTGCTGTGGGCACGGCCGACACCCCGCTCCCTGGTGTCCAGCAGCCCTGGGCGAGGCCGGGGCCGGGGCCGGGGCCGGGGCAGGGGCAGGCCGGCCCGGGGCTGTGGGAGTCGGTCGCCAACCCAATAAAAGCTGCCTGTGCCATCTGGAACTTTCCGCGCTCCCCTCAGCCTCCACTTCCTGTGACCGGGGGCCCGGCAGTGACCGGGGGCGCTGCCGCCGGCCCGGGCAAGGCCCACGGTGGCACAGGGGGGACGGCACGCGAGGGCAAGGCTGCAGCCCGGCATTCCGGTCTGGACCAGTTCAGCCAGGTGGCTCTGGCCTGGCTCTCCCCTCCCACCTTGGCCTTGTGAAGTGCAAACAGCGCCCCCTGGCGGGTGACAGGCGGCAAAGCAGGGGACAATGGGGCAGGGAGTGGGGGGCAGGTTCTCCTGGACCCTGCCGGACTTCCCAGGTTTGAGGACAGGCAGGTGGCTGTGTGTGGCTGGGAGGCCCCTTGGCGTGACCGCCGCCCCCTGGCCGAGGATGGCAGAGTGTGGTCGCAGTGCCACTGGGCACCTGCTGAGGTACACGGCACCCAGTGGCATCCCCTCCCTGCCCCGCTCGCCTCCCCCAGCCTCCCTTTGGGCCAACCCTGGGGCCTGAGGGCCCTGAGCCCCCACAAGCAAATACCTGCCCAAGACCAGTTTCTGACCTTGTCACGTCCCGCAGTGACAAAGGACAGAGGCCTCAGAAGCCTGCTCCCACCCCCAGCTCCGTGCTGAGCAGGGCCGGGCCTCCTGTGACCACAGCAGCGCCAGGACCGCCATGCTTCTGCCACGCCTGCAGGGGCTCATGGTGCTGGCCCGCTCTCTGCACCCCTTCTGGTCACACGGCACAGCGTGGCCACCCTGCCCCACTGCTCCAGCCAGTGGGGACCTCGGGCTGCTGTCTGGGGCCTGGGCCCCATCCCCCTCTCCTGGGCACACTGCTCTGTGGGTGCCATGATCGTGGGGCCTCCCACTGTCGTCACACACCTCAGCGTATTCTGTTCCTTGGGCAGCTTCGAAATGTTTTAAAACATATTTATCTGGGGGTGGGGGCGGGGTGGGGACGAGAGGTCTTCCACCCTGGCTCCCCCCCAGATACCCACAGCAGCCCAGGCTGGGCCGGACCCAAGCTGGACGCTGGGGACTCCATCCAGGTCTCCACGTGGCTGTCAGGGACACAACCGGTGGAGCCATGGCTGCTGCCTCCGGGGTGACCCAAGCAGGAAGCCCGGCCGGGACCCGAACCCAGCCCTCCAATGTGGGACCCGGGCATCTAACCACGCGGCCAAAAACCCACCCTGGCTTTGCTCATGTGTCCCGTCATGAAACGAGACCAGGCGCAGGGCCGGCATCCGCGGGCGGGTGGCACCTCCCAGAGCTGCACCCCAGCCCCGACCCCCGAACCCCACAGGGAGACCGGAGCTGCACACAGGGCCGAGAGGCCACGAACGCAACTGAGGTCATGGGTGAGCTCCGACCCGGTGTGACGCAGGGACAGTCACCTCCCACAGGAGTCCTACACGGAGAATTTCTATCAATCGAGAGAACGACCTAATTAAAGCAGCTCGATTAAAGCCGGCCAAGGAGTTGCAGGACCAGTGACGCCCTCCCAGCGCCTAGACCCCGACACCAGCGCGCGCCACCCAACGGGAGGCGCCAGACCGGGCCGGGCCTGGACGCGCCCAGGACACGCGTGCTCAGCAGATCCCCCCTCCGTGGGACATGGCTTCCCCCGCGTCACCCCGCCACACACGTTCCAGCAGCTTCGGGCCGGCCCCTCGCACCTGACTCGGGGGTACCGGGAACGGCCGGGTGTAGGAGCCAAGGCAGGCGTCACGCAGACACCGTCACCACCCGGTCCCCAGGCCCCTCTGTCAGTTCTGCTGATCCCAGCAGAGCCCGCCTCAGCCCCCCAGGGCCTCTCGGTCCTCAGGGCCGAGCCAGGCGCCACGAGGGCATCTGCAGCTGCCCTGTCCTGTGGACACCAGCAGCGGGGTCGGGAGCAGCCACTCAGGGCGGGTGCACAGAGAGGCTCCGTGCCACGCGCTCCGACAGGCTCCGGTGGCCTAGGGCTCCCAGCTCAAGAGCATGGCTCCCGGGGCAAGCGGTCACTGAGGGTGGGAAGCACGCCCACCACGTGCTGATCGCTCAGCCTGGGCCCGGCTGCTGGCGGTGCTCCGAAACGTGTTCTCCCATCTGCCGGCTCACTCCCCAGGTGCCCGCGACAGCCTGGATTCTCCACGCCCATTTGGTGTGGCACTGGCAGAAAAACTAAACTGAACCAACAATCCTCCCCGGCCGCGCGTGGAGCCCTGCAGGCCCGTGTCCACGCTCTCGGGAGGTGCCCAGCCGCAGCGCGAACTCCCTTCCCCGGGTCTCGATCCCTCGGGAAGACGCTCAGGGAGCCGGGACTCCCCTGCCGCAGCTGCGGAGACTGAACAAGCCGCTGCCAGAGCCCCAGACCTCCGGGGACGCCTGCCGCAGCGGGAGGCCCCGCTCCCCACTCCGGCCTCCCGCAGACGGGCACCACGGGGTCCTAACACCTGCGTGGGCATCAGACTCAGGGCTCCCGGCTCCTGGCTTCAGCCGGGCCCAGCCCCGGCTGCTGCTGGTATTTGGGGAGCCAACAGGAAGATGGAAGACCTCTGTCCTCCAATAGGTAAAGTTGATTACAAAGATGCTAAGAACACACCCACCAGACGCGGGAGAAGGCTTCCCGGTGAACTCCCTAGGACGGGCTCGTGGCTGGACCCGTGGGCGCCTGGCCGACCGCGGCCACGCAGAGCCGCCCACGCCCCCCGCACGAGTGGCCTCGGGACGAGCTGGCTTTGAAGACGCCGGGTGCGGCTCTCAAGGTCAGACCCCCCCACCCCACCCCGTCGGCAAACACGTCAGGCTCAGCTGCGAGCGGCTAAGGAACCGATTCACCCGACCAAAAACCTGTGCTCAGTGAGGACCCCCCACGCAGCGGCAGCTCCAGGGAATGAAACGGAACCCGCAGAGCTCCCCACGCGCCCCCGGGGCTTGCGGCAGCCCCGCTCCCGGGTCCAGCAGGGTGTGTCCATCTGCACGTGTTGAACACGCGGGCTCACTCGGGCTCCACGGCTGTGAGCACCCCCGCGGGCTGGGATCCTCCGCGCTCACCCGACACCAGCTCGCCACCACCGTCAGGTCCGACGCAGGGCGCCCCGCCTCGGCGTCTTCAGCCCGGATGCTGACTGCGCCATGGCCGAGCCGGGAAGGCCTCCAACCGCCACAGAAATGAAGCGCGGGGCCTTTGGTGGCAAGTCAGAGAGGGCGTTCCGTGGCGCTTTCGCCAGCCCACGCCAACGCCAGCCAGGGCACCGAAGACACCGGGGCCTGGGCACGGGCTGTTGGCCCGCAGTCCTCGCGACATTCCACACTCACGCCGCCAAGACGACCCAGGGCTTACGCGGCCACTCGGGGGGCACGTGCCGGAAGCGGTGAGCTCCACTGGGCCACACTCCACGGACGCCAGGAGCCGGGGCACCGCACACACCGCGCACAGGAGGCGTTAGCTCACTCCTTTATTACACTGTAGTGCTTTCTTAAAATAAATACGGTCGCATGAGGTCCAACAGTGAGGGGTCAGCACACACAGGGACGGCGCGGTCACGGGAGGCCGCTCGGCACCGGCGAGCCGGAGGCCCAGTCGCTCCCATGCCCAGCGTCCGGGTGCGGCGGTCACCCTCGTGTCCGGCGTCCTGCAGGGCTCAGGACGGTTCCAGTGGCACTCCCCAGGGAGCCTGGCCGAGACAGCAGCTGCAGCCTCCCGGGCTGGCGGCTGCGGCGCTGGGCCCCGCGTGGACAGCGCTCCCCTGGGTTCCCAACAGCAGCAGAGCGCCGCCCACCAGAGCTGTGCCGGGCGCAGCGAGCGTCTCCTACGTCACAGGGCCTGTCTGCTCAAGTGGACACCGCGCTCTCCCCGGCCGCGTGGGCGGCCCCGCCCTGCCTGCAGAGCAGACTGCAGAGTTCAGTGCCTTGAGTGAACGGAGCTTCAGTAAACTTTTTTCTGAGCAGCAAGAAACAAGAGTATTTTTCAGAAACCTTAGAACTGGATACAAACGTTGGCAGTAGACACGATCAATAAATATCTTACAGCTTCCTAAACGGAGAAACCCCACCAGGACCTGACACCTGAGCGGAGAGCGGGCCGTCCTCTGCCGAGGGCCGCTGGCCGCCCCCAGGGCGTCGGGCTGCGTGCAGAGGGCGGCGAGGGGCTGGGGCCCGTCTGCAGCCACAGAGCAGGACTTCCAGTAGGGAGCCGCGTGGCTCGAGGGACCACACTCCGCGCTCGCCCCCCGCCTGCCGGCCCCGCGAGCCACGCAGAGCACGCCCGGGCCTCCCCGCGCCGCCTGGGTCCCCATGCGGGAGCGCGGGTCGGCGTTCCTTTCGCTACCTAGAAGCCTCCCGGAACAGGTCTGGTTCTGCACACGTCGTACCAGGCCGGCGGTGGCAGGTCGCCCCGCCCGGCCGCATGGGTCATTTGCGGTTCTGCGCCTTCTTGGGCGCCGCAGGCCGCTTGGGCTGCCACAGGTGGTTGTGGATGGTGAGGGCGTCCACGCTGACCGACATGGTCTTGGCTGGGATCAAGTTGAACTGTTTCCGGTCTGAGCTGTACTTGTACAGCTTGTCGATCATCTTCTTGGTGATGCTCCTGGGCCCCGTGCCCGTGAGCTTGTGGATCTCCTCGGTGTCGGGGTAGTAGCAGTACAGGGCCCGGAACTGGCAGCCGGCGTCGCGGAACAAGATGATGTAGTGGTTGGCGTCACACTTCTCCAGCTCCTGCACGGGGAGGGCGAGAAGCAATTTAAAGTCAGGACCCGCGCACGGCAGGGCCCGCTCACGGGAGGGCGGCAGGGCCCGCTCACGGCAGGGCGGCCTTGCTGCACAGATGACGCAGGCACTGAGCTCCGACAGGCCCAGCGAAGCCAGGGGAGCGCTTCCCGAGCGAGTGCTGACCGTGAGCCCCCTCGCCCTGGGTGGCTGCAGTCGCCGGGACGAGGTGTGGCACGCTGTCCCGCTGGCAGGACACAGATGGCCACACCCCCGTCAGCACTGACCCCAGCAACCCTGCCCACTCCCGGCAAACGGCAGCTGTGCCCGACCACCAGCGCCCGCCATCCCCGGCAGCCAGGAGGTGCAAGCAGGCTGGCACAGCCATCCCGTCCGGACAGCGCTTCCCGCCCCGGCTGCTGGAGGCCCAAGAGCTGGGAGAGCTGCAGAGCCCGGGCCCAGCAGTGTGGCCACCTGGGGAGTGAGCCAGCAGCCAGAAGGGAGGGGTGGGTGTGTGTCCCTCTCTGTAACTCTGCCTCTCAAATAAAAAATAAATAAATCTTAAAAAGAGAACCAGGGGCCGGGGGGGGGGCCTCGGAGCACAGAGGTCAGAGGTCAGCTGACTCCACCCTGAGGCCGGGTGGGAGGAGCGCACCTGCCATGCAAACACCGGAAAGGATCGACCTGTGAGAAGCAGGAGCGGCGCGGGCGCCCACCAGCCGGCACCCCAGCGCCCGGGCAGCGCCGAGCGGTACCCAGCCTCCAGAAGGACGCTCGGCAACATGGCGATGCCCCTCACAGCAGCGCCCAGCAGAGGCGAGGCCGTGGACGTAGGCGGGAGGAGGATGGGGGGCGACCGCTCGCGGCACGGCGTTCTGGGGAGTGGGGGAGCCCGGACCTGGTGGTGGATGGCTGCGACTCGGAGTCTGCACAGCCACTGTGCACCTGGAAGGAAACCTCTCCCGGTCTGGGAACCCTCTCGGCAGAGCAAGAACCCCAGAGAGCAGGGACGCTGTCCAGCCTTCCGGACACTGGACACGGGTCTTCCCCGGCTCCTCGAGCCAACGCCCAGCGCAGGCTCTGCCGTGGTCCAGGGGTCCCAGGAGGGCCCGGCCACCTGAGGCTGCGGCAGGAGGCCGTCCCCCCACGCCACCCTTCAGAGAGTGACGTCCCGCACATCTGTGCCATTTCCGTCAGCAGATGGGTTTGTTATTGAAACAAATGAATAAAGCGTATTTTCTGAAGAGACTACTGAAAGTGAACTCCAAAACTGCACAGCACGGACTCCACCCGGACCCGGAGCTGCCAGTGCGCACAGCACGGACTCCACCGGGACCCCGGGCTGCCAGTGTGCACAGCACGGACTCCACCCGGACCCGGGGCTGCCAGTGCGCACAGCACGGACTCCACCCGGACCCCGGGCTGCCAGTGCGCACAGCACGGACTCCACCCGGACCCCGGGCTGCCAGTGCAGAAGCGTGGGCACACGGGTGGCACCTGTCTCGCTGGCGCGGGGACGCGGCACGTCAGGAACCTGCTTCTCGGCTGTCACTGGCTGACAGGGCTCCCTGGCTGTGCCACAGGGCGCACTGGGAGCCCTGACGTCAGCCCCACAGGGACGCCCAGGTGCCGGGACTCTAACGGGCTTCCCTGTGGGACTTGCGGCCCGGGCGCTCCGTGCCCCGCTGTGGCCGAGGCAGCAGGCGTTGGCACTCAGAGGCTGGGGACCGACTGGGGCTTCCCCTGGCTGGGAGCCCTGCAGCTCTCGGGGTGACCTTGGGGACCACGGGCACCAAGGGGTGTGATCACCTCTCAGGAGGCACTAACAGGAGCCAGAGAGAACCAGACAGGGCTTCCACATGGCCCCGCAGGCCAGGAGAGGCCACAATTCCAGCTGCCACTTCAGCCGATCAAACCACCCTCGTGGCTTGAGCCCCTCAGCCTTGGCCCTCGTGGCTGTGAAGCAGGATTTCTGACGGCGCAAGGCTGCTGCGGCCTTGCCCCGGTTAACGACTAAGATGCCCGGACGCGGCGGGGCTGCAGCAGGCCTGCAGCGGGCCCGGCCTGAGCGGCCTCCAGACACCCCCCTGCAGGGAGACGCAGACCCGCCCCCACACTCCCCTGCACAAGACGCAGACCCGCCCCGTCACGCCCCTGCAGGGAGACACATCCTCGCCCCACACTCCCCTGCACAAGAGGCGTCCCCGCCGTGCCGCAGCAGGAGAGCCTGCGGCCCCATCCGCACCTCCGGTAGTCCCGCTCACCGCTGCTGCTGTGCTGACCGGGGCCCGAGCCTCGCAGGCATTGGCCCAGGCCAGGGGTCTGCCCCGCTGGCCTAGAACGCTCCCTCCTTGCCCTCCTCCTAGTCTCTGCTCAGACGCCCGTTTCTCACCAAGGCCCCACGAACAGTCCACTGGGCACGCACCATTTTCTAACCACAGACCTGGACCCGAGTGGGATGAGCCAGACTTACCCGCCCACGTGCCGACAGGCTGTGCCGAGGCCCCCTCGGCGTCTGTCACTGGTGGGGCCCAGGCGTGGGCACCCAGTACGGGCGGGCCGGCCATGGGTGTGTCCTGGGTGTCCCCTCTCCTCCGCCCCTGCTGTTGGGGGCACGGCAAGGCCTCACCCTCACCCTGCACACACTACCCTGTCCCACGCTCCACCTGCGGGGCCACCACCAGACTCACTGGCAGCTGCGCGCTCAGAGGCAGCAGTTGGCAAACCCAACCCGACCCCTCGTGGAGTGCCCCGAGACCACCGGCACTTCCCCACACTGAGCCCAGGGTCCCCTCCAAGTGCCCATGTCCACCTCCCCGCCACCCCGCCCTCCTCACGACACAGCCCCCCACCTGTGGTCAAACAGCTCTCACTCGAGTGGGCCCCCCGAGGGTCCCAGCTGTCAGGACCCAAGGCCCGCCCTCTGCCATCACTGCAGTCCCAGCTGTCAGCCGGTCTAGGTCCCGCCCTCCTAGCCGGTGCCGCTCCCCCGGGGGCTCTGTGCCTGCGCTGCCCTACGTGCTGAGCAGGGTGGTGAAGTCGCGGGTGCAGGGCAGCAGCCACGTGGCAGGGCCAGGTAGAGTCCCGGCTGCTCCGCCTCCACGCGGCTGCCTGCCGTGGCCCAGTGCTCGGCCCTGCGCCCACGAGGGAGACCCGGCCGGAGCACCGGGCCCAGCCCCGGCTGTCACAGCCATTCGGGGAGTAGATCTGCAGGAAGCACTTGCCCTCTGTCACTCCTTCAACTGAAACACGCATCTCGAAAAGTAACAGAGCAACAGAGCGAGGGACTGGCCTGCAGCACCGAGTCCTTGTGCGGCTCGTTCACCTTCCCGGCCAGGCAGCAGTGGCACACGGCGTTGTGGATGATCGGCTTGTTCGATTTGCTGCTGGGTTCCTTGAACAGCTTGGGACCTGAGGAACAACAGGATTCGCACACTTCACGTTCCAGGCGCACGCACGCAAAAACACACACAACACAACACCCACAGCGTTCTCACAGAACCGAGGAAGGAGGGTAAGTCACGGGTACGAAGGAATTTTTGAAAACGAGAAGAGCCGCTTCCAATCTACCCAAAAAAATCCAAACGAAACTTGAGAAAACGAAACCAAGGTGAGTGACTGACACTTCACCCCCGTCCTGACCAGCGTCCGCGGCGCACAGCAGCCGCTCTGGGAGCGGGGGCGAGGCTGGCAGCGAAGATGGCTGCGGCCCACACCGGGGCTCCCGGCTCCCCTGCTTCCTAGCGAGGCGGCCCTGAGCGGCTGGGCCCTGCCATGCACCTGGGAGACCTGCACTGAGCGCCCGGGGCCCCGGCTTTGGGCTCAGCTCGGCCCCTGGGGAGCAGGCCGGCGGTCGGCAGTGCTGTGCGTGCCCCGCCTCTGTGTGCAGAGGCTGTAACCGAGCCCCAGGAATGCTCTCGAGAGCCCAACAGCCCAGTGTCAGAACTCCCCACACCCTGGCACCTGCGCCCGCAGCCTCCTCAGCAACAGGACACCACCCTCCCCAGCCGCCGTCCGCCGCGCTCTCACTGGCCGGACAAGACCTTCTATCCCATCAGAGTGAGGAACAGCCATGTACAGGCCGCGTGGGCACGCACCACCCTGGGGAGGGCACGCGCTGTCACCTGTGTACTCCGCCGCCGAGGCCAGGGAGGACGCCGCCGAGGCCGTCTCCCAGTCCCGGTCCGTGCTCCTGCTCGGGTTGCGGCTCAGGACGGGCAGGGCTTCCATGGACTCCACCCTGCGGCAGGACAGGACGGAGGTGAGCAGGGCCTGGCCGCAGGCCACACGCACCCAGCTGCTCCTCCCGCCCACAGCAGGTGGGCAGCACCAGGGCAGGGCTTTCCGGAACGGCCTGGTGGGGCGTGTGTGCGTGCGTACACCTGTGTCTATGCGTGCATGTACCTGTGTGTCACGTGTGTGTACACCTGTGTGTGCATGCGTACACCTGTGTGTCATGCGTGTATACACCTGTGTCACTGTGTGTGCGTGCACCTGTGTGTCATGCGTGTGTACGCCTGTGTCTGTGTGTACCTGTGTGTCATGCGTGTGTACACTTGTGTGCCTATGTGTGTGTACACCTGTGTATCATGCGTGTGTACACCTGTGTCTGTGTGTACCTGTGTGTCTGTGTGTGCACCTGTGTGTCTATGCATGTGTACACCTGTGTGTCATGCGTGTATACACCTGTCTCTGTGTGTCATGCGTGTGTACACTTGTGTGCCTATGTGTGTGTGTACCTGTGTGTCATGCGTGTGTACACTTGTGTGCCTATGCGTGTGTGTACACCTGTGTATCATGTGTGTGTACACCTGTGTCTGTGTGCACCTGTGTGTCATGCGTGTGTACACTTGTGTGCCTATGTGTGTGTGTACACCTGTGTATCATGCATGTGTACACCTGTGTCTGTGTGTACCTGTGTGTCTGTGTGTGCACCTGTGTGTCTATGCATGTGTACACCTGTGTGTCTATGCGTGTGTACCTGTGTGTCTGTGTGTGTACACCTGTGTGTCTGTGTACACCTGTGTGTCTGTGTACACCTCTGTGTCTGTGCGCGTACACCTGTGTGTGTACGCCTGCTCTGGGTAATACAAGAAGCCAGGCAAGTGTTGCGTGCACACAGCGGTGCGGGCAGGGGCAGGCACCCAGAGGGCCGTGGTGCCACTGGCTTCGGGCTGCCTGGCCGCACCTGAGTAGGGACAAGGTCCCCGGCTGCACCCCTGGGGGATTCCTGCAGCTAAGTCCCCACCAGGCACAGCAGATGCCAGGGCCAGGAGGCTGGGCACCGCAGTCAGGGCTCAGGCCCAGCCAGGGACCTGAATGCTGGGCCAAGACTCCAAAGAGGACGCGAGCCCCTCAGAGGCACTGCCGTGCGGCCCGGGAGACACAAGAGGCAGGGCCCCAGCCCACGGTGGCCTCAGGGGCAGGCACGTGTGGAGGGACACACAGCAGAGGAGCAGGGGGCTTGGCAGCAGCTCCGAACGTGGACAAAGGGGCCACGACAGCCACCGAGCTCCCGGCATCTCCGTGGATTGTGGGCGCACAGCCACCGACCTGGGAAAGACCCCTCCCTGTGGGCTGGGCCAGCCAGAAGCACAAACGTCCAACTGAGGGGCAGTCCACAGACAGAGGCACCGGCTCCACCCAGCACTCGGCCCAGCCTGGATGCTGAGCTGGGGAGACACAGCCGCCAGGGCTGGTACTGGGAACATGCGGTGGGCACGGACCAGGTGTCTAACCCGCCCTCGGAGACACGCTCGTGGGACGAGCGACAAAGCAGACAATTGGCGACCTAGCAGGGCTCGGGACTCCTGACAGCGTCCGCCACTGCATGAAACTAAAACCGCGTCAAGGCGACACGACAGAAGCACCTGCCACACAGCCCCTTACCGCTGAGAGGGAGTGCCCCCTGAGCGGACGCTCTCGGGCTCCGTGGTCGCCGCGGACGCCAAGGACAGGCTGGAGCCTGACTGAGTTCGGCTCAGGTTGTCGGCTGCCAGAGACGAGAGAGGGAGGCGGTTGTGAGAGGCTGGGCCGCGTCCCCAGCCCGCACGGGAGAGCCGCGGCCAGCTGCCCCACCCTGCCCTGGGGAGACCAACCCATCTCAAAACACCAGACCTGGCCTCGACCTTCTCATCTGCAAAATGGGACAACCTCGGCCTCCGCCACCCCACGGAGCTGGAGCCCAAGGGTGAGCCGCGCCCTGTGCCCCGCAGCTGCTCACGGGTGGAGGGGCACTTGGTCCCCGCGTCACTGCACGACTCCTCCCGGTGGACGGACTTCGGCCGTGGCCTTTTCGGCTTTGACTTGGGCTTGGCCAGCCCCTGCTCCTCCAGGACCTGCTGCTGCTTCCTGCGCAAGTACTCCTGCTTGATGAGCTCGCGCCGCGCCTTCTCCTCCTCCTTGCGCACCCGGTCCTCCTCCGCTCTGCGCCTGGCGAGACGCGCGGGTCACGGCCCAGGCCCTGCCGCTCCCTGGGCCTGCTCAGTGGCCCTGCGACTGCGCCAGCCGCTGCCAGGAGGGGCCTGGGGCTACAGGGCAGGCGCCGAGCCAGCTCTGGGTTCACAGCGACAAGGCTCCTCGCCGCCCGGGCAGCAGAGCTGAGGCCTCGGCATCACAACAGGGAGACGGGGCATGGGCGGGCGGGCCGCCGTGGCATTGCGCACACAAGCCCCTCAAAGACACGGCCCCAGGGAGCAGCGCGCTGGCCTGGGAGGGACAGGCGACCAGCCCCGCGCCCGCGCCCGCGGCAGCCTACCGGGCCTCGTCTCTCTTGAGCTCCACCTCGGCCTCCAGCTGCTGCTTGCGTGCCCGCGCCTCCTCGGCCTTGCGCTGCTGCTTCAGGAGGAAGGCCGCCCGCTTCTTGGCCAGCTCGTCCTCCGCCTTCTGCTCATCCTGCGAGCGGACACAGCGGGCAGCCAGCAGCCTCCGGCGGCCCCGCCCCACCCCGCCGCGTCTCGGCTCCAACGCGGGACACAGCACGACTGCAAGCCCTCTGAAGCGGAACTGGAGGAGCCGCTGGGCCGCTGGCAAGGCCCCGCGGTGGGCCAGCCCCTGCGGCTCTCCCCGGGCGTCTACGCATGTGTTTCCAAGACAGGGGCGAGCACGCGAGCTGGATGCTGACGTGTTTCCAAACACCGAGCACAGCCAGCGTGGCCGGCCAGTGTCTGTCCCTGCGCCCGTCCTGGCAGGAGGAGAGGCCTCTACAGAAGGCCCGGAAAGGACATGGGCGGAGGGAGACAAACCCGCCGTGGACGGCCCGCACCTGCCCAGGCCAGGCCCCACCACCTGCCTACAGGCGACACTGACGTCCACGGCGGGTGAGTGGCCACAAGAGAAAAACGCCTCGTGACGCGCGACACGACGTGGCATGCAAACCTCAGGGTCCCCCGAGGGGCACTCGCCTACCTTGAAGAAGAAGCCGACCCCGGGCTTCTGGTCGGCGTCCCCCAGGAGCTCTGGGGCACGGTCGTGGCCGCCCCCCTCTCCGTCCTCTCCGGGGGCCCTCAGGTCTGCGAGGTCCACCTCGATGAGGCTGGCCTTGCTCCTCAGGGGCTCCTCCGCGGGCGCGGCCACCTTCCCCGAGCCGTCCGAGGGGCTGGGCCCTGCCTCGCGCACGCCGGCGCGCAGGCCGTCCTGCAGGCTCATCTGCTCCGCCAGGATGTTTGGGTCTTGGGCGGCGGGCACGGCCAGCGTGCGCTGGTTGCTCTCGTGGTAGAGCCTGTAGCCATCACACGGGCTCTCCTCGTGCGGCTCGCCCCCGGGCTCTGCGGCAGTGTCCGGGTCGGAGGGCGTCCGTGCGTGGCTGCTCGGGGGGAGGGCGCGCAGGTGCGGCAGGGTCTCGACGCCGGGGGTCGGGGTCTTACTCCGGGAGGAGCCCTGCGGCCGGTCCCTCGGCACCTTCAGCTCGGCGGGCCTCCCTGCCCGCGAACTCCGACCCTGGCCGAGGCGTGGCGGTTTGCGGTGACTGGCCGTCCCGGGAGGAGACAGCGGCTCGACGAAGTGGATGGAGGCCCTGGCCCTCTGGTCCTGGGGGCTGTCCCTCGGGGCGGGGGCGGGGACGGCCGGGGACTTGAGCAGCTGCTCCTGCTGCTGGGAGAGCCTCAGGATGGCCTGCTGCAGCGTGCTGATGCTCTCGTTCAGCTTCTCGATGGACAGCTCGCACTCCGCGTCGGCCGCCTCGCCCAGGCCGTCCTCCAGGAGCGCGGCCGACAGCGCCTTCGTCTTCTCCACGTCGTGCAGCGCGGCGGGGCCCCGGGCTCTGTGCTGCACCAGGGCCAGGCCCGCCACGTCCGGGGCCGCGGACTTGCCCAGGAGAGCCTCCCTCTGCTCTTCCGCGCCGGGCACGCTGGCATCCAGGTCCTCCCCGCCGTGCTGGGAGTGCTCCGGCCTGGGCGGCTGGGGGGTGCCCTCGGCCTTGCCCTTCCGCACCACGTGCAAGAAGGCGGCCTTGCCCAGCCGCAGGCGCTGCCTCGCCGACGAGGCCTCCACGCGCTTCTTCTGGGCCTCGATGGCCCTGCGCTTCTCCTCCAGCTGCATGCGCAGCTGCGCCAGCTCCGACGCCAGCAGGCTGCCGGCGTCTCTGCCGTGCCGGCCGGGGCTCTGCTCCCGCTTCTGCCTCCAGGTGGTCAGCGGGGCTGGGCAGCTCTCCGACCCGTCCGGCGTGGTCTTCTGGGAGCTGCTGGTGCTGGACTTGGTCTCGCAGCTGTTCAGCCTCTGCAGCTTGCGCTCGGCGAAGCTGGTCATCGTCACGCTGCCGCTGGCCGCGGACACGCTGCTGAGCCGCGAGGCCGTGCTCAGACACGGGCTGGAGCGGCCGCTGGCGTCATCCTTGTCCTCGTGCTCCTTCACCTGCATGTCTTCCTGCAGCTTGGCCGACTCCTCCTCGCCATCGTACTGAGCCACGAGCACCGGCGACCCCTCGCCAATGAACATGTGTTCCACTTCCTCCACGTCCAGGCCGTCGGAGTCGGACCCCTGCCCCAGGAAAGCCCACGGCTCGGAATCCCGGGGGCTGGGGCTCCTAGAAGTAACGCACATCCTGCCCCCGGAGCCCACGTGAAGGAAGAAGCCGTCGACAGACTGGCCCTGGGGCGACAGGTCAAGTCCGCCGACGGCTGGGGGCCCGCCACAAGCCTCTCCCGCAGCACCCGGCGGCGGCCCGGCCTCTGCAGGCGAGACGCTCGTCGGAGACTCAGGACGCGGGATCGGGGTGAAGGTCCTGTTCAGGTCGTGGCCACCGTGGCCGCCGGCCACCCTCCTTCGCCCCAGAGGCTGGTGGCCGTCGCCGGGCCTCTTGGCCGTGCTGCTCCTCGGCCGCCCCTCCCCGAGCTCGTCCTCCTTGCTCACGACCTGCTTCTCCTTCGCCGGCTTAAGCACCGCTGGCATCAAGGGCTCCAGGAAAAAGCTGTCGGGCTTGCTGTCCAGGGCGCCTGCCTGCCACTGGGGAGGCCTGGCGCCGGCCAGCGGGCCTGGGGCCCGGGGTGAGGCCCTGGGGCCTGCGGGGTCCTCACGGCGGGCAGCCACGCCTGACCCGATGATGGCCACCAGCTCCTCCTCCTCGTCCTCAATGCTGACGTTGTTCAAGAGGCGCTTCCCGTCGGTCCTGGCAGCCGCGGGCTGAGGCCGGTTCTGGGGGGTCAGATGAACGACGTTGGAGGCCAGACTGTCTTTGCTGATGGAGCGGGCCAGGCTGACGCTGTCGCCGGAGCCGGGGTCCACGTCACAACTGGCAGCATGATGGAGAGAAGGTGTTGGCTGGGACACGGGCCTGGAACACGAGGGGACAGCATGTGCACACGACTCAACACAGACTGAGTGACATGAGCGCCAGCCAATGAGAGCGGGACAGGCATCGCACATGCCGGAGCTTCACCCCCACCTCAGGTCAAAGACAACGGACACACTTTAAATTCTCCAGGGCCTGCACCTTACAGAGTTCCGGGGACCCCAGAGAAGTCCCGCTTATGTCAGCAATCTGTCTGTCATACTAGAAACTAAAGCTCAGACTACAGTGACAGCTGTGGGCTGGCACTGCAGTACAAGCGCCTAGGCCACTGCTCGGGACGCCTGCATCCACCCTGGACTGCCTGCCGGTGTCAGTCCTGCCTCTGCTTCCTGCCCAGTGTCCTGCAGACGCACGCCCTGGGAGAAAGGAGACGGCTCAAGTACTGCAGCCCCTGCCTGCCACGTGGGAGACCCGGATGCAGCGTCCAGCTCCTGACTCAGCCCTGGCTGTCGGAGGCACTTGGGTGAACGCGTGGACGGAGGGTCTCCAGCTCTCTCTGTCACACTGCCTTTCAGGCAAAAAAATAAATAAATAAATAAAAGATCCCAAAGCCTCTTTAAAAATTACAGTGCTAAGTTCATGCACGAGAAACACATCTTCTGAAACAAAAGGGCCTGCGGCACCCGTTACCGGGGCTGGCACCTGGAGGGCCCTCGTGCCGGGCAGCACACGCCACCCCGCTGGCGAGCCCAAGCGTGGGACAAGGCAGTGAAGCTCCCAGCACAGCTGAAGACAACTCTGGCCTCAAAGCTGCCCTAGAGGGTCTCCCTGGGCCCCGGGGTCCCCGGCGGCGACAGAGACCACGACCCACCTGCTCTTCCTTTCCGGCCACGCCGTCGCCGCGCCTCGTGGCTGACCATCCACGCGGGTGAGGGAGTTGGAGCGATGCCGCTGACCTGCAGTTGGCGGGAGCAGGGAGAGGGCTCAGCGCTCAGCGGCTGCTCTCGCACCTCCTCCGACAGAAACCACTTTCCAGGACCCGATCCGGGACTGAGCCGGGACTGCGCCGGTCTGGGACTGCGCGGGGACTGCGCCGGGACTGAGCCGGGACTGCCCTGGGACTGCGCGGGGACTATACCGGGCTGGGACTGCACTGGGACTGTGCCGGGCTGGGACTGCGCCGGGACTGTACCGGGCTGGGACTGCGTCGGGACTGTGCCGGGCTGGGACTGCGTCGGGACTGCGCCGGGACTGTGCCGGGCTGGGACTGCGCTGGGACTGTGCCCGGACTGCGCCGGGCTGGGACTGTACCGGGACTGCGCCGGGACTGTGCCGGGACTGCCCCGGGACTGCGCTGGGACTGTACCGGGACTGTGCCGGGCTGGGACTGCGCCAGGACTGTCCCAGGACTGCGCCGGGACTGCGCCGGTGAAGCAGAGGGCAGTGTGGCAGTACCCAGGGCGCCGCGGGTGGGCTCATGTGTGAGCACAGTGGGCAGACTGGCCGTGGACTACACCATGGGAGCGTGCAGTGAGCATCAGCCGCCGAGTGCTCGCCCAGACGCCACGGTGCCCTGCGGGCACACACGTGCCATCAGGCTGCAAGGACCTGCCCTCTCGGAGAGACTCTAGGCCACGTCACAGACGCCACGTTACTCTGCTGCAGCCTCTGAGCTACGCGAAGCACGGCCGTGGCCGGAGAGCAGAGACGGACAGAAGGGAGGCAGAAGGAAGCAGCTCCTCACCAGACGTGTCCTCGCCCTGCACCGGCTTTTGCTGTTTCTGTCTCAGCGGCAGCAAAGGATGGGACGGGCTGAAGGCCGAGGTTCCTCGCCCACTAGATGGAACAGAGTGGAGAGAAGCGTCACCAGTTGTCAGACTCCCAGAGCCCCTCCGCACGCTCTCGCCGCCGCACGTGACAGGTTCTCGGGGAACCTGCTGTGAAGCAGGGCCGGAGAGACCCCGCCCACCGAGCCGTGCGGCTTCCGGCCCCAGGCTCCGGCAGCAAGCGCCAATCGTGAAGCTGAGATGACCTCTTGAGAGGAGAAAGAGTGAAGAGAAAAAGTGACCACGTGAAAAGCGCAGTTTTCAAACACACGCACTGCGGGTCCTGCCCAGCCAGAAACAGACGCGCCAGTCAGTACTCCTGCAGCCCACGGCGCGGGCCTGGGTGCGAGTCCAGCTCCGTCCCAGCTCCAGCTTCCTGTGGACGCGGCCGTGTCACTGCCACGTGGGGGACCAGGACGCAGCAGGGCCTCTGCAGGTCTTGGAGAGTGAGCCAGCAGACACGAGCTCCAACTAGGCTGCCTGTCTCACTAACTGTTAAAACACCCCAGAGCTGAAGACACGGAGGAGTGGCCAGACCGGGAACCCCACTTGCTGCCGGGCACAAAAATGCTCCCTCGTGGAGGACGCGACGGCAGCACCCACAGCGCACTGACGTCACCCCCTTCTACTTCTTGCACTGAGGCTCAGGAAAAGGGGGTGTGTCACGGAGCAGAGCGTGGGCACGGAGGAGGGCGCGGGCGCGGAGCAGAGCGCGGGCGCGGAGCAGAGCGCGGGCACGGAGGGCGTGGGCACAGAGGAGGGTGTGGGCACAGAGGAGGGCGTGGGCACGGAGGAGGGCACGGGCATGGAGCAGAGCGTGGGCACGGAGGAGGGCACGGGCATGGAGCAGAGCGTGGGCACGGAGGAGGGCGTGGGCACGGAGCAGAGCGTGGGCACGGAGGAGGGCGCGGGCACGGAGCAGGACACAGGCACGGCCAGGCAGCTTCAAGCGAGGGCTTCACTCGGGAGAACATGACAAAGAGACAGAGCACAAAGGTGCAGGCAGGGGGAGGACGCAGCGTAGCCTGGCCCCGGCCCACGAGGCGGAGGGGGGAGGCCCCAGAGCGAGAAAGCAAGAGCAGCGAGAGCGCCACAGAGAGGGCGAGGCTCCCGCCCGCGGACGAGCCAGGACAACCGACGCAGCGCACGCACACTCAGAGCCCAGGGGCACTGACACTGCAGGGGGTGGACGCCGCAGACAGGGTGAGTAGAGCAGCTGGCGTGTCCCAATTCTGAGGAGACCAACCTCTGGGCACGCGCACTCCCCACGTGCGCTGGCCGATGACGAGAGGAAAGAGTGCAGCCAGGACGCCGACCACCCGCGCGGCCCCCATGCGCACACCGCCCTGCCCCACTCTCCTGCCCTGCCCTGGGTCCGCTCGCTCCAGCTCTGCCTGTGCTCCAGCGCTCCCGCCCGCCTCGCCAGCAGCACGTGCAGGCGTGAGGACCAGGGTCTCTGGACAACCTCCCCCCTCCTCGCCCCAGAGGCCTCACACTCAGCCTCTCAGCGAGGTCGCCAGAGTCACGGCTGCACACCCCACTGAAGGGCCCCACTGCCCGTGGACCACTTAAAACCACTTTGCAGGGGCCGGCGCCGGGGCACAGCGGGTTAAATGGCCCCGTGTCAACAGGTCAGGAGCCCCAGCTGCCCCACTTCCGATCTAGCTTCCTTCTAATGCCGCAGGGAAAGCAGTGTAACACGGCCCAAGGCCTCTGGGCCAGTGCCCACAAGGGAGACCCAGCTGGAGTTCCGGGATCCTGGCTGTGGCCTGGCCCAGCCCCAGTCATCGTGGCCACTGGGAGAATGAACCAGTGATAGAAGATGTCTGTCTCTCCCTCTCTTTGTCACTCTGCCTTTCAAATAAATCAACCTGTGCGCTGGCATCCCATGTGGGCGCTGCTCCACTTCTGGTCCAGCTCCCTGCTAATGGCCTGGGAAGGCAGTGGAAGAAGGCCCAAGTGCCTGGGCCCCTGCACCCACGTGGGAGACCCAGATGAAGCTCCTGGCTCCTGGCTTCAGCTTGGTCCAGCCCTGACCATTGTAGCCACTTGGGGAGTGAACCAGAGGATGCAAGATCTCTGTCTCTCCCTCTCTCTGTAATTTTAACTTCCAAGTACATAAATCTTTAAAAAAAATTTTTTTTCCACTAGAAACTCATGCCCAGCAGGTGAGTGCAGTGCCGCGTTGCAGGCCGGGTCCGCGGGGCCCCCCAAGGTCAGCACCAGACCAGGACTCCTGATGGAAAAGGCTTCCTAATGGCCCTGCTGCTCAGGCACACGTCGGACCCTGACCGCTGTGCAGACGCTAACGAGGCAAAGCATGGACGATTCCCCAACTCGACGGCGCTCTGTGTGTGCTACCACGTCATAGAGCGCTCTGTCCGTGCTACCAGACGTCCCAGGGCCTCTGCCCGTGACGTCCCAGGGCCTCTGTCCATGCTACCAGACGTCCCAGGGCCTCTGCCCGTGCTACCAGACGTCCCAGGGCCTCTGCCCGTGCTACCAGACGTCCCAGGGCCTCTGTCCATGCCACCAGGCCACGTCACAGAGCAAACTTGAACCGTTCACTTTTTTGAATCCTGTCATATACTGTGGAAAAAAAGAGAAAACACCTCATCCATGAATAACATCTTTCCCTGGACAACGCTTTATCCGTACAGGACACCAGAGCCCTGCGCCGGGCCACGCCGGGCCACGCCACCCTGCCCTGGGCAGCCCACTGCACACTCCCAAGGTGGCCTCCGTGCAGAGGGCAGGAGGCTGAGAGCTCGTCGAGAAAGCAGGAGACGGACTTACAGGTACTCGGACTCCTCGGGGTGTAGGGAGCACCTGTGACAGCCTTCAGCTGCCGGGGCGGCAGGCGGCTGCTCGGCCGGGCTGGCCGCCGCGGGACTGCCCAGGAAGCTGCGCTTGGTCGCGTTGGAGATAGGCACGGGAGGCCGGCTGCTTTTGTGGTGTAGCACTGTCTTTGCTGCAGAAACAGGAATTCACAGAAACACTCAGTGACCCCACAGCACGAGGCCAGGAAAACGGCAGCCAGACTGCAACAGAGGCAACCAGCATGCGCTTGGAAGCAGGGTCCTCAACGTGTTCTGTGACACCAGGTCTACAGGTGAGCCACAGCAAATACCACACCTGAGAGGCACCACGCGGGAACTCGGCGGACGGCCATGACCGTCCCGGACACGCCAACGCTGGAGCGTCCGCACCGGCAGGCGGCTCCCAACCACATCCCCAGACCGGCTCAGTGCCCAGGCCCACAGGGAAGGCCCCCACCCCATGCCAGCCAGCGGGGCGCCGAGGCTCTGGGCCCAGCCACTCCGTGGATCTCTGGCTCAGCTGCCCAGCTGCTCCGTCCGCTTGCCCCCCAAGAACCAAGCTGTGGCAGGTGATGTGTGAACAGCTTGGTGACGGCTTGGGGTGTGCTCTCCCCGTGCCTGGCCAGGAACAAGGCCCCGTGCTGGGATCAGCAGCTGGCATGCCGTGAGCATGGGGTGCACGGCGCCCTGCCTTCTGCCCACTCTAGGAAGCACGCGGACAGGCTGAGCAGCAGCCAGAAGCCAGGACGGGAGCTGAGCAGCAGGCTGGCTCTCCGGCGGCCAGGGCCCGGGGAGAGGAGCCCCCAGCCCCAGCAAGGCTGCAGCGCCAAGGCTAGCTCCGACGGCTGGGACCGCAACTGGGAGCCACGTGCAGGACGGGTACAGACGGGGGAGTCCTGGGACCCTCCAACTCCCGCTCTCTGAGCCGGCCAGTACCCCTGCCGGCCTGTGCTCGGGGATGCAGCGAAGACGCCCGACAGCTGAGCTGTAAGAGCCGGGGTCAGACATGACAATCGAAAGGCGACGGAAGGGCCGAGGGTGTGCACCACACATCTCCCCTGCACGGAGACACAGCCGCCGGCCTCAGACACAGACGCAGGACGACAGGGAAGCGCCAAGCAGAGCGTGGGGCGGGGCCGCCGGCCTGTCACTCACCACCCTTCAGTTCCTGCACGTCCCTGGGCTGCACGAAGTCGGGCTTGACGCTCTCGAACCACCAGAAGAGCTCCGCGATGAAGACCATGACGTTCGGCTGCGGAGAAAGGCCGGTGAGCGGCGGCGCCGCACAGGGCAGCGCGCGCCCAGGAGGCAGCCTCACCTTGAGCACGGCGGGGGCGTACAGCATGTCCTCCAGGGTGAGGTAGAAACACCTGTTCAGGTGCTCGTTGGAGAACTCTCGCAGGAGCCGGATGTTATACAGACTGTCCGCCATCGACGTCACCTCCTTCAAGCATATATCTAACAGGAGGGAAACCGGCAGGCGTTACAAAGCCGTCCTCCCGGGGCTGGCGCTGGGCACAGCGGGCAAGCCACCGCCTGCGACGCCAGCGTCCCATTCGGACTCTGCTCCACTTGCAATGCGGCCCCTTGCTGATGCACCTGGGACAGCAGCAGAAGACGGCCAAGGCCTGGGCCCTGCTCCCCGGGGGAGACCTGGAGGAAGCTCCCGGCTCCTGGCTTTGGATCGGCACAGCTCTGGCCGTTGTAGCCAACTGGGGAGTGAACCAGAGGATGGAAGACTTCTCTCTCTGTGTAACTCTGACTTTCAAATAAATAATCTTAAAAAAAATAAATAAAAGGAAGGAAGGAAACGCTCGAGACAAACGTGAAGAAATTGTGAGGAGCCGAATTCGAGGGTTCGTGACTACAGCACCTGAGGGTTAGACCGGGCTTCCAGCGAGCGCGGACAACCGCCTGGCTGCGCCCTGTGTGGCGTCTGCGGGGCTGTCACGAGGAGCCTCTGCACGAGGCCTCCTCCACGCTGGAGGGCACCGAGGAAGGCTGCCAGCCCCACAGCCGGCTGACCGCACAGGCAGCTGTCCCCCCGGGAAGAGCTGGGGGGACTCTCGGAGGGCACAGCACGGGGCCGTGCACAAACCCAGCCGAGGGCCAAGGTCTGTGAAGTGACCCCAGCTGGAAGGAAACGAGCTCCTGTGACGACTGAACCCGAGGAGACACCGGCTAAGACACCTGACAGCGTCACGGGGACAACCGACAGGCTCTGCGGCCTCTCCTGACGCCTGCCGTGGACAGCGGTGGGCAACGTCTGGCTCGCGTCTGGACCTGCCGAGACAGCCACAGGCGGAACTCCAAGTTCAATAAGTCCATAGCAGGCCGATTTGCTGTTCAGGTTTCTTTCTTTATTTTGAAAGTCAGGGAGGGCCTACGTCGGGGCCAGGAGCCCCGTCCACGCCTCCCAGCAGGGAGCTGGCTCTGAGAGGGGATCCGGTGTCCCGAGGGGCAGTTTAGCCCGCTGCGCCACGGCGCTGGCCCCCACGGCGTCCCGTGAGTGCGCCGGGGAAGCATGGGCACTCACCGTCCAGCTTCATCTGCTCCGGGCAGTAGTAGTGGATGACGGCTAAGAGGGCGGCCCCGTCACTGCCATCCCGCATCAAGTCCTCCACCCACGGGAAGTACGGCGACTGCCTGGCCGACAGGTGCTCTCGCCGGTAGCGGACCTGCAGCGGAGAAGGACGGTGTTTGCGTGAGGCCGCCCTGCCCGTCCCCTGCCGTGCACGAGGCCACAGGAGCAGGGCGGGCGGCTGCAGCCGTCCAGGAAGCGTCACGGATGCCTGTCCAGGACACAGGGCTGCTCAGCCACCCGGCGACAGCAGTGACTTGCGGCTGACGCCAGGGCCAGTCTAGTGCTGAAGCGACAGGAGGTGGGAGCAGGCCCACGCTACCAGAGCCGACACCAAGAACTGCTGAGAAACAAGTTAAATGCTGGCCGAGCCGCCCCTGCCACCTCCCAGGTGTGGTCGGCACTGAGCTCGGACATAATGCCGGACGGCCGGAGGTGGTCAGAACACGGGCTGGACAACGTGTCTCCTAACACAACAGCCAGCCACGCCGGGAATGAGGCTTCGAGAGAGTGCACACGAGGTGCTGCCTGAATCACGCGTCTGCGCACGGCGCCTGTCCTGCCCCTCAGGGGAAGCCAACGCGCGGGGTCCCGCGCCCCAGAGTGCGTCCGCCGGGGCAGAGCGCGTCGGGCGGCCCCAGCGCACCGCCGGGGCTGCGGCACTGCATGTGAGGCAGCTTCCCCGTCAGCACGTGTCCTCAGAGGAGGGAGCAGCGCCACAGCACCACCCGGGCCTCCGCGGGCCCGGGCCCAGCCCACAGGACTCCGTCCGCCTCCGAGAGTCCCACGCTGTTAGCAAGCACACCGTGCAGAACCATCCACCCTGCTAACACAGTCTTCCAATTGAGCGGTACGGCTTCTCTTCCATCAGTAACATCTGCTTCAAAACACACTTAACTTGTTTCTCGGGGCCCACGGCACACTGGACACCACGTAACCCGCTCATACTGTACCACGCGTGCAAAGTCCACGGGCTCCAGCATGCAGTGCAGCAGGGCATGCGCCAGGCCAGGCTTCCAGAGAGCGACACGGGGCGGGGCCACAGGCATGCAGAGAAGCAAATGGTGTTGTGGTTAAAGACAGATGGCACAGGGTCAGCAGCTCGCAGTGACAGGGTGGGGCCGCCGGCCTGCCCGTCTGCCAGACCGCCCCACGGGACCCAGCGGGATGCGGCGCCGTCCACCACCTGCAGACGCACACTCTCACGGTCAGGACGGCTGCACGCGGCCCCCACTCGCTGGCTGCTCCAGCAGGCAGGAGCCCACAAGTGGCAGGGACACGACCAAGAAAGCTCCTCGTCTGTCACAGACCTCCATCGAGAAGCAGAGGGCACCGGGCTGTGGAGCACAGGTGCCGTCCCGGCGGACACCCACCGTGCCCCCTTCCCGAGAGGACTCAGAGGAAGCGCGAGGGTCCAGGCCCCAGGGGACACACACAACCATTCCCACAGGTCCCCGGGTGCAGGAACAGGCTGCCAGGACGGCCACCAGGCGGAGCACAGCCAGAACTGTGCGGGACAATTCACGCTGGGGCCCTGCTGACCCACACCCTTGAGGGAAATGGGGCCTAGGCGGCAGGAGCGGGGACCAAAGGAACTGGGGGCACAGTCACAGGCCCTCCTCGGCGCCTACTGGCACCTGCACACCACACAGCCCAGCTCATGGTCACTCCGGCTGCCACGTTCCACTCCACCACCGGGCACAGCAACAGCCCGGAGCGCCAGCAGCCAGACCACATGCCGCTTCGCCTGGTCCGGGGGAAGCAGACACCGGGGTCACCTGAGGAGCAAACGGAGCAGCCGGGCGAGCGCCCGAGTCCCGAGTGCCCTGCCCCAGAGCCCGCCAGCCCCCGCAGGCCGTGGCTCAGACCTCAGACAGGACCCTCAGACACACAGACAACACCGCGAGAAGGCTGGGTGTGAGCGGTTTCATGGAGGCGAGCGATGCGACAGGATGGCTCTGCAGATGGCAGCTGGTGGCTAGGGGTCACTTACGGGCACCAACTTCCAGTACCACTTGGAGGGAGACTGCCCGGGAAGCAGGGAGGAAGCAGGAGAGGAGGGTCAGCAGAGCAGGCGCACGCGTGCACGCCCGACGCGTGCTCACACGGCACAGGCACGGTGGCCCCGGGGCAGTGACCTCGGAGGACAGCCCCCAAGGGTCCAGTCCCCTCCACAACAGGGGCCTCCCCAGGAGCAGAGGACGCTGGGATTGTGGGAGGAGCTGGGTTCTGGAAGCAGGAAGTCCACCCTGGCTGCGGTGGGCTCCACCGGGGCGGCCCACACACCCACTGGGGCACGGGCAGGAGACCTGGTGCCTGAGAGCCCGACAAGTGGGCACGCAGACAGCCTGCGCTGCCGCCCACTGGCCAGTGTGTGGTGCCCGGGAGGCAAGAGCAGGACGGGGAAGAGACATCAAAGCCAGACCGCACCCACGGTCAGGTGCGCCCGGCGCGCGTGCGTGGACTGTGCGCTCAGTCACGCACGGGCTTGCCAAGTGAGAACGCAACGCAGGGGACAGAGAAAGGCTGACGGGGGGAGGTCCAGCCCCGCAGCTCCCAGAGCCCCCGCCAGCTGCGCCTCAGGCACACGGAGGGGCTCAGGGGCGCCTCTCCCGGGCGACTCCCCACTCTGCCCAGCAGGCCCGGGCCGGGGGCGGGGACAGGCTGCCAGGCGCCCGTGTGACGAGTGACACAGAGAAGAGCCAGTGGTGGGGACTGGCTGGGGGTACACGTGAGAGACCAGCGACTGAGGAAACTCAGTGCCCCTTTACCTTTTGATGAGCCGGGCTTTCCAATAACTGCTGTTTCAACTTAGCTTCTTTCTCTGCTATTTCCCTCATTTTAAGATTTACCTAAATAGAAGAAAAATGAATTAAAAAGGCACCTGTGTTTCCACACCGGCATCCTGACCTCAGCTCCAGACCCCAGGGCCCCTCCCTCACCTGAGTGGCTCCCGGACGCAGGGGTCACTCAGACCAGACACAAACATGGAGATGTGGGGCCTCTGGGAAGCCTCACGGCACGGCACCAGGGTGCCACATGCACACGGCCTGCGACGTCTCCTCCAGAGCCTGCCCAGAAAGAAGCCCGACACCCCTCACACGCCAGACCTTCACCACCACAGCCTGTCCTGTCTCTGGGGCGGGCAGTCTGCGGCGCAGGGGCCAAGCTGCCACTCAGGGCGCCTGCATCGGGCCCCACCCCGGGGCAGATCCAGCTTCCTGCTAACGGCCTGGGAGCAGCTGATGGTCAAAGCGCTTGGGTCCCTGCAGCCACGTGGGAGACCTGGACACAGCTCCTGGCTGCAGGCCGTCCAGTCCTGGCCGTGGCGAGCACTGGGGGGTGAACCAACAGACGGAGATTCTCTGTCTCTCCCTCTCTAGCACTCTGCCTTTCAAAGAAGTCAATTAAGATAATAATCTCAGAAATTCAGGAAAAGACAACCAATTAGATCAAGCTTTTCCACTTACTACTTGTTGAAGTCTTTACTTAGTGGAGGGTAAATTAAGCTTGTGATTATAAACTCAAAGTCTGTCCTTGTAAAAATGCGAAGAACGAACGGGAAGGGAGGAGCGGGAAGGCGGCGCGTGGGGATCGCCAGCGTCTCGTCTACACAGCAGGCAAGTCTGCTCACCTTAACCGAAAAGGAGACTGAGGGCGCCCGCGCCTCCCCACGCCGACACTCCCCCCCTCTGGCCTTCAACAGCCTCAAAACCACCCATGCAGGAGAAGCCGCTGCCTGCAGCGCCAGCATCCCATGTGGGCACCGGTTCAAGTCCCGGCTGCTCCTCTTCCGGTCCAGCACTCTGCTGTGGCCTGGGAAAGCAGAGGAAGATGCCCCAGGCCTTGGGCCCTGCACCCGCGTGGGAGACCCGGAAGAAGCGCCTGGCTCCTGGCTTCAGCCCGGCCCAGCCCTGGCTGTCACGGGTATCTGGGGAGTGAACCAGCAGATGGAAGACCTCTCCCTTGCTCTCTCTCTCCATAACTCTGCCTTTCAAAAAGAAAAAAGAAAAAAGTATATCCCCTTTAAAATGCACATTTGAAATTTTGATGAAAGACATTTTAAAGGAAAATGTAGGTTATCAAAAAAAAATCAAGAACCCCAAATAACATCTGCCTGTATCCCTGGTAAAGCCACATAAAAATGAAAACTTAAAAGCTGGAAACCAGGGCTGGCATTGTGGCACAGTGGGTTAACCCACTGCCTTCTGCACCGGCATCCCATATGGGTGCTGGTTTGAGTCCCACTGCTCCACTTCCGATCCAGCTCTCTGCTATGGCCTGGGAAAGCAGCAGAAAATGGCCCAAGTCCTTGGGCCCCTGCACCCATGTGGGAGACCCAGATGGAGCTCCTGGCTCCTGGCTTCAGCCTGGCCTGATCCTGCCCACTGCAGCCATCTGGGGAGTGAACCAGCAGATGGCAGCCCCCTCTGCCTCTGCTCACCCTCTCTGTGACTTTGCCTTTCAAACAAATAAATAAATCTTAAAAGGGGGGGGGCGTCCCCCATCCTCAGCACAGAGGCAGAGGCTGGCGCTGCCCTTGAAGGAACAAAGCCGAGTGACAACTGTGAGCCAGGCTCCCGGGAAGCAGCAGCAGGAGAGATGGAGCCACACCCCCTCGAGAAAACCCTGCCGGCCTGGGCTCCAGACCCAGCGGCAGACCTCTGAGAAGCAGAGAAGCCAGAGCCCAGGGAGCTCTGAACCAGGACGGCCTGCAGAGGGCGCCCCGGACACTGCCCCGGGGGCTGAGTGCTCCAAGCTTCTGCACTGCTCACCTGGGAGGTCACCCCCTGCGAGAGGCCTAGACCGAGCCCAGGCTCCCCGACCTGGAGGTCACCCCCTGCGAGAGGCCTAGACCGAGCCTCGGGAGCCCCACTTAGGACTGACCCAGCCTGGCTGTCGCAGCCGTTCGTGAACCAACAGATGGAAGATCGATCAATCTCTCTCTGCCTTCCAAATAAATACAGATACTCAACAAATAACCGACATCCATAATTTAGCAGTGAAGAACTGAATGTTTCTAATGCTTATTTTCTAAGATTAGGCAGAGCAAAAGCCCTTCTACCACTCTCTCCAGCACTCCATGGGAGGTCCTATCGGACAGGAGGGGAGAGCTTTCCATTCGAAGCAGCGATGAGCATACAGACTGGAAAGAAGTGCAGCGGTGCTGTGCACGGGGAGCCAGTGCTGCGTGCAGAGCAGCCGTGCAAGGTTCTGAGGCGCAGCGGGCAAGCACGCACTGGTTCACTCCAAACGCCTGCAAGAGCCGAACCCGGGCTCGCTGGAGCCAGGAGCCAGGAACTGCAGGCATCGCTCCGGCACGGTGGGCGAGCACCAACTGCTCAAGCCACCGCTGCTGCCTCCTGGGTCTGTGTGAAGAGGATGCGGAGGGGCCAGGCTGTGGCGCAGCGGGGAAAGGTGCCGCCTGCAGCGCCGGCATCCCAGATGGCGCCGGTTCAAGTCCCGGCTGCTCCACTTCTGATCCAGCTCTGCTGTGGCCTGGGAAAGCAGAGGACGATGGCCCAAGTGCCTGGGCCCTGCACCCGCGTGGGAGACCCGGAAGAAGCTCCTGGCTCCTGGCTTCAGATTGGCTCAGCCCCAGCCATTGTGGCCAACTGGGGAGTGAAACCAGCAGATGGAACACCCCTCTCTCTCTCTGCTTCTCCTTCTCTCTGTGTGTAACTATGACTTCCAAATAAATTAATAAATCTTAGAAAAAAAAAAAAAAAGAGGTAGAGCGAGAGAGAGAGAAGACAAGAGAGAGAGAAGAGAGAGGTCTTCCATCCACTGGTTCACTCCCCAGATGGCCACAACAGCCAGAGCTGAGCCAGGCCAAAGCCAGGAGCCAGGAGCCTCTTCCAGGTCTCCCACGTGGATGCAGGGGCCCAAGGACTTGGGCCATCTTCCTCTGCTCTCCCAGCCCAAAGCAGAGAGCTGGTCAGAAGAGGAGCAGCCGGGACTCGAACTGGTGCCCACACAGGATACTGACATTGTCGGCTCCCAAATTACTCTTTAATAAAAAGGATACGGTTGGAAGACTTTCATTATCCGAATTCAAGTATCACTATAAAATACAGTCATCAAGACGGCGTGCGGTTGGCCTGAGGCTGGACACAGATCAGTATGTCAGCCAAGAGAACCCTCGGGAGAGGGAAATCTTCTCAGCACGGACTCAAAGCGCCCACTTCCAGAGAGCACGGACAGCTGGGGGCAGGGAACAGTCCTCACAGAGGGCGCCAAGGACAAGCCACCATGGCAGTGGTGACACGCGCACTCCACACACGGAAAACAGGGGCAGGACGGGGGCCACACCTGTGACCCGCCTCACACACGCACATACGTGAATGTGGGACGGGAGGGGGCCACACCTGACGACCCACCTCACACACACATATACGTGAACGTGGGATGGGGGGCAGGGTGCACCTGACAACCCGACACACACGCACACACATGAATGTGGGACGGTGGGGGCACCTGATGACCTGACACGTGCATACGTGAACATGTATGTGTACATATTTTTTTCAAATTCTTATTGATAAGACAAACCACTCCATTAAAAATCAGGTACAATGTTGGAATAAGCATTTCACAGGGCAATTCACAGGAACTTCTTAACTCCTGAGGGAAATGCCAACCAAAACCACAAACCCCACCCCAGGCCCTCGGCTGGCCAGCCCTGCAATACGGACCACGCCACGTGTCCACGGAAGCGCAGCAGCTGCGATTCCCCACGCTCGTGGCAGAGGTGTGGCACACTGTGCGGCAACTCTGCAAAGCACGCTGGCGATTCCTTCTGCAAGTCCAGCTGGGTTCACCCTCCAGACCAAGGAGCACCAGGCACTCACAGGGCTCATGGCAACGCGGAGCTGACGGCGTCCGTCTGTAAGGAAATCTGAACCCGTGCACGGCACACGCTTCCCCAGCCTCCGGACGCCCTCCGTGTCCAGGCCGAAGCAGCCACGCGGCGAGCTGACCACAGTCGAGCACGGAGCGTCCCCGGCAAGGCCCAGCGACGCCGGAGCCGGACAGCACGCTCTCAGGGAAGCCGCACAGCCAGGGCCGTGTGACTGCCCGTCTCGCTGCCGGCCTTCTCTGAAGCACTGCCAGACGCGAGCTCGTGCTGTGTGAGCGCCCAAGGGGCAAAACTCGCCCAGCAGCGACCGGGCCAGGGGTGTGGGACACTGCAGAGCATAGGCACCTGAGAACTGGACTCACAACGGCGTCTGACCCAGCTCAGCCACATGGCTTCATGGCAAAACTCAGAACACCCAAGGGGCCGGCGCTGTGGCGTAGCGGACAAAGCCACCACCTGCAGCGCCGGCATCCAATGTGGGCACCGGTTCGAGTCCCAGCTGCTCCCTTCCAATCCAGCTCTCTGCTGTGGCCTGGGAAAGAAGTGGAAGATGGCCCGAGTGCCTGGGCCCCTGCACCCGTGTGGGAGACCCGGATAGAGCTCCTGGCTCCTGGCTTCAGATCAGCTCAGCTCCAGCCGTTGTGGCCAACTAGGGAGTGAACCAGAGGATGCAAGACCTTTCTCTCTCTCTCTGCCTCTCTGTAACTCTGTCTCAAATAAATAAATAAATCTTTAACAACAACAACAAAGAGCACCCAGGAAAGCAGAGATGGAAGCAGGTGGTCAGATCACGCCCAGGACAGGGCGCCGACGGCGGCAGGGGGCAGCACCCCCAGGGGGCTGAGAGCGACTGTCCACCCGGGGCGGGCTGGGCTTGTACAGGTGTGTGTCGTCCCAGGCCCTCAGGCAGGCACCACGCAGCCCCCCCTTGGAAGGTCTGGGCCAGGAGGAGAAAGGGGGCGGCGGGCGCAGACACAGAGTCCTGGGCAACACCACCACGAACGAGACACTCAGAACTCGCCCTGGCGAGGAACTCGGAGCCCAGTGGGGGGAGCGCGTCCTACGGGACAGACGCCAAGGACGGGCTGAGCACAGGGCGGCAGCGCAGCCCGGGCCGAGGACACACGGGGAGAGCCGGCACTCCCACCGCAGCCAGCGTCAGAGCAGGCCCCAGGCCCCCAAGCGAACACCACTAACACGAGGAACTGAACTCCACACGGAAACGCTCACGACACAGAACACGGAAAACACGGGACAAACGAGAGTCCTGGGTGAGGGAAGGAGAGGCCTGAAAACAGGACGGACGGAGCGTGTGTGAGAAGGCGTGACGAAGTCTGACCACGGCACGTCCACACCACCGGTGCAAGCACAGGACGGCGAGATGGGGGTGGAGGCCGCGGGAGCACCGAGCACCCATCAAGAGCCAGAAACGCAGCGGGGGGGGGGGCCCGAGCACTGCCGCGGGGGCACCTGAAGGTCACCTTCTCCACCTCACCACATCCCCGGCAGAGGGCTGACGGCCAGGGAAGCCACTTACACACCTGACACACACAACAGATACGTGAGATCACTTACAAACATGTGACAAGCACGTGACTCATACATGTGTGACAAATACATGAGGCCACTCACACATGACAGAAAAATGAGGCCACTTATACACACTTCACACACGTGACATGGGTGAAACCGCACATGGTTTCACATGGGTGAAAACACACGTGGCGATACACGAAGCCACTTCACAGGTGACCAATACAGGAGGCCACTCACACACATGTGGCAACCGATGGAAACCTCATCCAGACGGGGGGGCATGGGCGCCCCAGCCCCGCCCCAGTGAAAGACACCGGATGCAGTGAGCAGTGACTTACCCAGGAGGACACCACACTACATGTGCTGGGTTTTTTGACTAACTTATTTCAAAGGCAGAGCGAGAGAGAGGGAGAGAGCGAGAGGCCAGGGGAGAGACAGAAAGAGATGACCTATCTGTTGGTTCACTCCTGGGTCTCCCCCATGGACGGCACAGCCTGTCACCTGGCGCCTCTGCAGACACCCGAGCAGGGTGCTGGACAGGAAGCAGAGTGGTGAGCCGGCACGCGCCAACAGGCGGCACCAGTGGCCCACGCCAGATTCACAGAGAAGCAGGGGCAGAGGCAGAGAGAGACAGAGAGAGACAGAGACAGAGACAGAGAGAGGTCTTCCATCCGCTGGTTCACTCCCCAGATGGTGGTAATGGCTGGAGCTGTGCTGATTGGAAGCCAGGAGCCAGGAGCTTCCTCCAGGTCTCCCACGCGGGTGCAGGGCCCAAGCACTTGGTCATTTTCCACTTCTTTCCCAGGCCACAGCAGAGAGCTGGGTTGGAAGTGGAGTAGCCGGGACTTGAACCGGCACCCGTACAGGATGCCAGCACTGCAGGCAGCAGCTTGACCCAGCATGCCACAGCACCGGCCCCAACCCCTGTAGTTTTACCAGTGAATGAAGAAACATAATACATTTCTCCATCTTTCAAATTAGGAAGTATTTCTTAAGAATATCCACATATGGGAGGACAGGGAAAAGATACCAACACACAGTGTGGAAAAAACGGTAGAGGGCCAGCGCTGCGGCACAGAGGGCAAACCTGATGCCAGTATCCCACATGGCACCAGTTCGAGTCCCGGCTGCTCCACTTCTGACCCAGTTCGTTGCTGTGGCCTGGGAAGGCAGTGGGGGATGGACCAAGTGCTTGGGCCCTGCACCCAAGGGGGGACCCAGAGAAGCTCCCAGCCCGGCCCAGCCCTGGGCATGGCAGCATTTGGGGAGTGAATCAGCATACGAAAGATCTCTCTGCCTCTCTGCCTTTCAAATAAATATGAATATATAAATCTTAAAAAAAGAAAAGAAAAAAGATAGAATCTTCACGGTGAGATTTGCCAAGGAAGAGAACGAGACAAGCAAACGCCTTGTTCTCGACACAAGCACTCCCTGCAGCAGGCCGGCTGGGTCCCCCCTGCCACGGCGCTGGACACGCGGCGCTCAGGAGGCTGGGGGGCACTGCGGCCTGCGGCGTGCGGGAGAGGCCCCTGCACCCATGCGTGCGAGCTGACCAGACGGAGGGGCAGGGGGCTCCCGTCCTGGTCCCAGAACACGCGCCACCCCACGGCGGGCGAGACGCGGGCCTCTCTGGGCCTCTGCTCACCTGCAGCTTCCGAACTTTCTCTAGTGCACACCTCATGTCTTTCAGAATAGTCAATCAGAAGGATTAAAGAAAAGCTACAATGTGAACGTCAGCCACAGGCCCAGGCTCCTGCCCCGCTGAGCGGCACTGTGTCACCCAGCTCCCCCTGAGAGCCACGGGAGGTGGGCGGGGCGTCCACCACCAGGCTTCCCCTGGGCAGTGGGGGTCGGGCAGGGGCAGCGCTGGCCCGTGTCCACACAAAAACCGGGCCTGACTTCTCCCCCACCTCACAGTGAGCCAAGATGAAGGGACTGACTCCCCAAACCCACCCCCCCAGAGAGCAGGGGCGACGGCATGGGGCCCCCGAGGCCTCCCAGCGAGCGTGCAGACGTGGCACCCAGCCCCCAGGGTCTCGGGCGCACCAGCCACCGCTCCACAGGCCACGGAGCCGGCTGCTTCCCTCTGTGTCAACGCTGCTGCTGGACACTCCCGCTGATCAGGAACCACTGGGAGCGGACCTGCCGGAGCCGGGCGCAGGGAAGCGGCACTCAGGAGACGCCGCTGCCCTCCTCACCGGAGGCGCGGTGGAACCGCGTGCGGCACCTCCACGCACACACTGCTCCATGCCCACCACACTCACCAGGAAGCGCCCAGTGAGGCCCAGCGCTCTCAGGCCGACTCACCTTGTTGATCCAGAACACCATGGCGTCCTCCAGGTCGTAGGGAAGCTCTTTGGAGGCGCTGAACGTGGAGAAGCGCTTCACGCTGGCCACCACCTTCTCGATGCTGATCATCTCCACGGTGTAGGCCATCATCAGGGCGTCCACCATGGCCATGTGGGCGCTCTGGGGCAGAAGCAGAGCTAGAACCCCGCACCCCTCGGCCTCGCCTGCGCCTCCACCAGGGAGACCAGGTGTGCCCCGCTCCTGTCCCTTTCCCACCCGTCGGCCCCCGTGGGGGTCCCCTGGTAGGTGACTGGCCGCGCCCAGCCACGCCCCCCACGACTGCGCCTCCAGAGCACGGGACACCCCGCAGAGCCCTCTGGAGGCGCCGCACGGAGCAGACACGGAGAGCCCTGGGAGCAGCGCGCGCTCAGGGGAGAGGCCGAGCACGGCACGAGGCGCTCACCGCACACACACCCTGCTCCGCACCCGGTGCGCCCTCTGCTTGGCGGAGGGCTAAGCTGTGACTGCAGAACAGACTCAAAGTTCGTCGTAGAAATGAAAAGAGCAAGGAAGGAGGGGGGCGCCATTATGCCCTTCAGTCCACCTCACAGAAACAGAAAAATGAAGGACAGACCCGACACGGGCACCACCGCTCCGCGCAGAGGCGGCGTCAGAGCGGCCCTCTGAACGCCTCGCCCTCAGCCAGCAGAGGCCACGGGGGAGAGCGCGGGCCAGGCCGCTCGTCCCCACCCATCGCAGCCGCTCGAGCCGGCAGAGCCCGCGGCTCGGGGAGCGTGAGGCACTCACCATCTTTATGGGCGCGCGGCTGAGGTCGGGCTCCGTCACAGGGGCGTCGTCGCCCTCCATCACGTAGATCCCCTTCCGCGCCAGGGCCTGGATGACGGCCTGGTGCCCGTGCAGGGCGGCCGCCTGGCCGCCCGGCAGGATGAGGCCGCACACGCGGCAGTACAGCTCGCTGGACAGCAGCAGCTTGGTGACGGGCGGCTTGACGTGCTCCTGCTCGTACTGGTCCCTGTAGAAGGGGTCTCGGAGGTCCTCGGGGACGTTGTCTAGGACAAGCAGAGGGCACCGTGAGGCTGCGGTGCACGCTCACGCCCCCCACGCTCCACCTGCAGGGCGAGCCCAGACCCGGGCCACGCGGGCAGCGCCGCAAGCACGGCCGGGCCGGCAGGTGTGCACGGCCTGGGGCGGCGGCAGGTGTGCACGGCCTGGGGCGGCGGCAGGTGTGCACGGCCTGGGGCGGCGGCAGCCCAAGGGAAAGCTGGAGCCGGGCCCAGGGGTTGCCATGGCGACCAAACAGATGCACACCACAGGGCTCAGAGCGGGGACAGCCATGCTGCGCGGCCGTGTGAGCAGGGAACAAAGGGCAGTCACCCAGCACCAGGACGGCACAGGTGTGGACCCGGTGAGGGCACACGGGCAGAGCGGGCACCAGCCCTGCGGGGAGGCCAGGGTGCCCTCCTTCCGAGACCAAATCCAAGGCGACAACAAAGACCCAACAGCCAGACCCGCTGCCGCCGTAACCATGACGAAGGCTCAGGCAGCACGGAGCCTTTGTCCAGCTCTGCCGCAGGCGGCACTGAACCTACAAGAACCGGCTGCTCCCGACGATCACGCGAGATCAGGGCCGCGCCGACACTACAGACGGGGAAACTGCGCAGACAAGTGAAGCGGCCAAGGTCACATGGGGCAGAGGCCAACCGCAGCCCACACGCGGCCGAGGGCTCCGCACACGCTAGGCACACGCGGCCTCCCACCAGGGTCGCGGCCCGCGTGGGGCACAGTACCGGTCAGGCGTCAGCTCACTCCTCCACAGGGCGCATGCCCAGCCCTGTGCCTCTTGCTTTACAGGGGTCAGCGGCTGTCCCACAGCAGGTGAGGGGACGGCGGCCAAACACACGTGGGAACACAAACCCTCACCCAGGACCCCTAGCCCTTCAGCAGGCTCCAGGCCCCGAGACGCCGCAGTAGCTGCAGTGTGGCCCCCCTTCCCGCCTCCCCGAGAGTTTCAGTCTATTAACTCCGCTAAGCAGGCGACGTAGCTGTTAGCCTACGTGTGTGAGAGGGGCCCAAGAAAACGGGAGCTTGTGTGGGGTGATAGGGGAAGCGACGCGGCGGCCAAGCAGCTTCACGAATCCGAAGTCCTCGGAGGGGGGGCGCCCACTCCTTCCCCCGCACCAGCACCAGGGAGGAATGCCCTGGCCGGAGGCAGGGAGGCCACACCCACAGGCACAGGGCGCCTCCCCCTGAAGCGGCCCAGTGAGCTCCCTGCTGCTCCCTGTCCCATTGTGGCTTCAGAGCGGCCGATCTCGGCCAACAGCTCCCGGGACAGCGGCCGAAGAAAGCCGCCAGCGCCTGGCACCGCAACCAGGGGGCGCAGCTGTGCCCAAGCCAGCCAGGCCGGGCTCCCACGTGACTCCTAGCCCCACCCGCCCCGCCCCCACGACTGCTCCCACGGTGTATTTTCTGAGTCGGAGTCATCCATCACGGCTCCGTGGCTCCCTGTCGTTCCCCCGCACCGTGACACATCACACCGGCCTTCTCGTTTCTAACCAGCGCAGCCGCCGTGCGCACTGCTGTGGGTACCCAGGTGGTCACCACGGTAACCACGGGTGGGCAAGGCGGGCACCCGGCCCAGCTCCGGAAGGCTGGAGAAGGCCTCTGCCTCTCAGGCTTCCACAGAGAGCGGCTCGGAGCAGCGGAACGGGGGCGGGAGGCGGGGGAGCAGGGCACCGCCTCGCCGGACACGGCCAGGCAGGGGCAGCAGCGGGAGGCCGAGGCCCGCTTCTGAGTGCGTGAACCAGGGAGGCCCCGTCAGCGCCACCTCGGCCCTCAGGGCACGCTGCCTCTCCCCTTCCCCGCCCTGCCTGCTCCGGGCTGCTTCTGCAGACAGTGCAGGGGGCACTTCCTCCCTCATTGCACAGCAACCCCTCCAGAGACCAGAGGTGGCGACCCTCCCTCCTGCCCCCACTTCCCAGAGCGGCCTGCTGACACCCCCTCCAGGACTCGGAACTGTGCAGAGGGGCACGGGCCCAGCGGAGGGAGGGCCTAAGAGAGGCCAGCGGGCCCACGGCTGCAGGTGCGGAAGACCGAGTTGGCGAGCGCAGCAGCCGGTGCTCCCCATGAGTCTCCCACCATCTACCAACTAGAGCCGTCCTCAGTGGGGCCACCTGCACAGAATCAACGCAAAGTGAGTCACAGGACTGTCCCATGAGACTGAGTAAGACTTACGCAAGGGCGGGCGCTGTGGGGCAGTGGGTTAAAGCCCTGGCATGAAGCGCCGGCATCCCATATGGGCGCCCGTTCTAGTCCCGGCTGCTCCTCTTCCAGGCCAGCTCTCTGCTGTGGCCTGGGAAGGCAGTGGAGGATGGACCAAGTGCTTGGGCCCTGCACCCACGTGGGAGACCTGGAAGAAGCTCCTGGCTTTGGATCGGCACAGCTCCAGCTGTTGCGGCCAATTGGGGAGTGAACCAGCGGATGGAAGACCTCTCTCTCTCTCTCTCTCTCGCTCGCTCTCTTTCTCTCGCTCTCTCTCACTCTCTCTCTCCCGTTCTCTGTAACTCTGCCTTTCCAATAAATAAAATACATCCTTACAAGAAAAAAAGATGAATTATGCAAATAATTCAAATAAACTTCAGATTCAGGATAAGAGAGCTACCGAGACAACAATGTATTTACTAGAGAGAGAGCGTCAGACTCCAATGAGCCCAGCGTGCACCGCTGTCCCCGGCGCTAACTTGCTGCAGGGCGTCAGCTACCCCGGGCTGGATGTGCAGCTCTGAGACGCCTGCAGTCCACTGAGCTCAATTCTTTCTTATTTTTATGTTACAAAATATTTATGTGAAAGGCAGAGCTTCAGACAGGGACAGAGACAGCAAGAGAGAAAGGGCTAGACAGATGGCTCCTCCCCAAATGGCCAAACAGCCAGAGCTGGGTCAGCCCAGAGCCAGGAGCCAGGAAGTGCACCCTGATCGCCCACATGGGGGCGGGGCCAAAACACCCTTCCACAGGACTCCCAGCACATGAGCGGGAAGCTGGGTCGGACATGGAACAGCCTGGACGCAAAGGGAAGTCCAACACAGGATGCTGGTACCACAGGCAGCAGCCAATCCCACATGCCACAGCGTGGGCCGCCCCACTCTCCTTCAAAACAGACTTGGCAGTGCCACGAGCGCTTCAGGTGGCTGTGCCACCAACCAGCAGCGCTCTGACAGAATTACTTCTCATTCAACAACCACGGGGCAGCAACGTGAGCTAGGAAACGCTCGAAAGTGCTGGGAGATCCGCACTCGGCCAGAGCCGGTTAGGGGGCCCGGGGGAGGGGGGGTGCGCTGCAGCAGCGTGGGCTAAGCCTCGCCTGCACTGCCAGCGTTCCCTAGAGGGGCCGGCTCACGTCCCAGCGCTGCACCTCCCATCCAGCTCCCTGCTGAGGCGCCTAGGAAAGCAGGGAAGATGGGGCAAGTACCTGGGACCTGCGCCCTCATGGGAGACCCCGAAGAAGCTCCTGGCTCCCTGATCAGCCCCGCGCCAGCCACTGCAGCCATCCGGGGAGGGAACCAGCAGATGGAAGACCTCTCGCCCTTTCTCTGTCTCTCCTCCTAACTCTGCCTTTCGAATAAATAAATAAATGAATCTAAAAAAAAAAAAAAGCCCTTGGAAATTTTTACACAATATAGACGGGCACTCCAGGATAGCACAGAGGGAGACGCAACCTGAGAGATACAACGGATTTCAGGCGGAGGGCGTGAGTCTGAGAAGAACCCGAGGAAACTGCAGTTTAGAAGTCCACAGAGGGGGACCAGCACCGTGGTGCAGCGGGCAAAGCCGCCCCCTGCAGCGCCGGCATCCCATATGGGCGTCAGGTCTAGTCCCGGCTGCTCCACCTCCGATCCAGCTCTGCTGTGGCCTGGGAAGGCAGTGGAGGACGGCCCAAGAGCCAGGGCCCTGCACCACGTGGGAGACCCAGAGGAAGCTCCTGGCTCCTGGCCTCAGATCGGCGCAACTCCGGCCGTTGTGGCCATGTGGGGAGTGAACCAGCGGATGGAAGACCTCTCTCTCTCTCAGTCTCTCTCTCTCTCCCTCTCTCTGCCTCTCCTCCCTCTTTGTAACTCTGTCTTTCAAGTAAATTAATAAATCGTTTAAAGAAAAATAAAAAAAGACGACGACCAGAGGAGACCAGCTGGCCAGGGCGTCGGCTCACCCGACAGGCTCCGCCACGCCCGCACGAGGCGGGGCGTCGGTGCCGCACCGCAGGCTCAGGCATCGAGGGCGAGAGAAAGGAGGGACGTGTCCAGGCAGGCTCTGGGTGGAAAAGCTGCAGGACGGGCGGGGCTGTGCCGGGTCCCTGCCCACGGCGGGGCCCGCCTGGCTACCACGGGGCCGCAGCACTCACCACCTGCAGCGAGACGCCAAGGGGCTCAGCCCTGGGAGCCGTGGGCGCCACGCCTGTGTGACACAGCGGACACCAAGCTGCTGACCGCGAGTGGGCGGAGCACCAGCACCTCCACTGGTCCAGGACGGCCACACAGGCGGGAGGAGGGGTCCAGGCTGGCCTGGGGAGCACACAGAGATCACACAGCTCTGATTTCGGGATGTGCGCTTGGAACGCAAACAGCCAATGCCCAGTCGAGATGAACCCACGGAGCACAGCACCCGCTACGCCGCCCACCCTGGGCACCACACAGACGCCAGCCCGGCTCCACCTGGGGATGGGGGAAGCCAGAGCACCACAGAGGCTTTGAAGACTGGTCCACAGTGACCTGCGGTCCACGGAGGGTGGCCTGGACTCGCTCCTCGGCCTGACCACAGGGTACCTGCCAACAGAAATACGAGCCAACCTGGCCGGTGTCTAACGGGACCCCCAGTCTCAACACATAACACCCCAAAATTCTGAGACACAACTCGAAAAAGACAACAGCACACAGGAAAGCCTCGAGCTCTCGGCAGAAAGAGAGCCAACAGAGCCACTCCACCCCGCGGCCGTCCACGGCTGCGACAAGAGCTTCCAGCTCCGGGGCACACGCTCACACACGGAAGAGAAGTCCCAGGACAGAGGGGACAGAGCCAGGGCAGAAGGCAGCCATGGGCTCCAGGAGGGGCACGCACAACCCGACACACGCCAGGCCCCTCCCGGAGCCTCCCTGCCAAGGCTGGGTCACACGCAGGAAACAGCAAGAGAGAAGAACTCCCACGGCACGGGAGGCTATGAACGGAACAACCTGCCAGGCAGAGTGTCCCCAGGCAGGAGATCCAGTCACCTCACACACACACACACAGCACAGCAGGAGCTCCTGTCACCTCACACACACACACACACACACACACACAGCACAGGGTCTTCCTGCAGTGCCCTCCCAGGTGGCATGCACACTCATGACACGTCTGGACCAAGAGCCGTCGTTGGAGCGGTGCGGTGTGATCAAGCCACACAGCACACAGCCTGCACCTGAGCGAGCAGGACGAGGAGCCGAGACATGGGCGTGTGACACAGACGCCCCTCAAGGACGAGGTCCGATCAGGCAGCCAGGAGGGCGGCACGGACGGAGCTGCTGGGACGAGGCGCACAGCGGGCGCGGCTCTGGGAGAAGGGCCTGCAGCGCCCCGGGCTCGAGCCCTCCGTCTCTGGGCGCGGCTCACGCCACGGGCCCCAGGGCCTGCTGACACTCTGGGCTGGCGACTCCTAGCAGCAGGAGTGAATATGAGGCAGCCCAGGCTCAGGCCCTGAGAGTCCTTGACCCACAAAACCAGGGCAAGGTCATGGCCTGCCCGTGTCCCCAGGGCACGACTGGAGCAGAGACAACTCCCCCTGCAGCCAGCAAGCACCCCCATTCTCCTGAACCTTCACACACAGTGTTGGGGACAACCAAGCAAACAGCAGAGACATCACGGCGCGAGCCGGCAGGACACGGGAGGCAGAGCCAGCTCCCAGGCCCCAGTGCGGCTGCCCTGCTCAGCCAACCGCCGAGCGCTCCGGACCCGCAGCCGCACAGCCTCAGGCCCGACGCTCGCACAGGTCCCCCGTGGTGTTCTGAGCGTCCTCTCCTCCCCGGGCTGAGGGCACCCGGTCACGGGGCTGTGCGGCAAGCCGACAGCCAGAACTACGGGCAGACCCTGGCTCCCTGGCCAGACACCAGCTGCGGTGGGCAGAGCCTGGGGCCGTCCCCCGCCTTTCCCCTCCAGCCTGGCCCAGGCACAGCTGAGGCTGAGGGAGACCCCGTCTCTCCCGGCAGAGGGGTTCCCCGGAGCCGGAGTCTGGGGTGGGACTGAGAGATCCAGGAAGAGAGCCGGAAAGGGGGTCCTGGAGCTGCGCGCACAAGGCAGACCCAACGCCGCACAGCAAGGGCGCTGAGCGCAGCTGGGGAACAAAGCCAGCACAGCCACGATCAACGCCCACCCAAGGCAGCAGGAGGGAGGCCTTCCTCGGAGCCAGATGCCGAGGTCAGCCCCCCGGAAGCAGCTGCACGGGCAGCCCCAGGACGCGGGAGAGCACCAGACTGCGACACACGACATCGACAGACTCCGCCGTGGATCCACGGGGCGCTTGCCGAGAGCAGAAATCGGGATCCACCCAGGCACGGCGCAGAGCAGGCACCTCGCCCCCCACAGGCCTGCGGGCCTCGCGGACCCCTCAGCCACACACTGACCCCGCACCCGGAGACACAGGCCCCAGCCCCGCTCAGGAAGCAAGGAGAGGCACGGCGCGGTGAGGCACAGGCTACGAGAGGCAGAACGGCAGCTGCTGCAGCTGTTAGGAGCAGAACAGAGCCTCCAGCGCAGACGACGGCGCACAGCGGACTGGGCCACACGCCCGCGCGTGGAAGCAAAGCCCGTGGGTGGCGAACGCCGAGACAGCGGCGGACATGGCTGGGAGGGCACAGAAACGTGAACACAGATCCCCAGTACCAAGGAACTCACACACCCAGCTCGGGACTGAGCAGCAATCGACACCAGCACCCCAGAGACCCACGGAAACCCCAAGTCCACAGCAGTCGGAGTGGGGCTCAGGGGTTCAGGGCAGGGCAGCAGACGCGTCTCTCCTGCTCCTCTGCCGTGAGCACAACCACAGGTCTGGACCCAGCTCCAGGGGTGACGGGCAACGCTGAGCGGAGGGAGAGGGGACAGGGTCTGGGCCAGGACCAGGAGAGGAGGGTTAGGGGTCTGGGCCAGGACTGGAGAGGGGCGGGGTCTGGGCAGGACTGGAGAGGGGCGGGGTCTGGGCAGGACTGGAGAGGGGCAGGGTCTGGGCAGGACTGGAGAGGGGCGGGGTCTGGGCAGGACTGGAGAGGGGGCGGGGTCTGGGCAGGACTGGAGGGGGGCGGGGTCTGGGCAGGACTGGAGAGGAGGGCGGGGTCTGGGCCAGGACTAGAGAGGGGCGGGGTCTGGGCAGGACTGGAGAGGGGGCGGGGTCTGGGCAGGACTGGAGAGGGGCGGGGTCTGGCCAGGACTGGCACCACACAACGCCCACCCAAGGGAAGGGGCCCAGCCTGCTGCTTTCCCACCCCTCAGTCCAGCAACACAACCAGGCCTGGCAGGCTCTCCCGGGATGCTCTCTTCCCCACTTGAAGCTCCACGCCGCTGGAGGGCACCAGCAAAGGAACCCGGCCAGGAACCCTCAGGAGCCTGGGAGCCCCGCCTCCACCAGAGGCAGAGGGCCGCCCAGCCTGGGCACAGAGGCTCTGCCTGCCTCCGAGGGCCACCAGCAGAGGCGGCGAGATCAAGGCCCTGAGCGTTGAGACGCCACTGGAGCCACAGCCACGGAGAGTGGCCAAGGCCCGCAACTACCTGCCACACCGCGACCACCTGCCCAAACTGCAGCCAAACTTCTCACTCTCCTTATTTATTAGAGAGGTAAAGCGAGGCAGACAGACAGACAGGGCTCCCATCAGCTAACTCAGCCCACACATGCCCACCGCAGCCAGGGCTACGCCAGGCCAGAGCTAGGAGCCAGGAGCTCCACGCCAGTCTCCCGCGCAGGTGGCAGGAGACGGCCCGAGCCTTCACGCCGCCTGGCAGGCAGGCAGCTGGCGGCGCGGTGCCCACGCCCACACCAGAGCGCCTGCGGCCGACTCCTGGGCCGGGCTCCCGACTCCAGGTCCCTGGGAGGCGGCAGCGAGGGAGGCCCAGCTGAGTCCCCGTCGCCGCGTGGGGCCTGAGCTCAGCTCCAGGCTGCCAGGCCCAGGCTTTCTGTGGCGGGAACCAGCAGGGCGGAGGGATCCGCCTCTCCCTGCTTCTCAAGGAAGTGCCGTGTGCCGCAGAGCGGGGGATGGGGCCAGGCCCCACGCAAGCGTCACTCTAGAGGAGGCTGCGCCACACCTGGGAAGGCACAGAGAAACCCGCACAGCAGGGGCGCTCGTAACGGCCGAGCATCGCCACGGCACAGCCACGGAACAGCGTCGAGTCCCCGACGTCTGCACAGCAGAGGCAGGGCCCCAAACACCAGAGAAGCTGACAAAGCCAGAGAGACGGACAAACCCACAAGTAAGTGGACCGACACTGCGCCCCAGACACGGACAGAGCCACGGACACGACATCAACAAGGACGTAACAACAGGACCCGACGGACAGGGACACGCACCCCCCACTCAGACGCGGGATCCGGCTGACACGCACCCCCCACTCAGACGCGGGATCCGGCTGACACGCACCCCCCACTCAGACGCGGGATCCGGCTGACACACACAATGCAATCAATAGCAAAACATGCAGTGTTATCAAATGCCTAAGGAATATTCGCGAAAATAGACCACGTCCTAGACCATAAAACAAATTTTAGCAGGCATAAAAGAACAGAAATCAAATAGGTGCTCTCACCACAGAGCAGCATGGGCCACGTGAAGCCCGCAAAGCCATCGGTTCAGCCAGGACAACCAGGGACGGGACTCAGCGTGCAGTGACCCAGAGCAGGCCGACTCTGGCGCTGCTAACCACACAGGGCCCACAGCGAGTGCTATAAATACCCAAACGGCCCTTGGTGGCAACGTGTTCCTACCCCTGCAGAGAAACCACACCAGAGATCACGGCAATGAGACAAACAGGAAAACCGCCGTAAACACGCAGAAACCGTCCTACCAAGCAAGGCCCGAGTGCCATGTTTGAATATTGCGTCCCCTCAGGATTTCACGCTGGAACCTAAGCCCCGTGGCAGTGTCAGGAGACAGGGCCTCTGGGATGTGGCCAGGTCACCAGAGCTCTGCACACGTGACCGGGTGAACGCCCTCCTCCTGAGAAGCCCCCTTGCGCCCCTCGGGGACACCGTGAGGCAGCACCCACGAGGACAGCCCCGTGGCAGACACCAAAGCTGCAGACGACCAGAGCCGCGAGCAGCACTAACGTCGTTCAGCAGGGACCGTCTCTGGGGCTGCTGTGTGGCGCAGCCAACGCCAGCACCCGACGTGGGCGCCGGTTCAAGTCCAGGCCGTCCCGCTTCCAATCCAGCTCCCTGCTAATGCGCCTGGGAGAGCAGCAGAGGACGGCGAACCCTGCCACCAGCATGGAAGACCAGGGGAAGCTCCTGGCTCAGCCTGGCCCGGCCCCGCCACTGTGGCCATTCCAGGAGGGAGCCAGCAGGTGGAAGACCTCTCTCTCTCTCTCTCTCTCTCTCTCTCTGCCTCTCCCTCTCTCCCTGTAACTCTGCCTTTCAAATAAATAGTCTCAAAAAAAAGAAAATAAAAAGAAATTACCCCATAAGCCACCCTGTTACAGCAGCACACACAGGGGAAGGAAGCAGGCCAAAGGGGAGGAGAAAAAGAATTTAAAAAAACACAGGGAACTCAATGAAAATGAAACGATAACGCATCAGGCCAGTGTGGTACAGGGAGCTGAGCTGCAGCCTGCAATCCGTATCGGAGCGCTGGTTCGAGTCCCAGCTGCTCTGCCTCCAAGCCAGCTCTGCGGTGGCCTGGGAAAGCAGCAGACGGCCCACTGGGCCCCTGCACCGAGCGGGAGACCAGACGGAGCTCCTGGCTCCTGGCTCAGCCTGGCCCAGCCCCAGGGGCTGCAGCCACCCGGAGAGTGACCAGTGATGGGGGGGCTCTCTCCCTTCAACTCTGCCTTTCAAATAAATAATCAGCAAAGCTTTTGTAAAAACATACAACACATCAACGTATGCTAAAGCCGTGCCGAGCGGGAAATCCACAGCACTGCACGCGTCCGTCAGAAGGAGGAGGCACCGCCTAGCCGCAGCCGGAGCTCCTGGCTCAAGAAACTAGGAAACAGCAACAACAGAAAGACCCAGGCGAGCAGAGGCAGCCAGGCAGGCGCGGCTGAGCGCAGAGCGCAGGTCTGGAGGGCGGCACCGCTGCAGGGTCGTGTGAAAAAGTCACCGTGTACTTGGCGCAACCCAAGTTTGAAATTCACGTGGTTTTCACAAAATACACCTTTCATGATTTCTTTCTTCTGGTGTTTGTTTATTTTTATCTCCCACCTACAGACTCACTTCCCAAAGGCACACCTGGCAGGAACAGCACCAAGGCGCAGCCAGGAGCCCAGAACCCCATCTGGGTCTCCCGGACGGGTGGCGGGGCGGACGGACCAGGCCATCGCCTGCCGCCTCCCGGGGCGGTGACATCCGCGGGGCTGGAAGCAGGGCCGGGACTCAAACCCCGGCCCTGATGCGGGATGCAGGCGGCCAGAGCCCTCAGCCATGACCTTTTCTTTTTTATATAAGATGTATCTATTTATGTGAAACGTAGAACTGCAGAGAGACAGAGATCTTCCATCCCCTGGCTCACTTCCCAAACGGCCCCAACAGCCACAGCCGGGCCGATCTGAAGCCAGGAGCCTCATCCGGGTCCCTCAGGCTGGTGCAGGGCCCAGCACCTGGGCCGTCCTCCACTGCTTTCCCAGGGGCACCAGCAGGGAGCGGGATCTGCAGTGGAGCAGCCGGGACTCGAGCTGGTGCCCACAAGGGAGGCTGGGGCCGCAAGTGCTGACTTCTGAAAGACCCCTCAGGATTTCAAACCTTTTTACACCAGAATAAGCCACTTTTAGTTGCCTCTCTCGTGAGCTTGGCTGTGAGGTTCTGAGTTCGACAGGGGGCCACCCCCGGGGAACTGGGCTGTGAGGTTCTGAGTTCGACAGGGGGCCACCCCCGGGGAACTGGGCTGTGAGGTTCTGAGTTCGACAGGGGGCCACCCCCGGGGAACTGGGCGGGGACACCCACAACGCCTCAGTGCTGTCTCCTTAACTGCAGGTTAACATGCAATTCTCAGAATAAAATATTTAGTTCTTAAAACTAGCCAAAGATCTTGAAGATCCTTCTAGGGAGAGATCTAGCCACTAAGTTTATAAAGAACGCCCGTTGGGACTGGCGCGGCGGCGCAGTGGGTTAAAGCCGCCACCTGCAGTGCCAGTGTCCCATGTGGGCGTCAGTTCTAGTCCTGGCTGCTCCACTTCCGATCCGGCTCCCTGCTGTGGCCTGGGAAAGCAGCAGAAGATGGCCCAGGTCCTTGGGCCCCTGCACCTGTGTGGGAGACCCAGAAGAAGCTCCTGGCTCCTGGTCCAGTCTGGTCCAGTCCTGGCCATTGTGGCCACCCAGGGAGTGAGCCAGAGGGTGGAAGAGCTCTGGCTGTTCTCTCCTCTCTGTAACTGTGCCTTTCAAATAAACAAAAATGATTAAAAAAAATATTCTGCCCTCAATCAGGGTATGATTTTAAAGCACGCGAGAGCACGCGCAGGGGCCACAGGCAAGGAGTCCACTTCACACACGGGACTGTGTCAGCACTGGGGCCTGCAGCCAGCTCCCCACGGGAACCGCTCCGTGCAGGCAGCCTTCCCAGAGGCCCCCACTTCACACCCCACAGGAGGCACTGACCATGGTCCCCGAGCAGAGGCTGGCCTGCAAACCCAGATCTCAGACGCGTCACCCCCAGGACACACGGAGAAAGACCCCAACTGTCATCAGCCATTCAGGGCACTCCAGATCGAGCCCTCCCGACCGGTGTCACGGCTTAACTCGCTGAGCCATCACGCGCCCCGCCCGCATCCCACACGGCCACCAGTGCAACTTCTGATCCAGCTCCTGCTGATGGGCCTGGGAGAGCAGCAGAAGGCGGCCCAAACCGGCCAAGCTCGTGGGACTTCCGCCCTCGAGAACGTCATCAGCCCCTGAATGTCCCACCTGCCCTTGGCCTCCACCCACCCCAACCTTCCCAAAACACCCTCAGCACCCCACCTACTTAAAGCCTTCCAGACACACAGCTCCACCAGCCTGAAGAGCTAACAGCCTGGCCCAGACTCTCCCAAGTAATCTCCTACTATTTCAGGCCACAAAGCCTCTGCCTGAACAAGCTAATCCACTCAGCACCCCGCCCCCCGCTGAGGGAGGGCTGCCCTCTCGCCTCCGCACGCGACCACCACCTCTGGAGCACCTGGGCGCTCTGGTCAGCCTCTAACCCTTGGGCCATCTCCTGTCCACAGTGTGCGGCAGCATTTCACAGGGATTTTAAGCAAGGATGGAGACAGCATCGTAGAATTCTTTGTATTTCCCACAGAGCAAAACAGCACAGAGGAGCCATCGAGTGCCCCGGCTGAACGAGCACAACACCGGCTCCGCCCTGGCCACCCAGAGCAGATGAACAACGAGAGGGGCCGTGCCGTGGCGCACGGGAAAGCTGGTTCTAGACCCGGCAGCTCCACTTCCCATCCAGCTCTGCTGCGGCGTGGAGAGCAGTGGAGGATGGACCAGGTCCTTGGGCCTGCACCCGTGGGAGACCGGGACGCAGCTCCTGGCTCCTGGCTGTGGCCCGGCCCAGCCCAGGCTGTCGCAGCCATTTAGGGAGGGACCCAGTGGATGACCTCTCCCCCTTCTGCCTTTCAAATAAATCAGTCAGTCTGAAGTAAGTAAGTCTAAAAACAAACATAGAAACTCTGAAAAGAAATCACGCGTCCCAGCCACTTTTCCCACTCGGCACGTATCTGGGCACCGGGCACCAGCCCAGGCCTCAGCGTGGTGCCCACACGGCGGACAGCAAAGGCCCTGCTGCCAAGACCACCGGGGCCCCAGGGTGTCCGCGGGGCTCAGCAACCTCCAGAAGTGCTCGGGAGCCCCCACCACACACCCACGTCCGAGCCCAGCCCGAGAAGAGCCCATTTCAAACTACAATCTAAACTCAGACACCGACCACCTGAACAAGTCAGCGGCCCACTAAAATCCCTGGCGACGCGAAGGCTCGGCCCCGTGCTCCCAGGGAGGCCGGCAGCAGCAGGCTGGCACGGGCCCCGAGCCCAGAGCGCATCTGACCAAATGTCACCGCCACCAAACACGGCGCCCCCAACGTGCCATGAAGGGCTCCCCCTCCTGCGGGTCACAGCCAATGGGACTCACTGCCCACGCGGCGCCTGTGCAGCGAAGCCTGCACGGGGCCCCGGCCCGGCCGCAGGGCCCCCACGCTCTTTAAGTCACTCCAGCGAGGGAACACGGGGACACGCAGGGGCCTGGCAACCCCGCGCGGCCAGCGATGGCAGGCAGGCCCGGCTGGCCGTGGCCTCACTCCAGCCCAGGGCGCTGCGGTAAGGTGAGCAGGCTGAACCGCGGCCAGCCGGCTCCAGGGCAGCAGGACAACGCACCCCGGACACAGCAGCACCCAGCAAGCGGCGGACTTAACGCCAGCACCCGCACGCGCTCCGAGCCCCTGGGCGCACGGACAAAGCCGGCGCGGCAGGTCCCGTTGGCCACAACCCTGCAGCCAGACGCTCGGAGCGGACAATTTTCAAATAAGTTATTCCTAAAAAATAAATGAAACAGGAGCTCCCAACGGGAGGGGGAGGGGGGCCTAAAAATACAAGCGCAGGCGGCCCAGAGAGACCAGTAAAACCGCAGCTCTTTCCACGCGGCCTGTGCACGGCCTGGCTGGCGAGTGCGGCCAGAGCCTGCCCTGCCGACACGGCCGCGGCCCTGGGGACGCTGCGGAGGCAAAGCCAACGAGGAGGCGCCTGCAGCCCCCAGCCCCGCGCGGCCGACGCCCCCAACGCCCGCAACACCTGTGGAAAACCCGTTCCCCCCACAGCCCAGCCCACGACGGTCACTGGTGAGACGGCTCAGCCACTTTCACCGCCACAGCCCCACATGGCTGCCGCCCAGAGTCCAGGCCGAAAGACCCTCGACCAACGGGCTGGAAACGGCTGACGCGCTGTGGGGGGACACCCAGTGGAGACTAAGAACACGGATCACCGGGGGGACGCCGCCGGCACCCCCACGCCCCAGCAGTGACACGCAGCCATCAGCAGAGCCGAGACTCTCTGACCCCCCGAACTGGAGTCTCCCAAATCTGTGAACTCAGAAATCCCGAATTCAGGGGCCGGCGCTGTGCACGGTGGACTAAGCCTCTGCCTGCAGTGCCGGCAGCCCACGCGGGCGCCAGTTCAGGTCCGGCTGCTCCACGTCCCACCCGGCTCTCGTCTGTGGCCTGAGAGAGCAGTGGAGGCGGCGCCAAGAGCTCGGCCCCCCCACCCGTGCTGGGGATCCGGAGGCTCCTGGCTCCCGGCTTCCGACCGGCGCAGCTCCGGCTGTTGCACCATTTTGGGAGTGAACCAGCGGGTGGAGGACCTCTCTCTCTCTCCCCCCTCTCTGCAATTCTGACTGGCAAATAAATCCTTAAAAAAGCTCAATTTAAAAAAACCGACAGCTGCTCCCTTCTGAAACAGGCGACCGACGGCGGAAGCCTGGACTGGCAGCCCGGAGGCCGGGGGCTCCTGCTCCGCTTCCACTGAGTGCCCGTCGGGGAGCCGTCGGTGCCTGAGCAGTCGCGTGTCAAACACCACGGCGGTCCAGGACGTGAATGCACCGACGCGCTGACCTCCGGGGGGGCGCGAATCCCACACCGAAGCGCACGGCCAAATGCAACAGACACAAACCCAAACAGCGGGAGCCGCCACCGCCCGGCCCTCCCCACGTCAGACCCTGAACACACGCAGGCAGCAGCCCAGAGGTGCCCCGTGTGCCAGCGGGACCCTGGGGGAGCCCAAAGCTCAGAGGGCAGAGGCCCCCACCCACCCCAGGGACCCGGGGGGAACCCAGCGGCCCCGGGGGCCGTGTCCAAGCCACACGTCGGCGGTCACTGCCAGCCCGTCCCTCTGCACGGCGCACACACGCGCCCGTGGTCCCGTGATCCCAGCAGGTCCACCGGGACCACACCAGGCCGGGACCCACGCTGTGGACGCACACCGCGCAGCAGGCTCAAACCGGGGCTAGGCAGCCCACGCGGGTCCCCGAGGCTCGCAGGGCTGCGCCGGCCGCCAGCCCTCACCGCGCCACGGACGCGACCAGCGGCCCACCGCCTCGGCCCCGGCCGCCGAGTGTCAGAACCAGCCAGGCGCCGCGCAGCCCAGGGCTCCCAGGCCCCAGCGCTCCCGCCCGGCAAGGGGCAGCCCTCGGCCCTCGGCCTCTGCCACCGAGGAGCGGCTCCGCGACCCTCAGAGGCCGGCCCTGCCCGCCCCCCGCCCGGCTCGTCCTGCATCAGCCGCCCCGACTCACTCTCCCCCTGCTGCTCCCCCGCCCACAGCCGGGGCCGCCCAGCACAGCCCCCCGCCCACAGCCCCCCGCCCACAGCCGGGGCCGCCCAGCACAGCCCCCCGCCCACAGCCCCCCGCCCACAGCCGGGGCCGCCCAGCGCAGCCCCCCGCCCCAGGATGCACAGCACAGCCCCCGCCCCCGGCCCGCTGTCCTCGGCCGCACAGCCCCCCGCCCACATTAGGGGGCCGCCCAGCACAGCCCCCGGCCCGCTCCTCCGCCCGCCGCCCCCGGCCCACCTAGGCCGTACGCCTTGGCGCAGATCCACTGCAGGTTGGCGGCGATCTTGGCCCGCGCCGAGTCGTAGCGGTCCAGCGGCACGAGGTCGGCGGCGTCCGGCGGGGCCTCCATCCCGCAGCGCTCGGCCGGGCGGCCGCAGGCGCCGCCCGCACACAAAGGGCAGCGCCGGCCCGGCCCGCCGCAACAAAGGCGCCGCCGCCCCGCAGCGGGCCCGAGGCCGAGCCGCGCCGCCCCGCGGACCCTGCCTCACGGCCGCGGGCGCTGCATGCCGCGGGCGCCGAGCCGGGCGAGGAGGGGCGGGCGGGCGGGCGCGGGCCGGGGCGGCGGCGGCGCGTGCGCGGCCCCGAGGCGGCGGCGGCGGCGGCGGCGGCACCAACGGGCGGGAGCGCGCGCCGCCGGGGGCTCGCGCAGGCGCAGTGGGCGCCGTCCGGCCCCGCCCCTCCCCGCAGGCGCAGTGAGCGCCGCCCGCCCCTTCCGCGGCGCACGGCCCCGCCCCTTCCGCAGACGCGCGCGCCGGCCCCGCCCACGCCCCGCCCCCCCCGCCGGCGCCGGGACCGCCCGGCTCCGAGGGCAGCGCCGCAGGGACGTCTCCCTGCCAGGCCGCCGTGCCCGCCGGGGGCGCTCGAGCCGGGACCCCGCCAGCCCCAGGGAGCCCCCAGCGGCGCCCGGAGCGGGGGTGGCGCGGCCCCGCGTCCGCCAGGTCCGCGCCTCGTGGCCGCGCGGGGTCCAGCGAGGGCAGGGGCAGGCGGCGCCGGGCACCGTGAGGCCGCCTCGGGGGTGGGAAGCGGAGCGGAGACCCCGAGTCCGGGGCCCGGGGTCCTGGGGCGAGGACCCAGCGGGGCGGCCCCCAGCACCTCGCTGGACCTGCGGTGGCCGGCGGAGTCGCCGGAGCGCCAGCCCCCGGGGTCGCGGCTCCCAGGGAGGCAGGTGGCGCGGGGGCCGAGCTGGCTCTCCCTGCCCCGCGGGGCTGCACGGGGGCCGCCAGCGCGGAGCCCCCTGGCGTGCCCGACCTGCGTGGTCAGTAGCGCCCTGCTCGCCGGCCCGCCGTGCCCAGGGTCTGGTTTTGGTAGAAGTAGCCCCGAAGCCCCCGGGCCTGCGTTGGGGGCAGGGTTTTTCTATGACTTGACTTCCACGCGAGGCCAGGAGCCCCCGTGGGCGGCGGGGACGGGGTTGGGAGCGGAGTCCCAGGCTCTGAGTCGGGGTGCGGGTGTCCACCACGCGCCCGGCTCTCCCTCCAGGAGCGGAGCTGTGACCAGGGGCAGGCTGGGAGCCGGGTGGACAGTGTGACAGAGGGGCGCTGGCCCCGTGTCCTCGGGCAGGAGCCTGCTGGGGAGACCCACACGCACACGCACACGCGTGCGCGCGCCGCCGCCCTGGGTGCAGAGTGGCCTGGGGGTGGGGGCTCGGCTCGGTCCACTCCCCTGACGCCCCCTGCAGGTGGGGGGTGGCAGAAGTCCAGGGGTGGTCAGAGAGGGGCCCTCAGGCAGGCCTCTGCCCGCCTCGTCCCAAAGGTGGACCCGAAGGTGTGTGTCCCCTGGAGGAGCGGGGCAGTCACTGGGGCTGACCGGGCAGCGCTTCGGCCCCTGGGCAGTGAGCCAGCAGGTGGGAGGGGTGTGTGAGAGAGACGGAGTTACACCCCCAGGCAGGAGGCGGCTCCGGGCTGGAGCTGCTGGTCCGGGGCTGGCGTCCGGTGCGGCTGCCGTCCCCTCGCGCGGCGCCTGGTTTGGCGCTGGCCTCTCGGCTCCGGCCCCAGCCTCCTGCCTCCTGCCTGGAGCCCGCGGTGCCTGGCACTCCGCACTCCCTAAGATATTTTAAATGCATGCTTTAGCTGCTCGCTGAACCCGGTTCCGAGCCTGGCAGAGCGGCCCCCCGGGATTGGGTTCGCGATAGGGACGAAGCCCGGGCTCCCATGGGCTCTGTTTCAGCAGCGTCCTCAGTGGTGCCGGCCTGGGGGTGCGACAGGGCCGGGCTCAGCGCCCCGGCTCTGCGGTGCTTGGAAGGGGAGGAGCTTCCCAGCCCCCCCCCCAGGTTCTATGGGGGGCAGGCTGAGGGGCTGGAGCCAGCCCTGTGGGGGACGAGCTGGCGCCTTCAGCCGAACCCAAGCGCCTGCTCTGTGGCCACTGCCCGCGCGCGTTACTCCAGGGCAGGGTGGGGGCGGGCGGCAGCCTGGAATCCGCGGTGGGCGGGGGTCGGGCACCCGGGCTGCAGGTATGGGGCTCGTGGAACATGCACACGGTCGCGCATGTTCCCAGCTCACTGCCAGTTCCCAGCGAGGTGCGTTTCCATGACAGCGCTCCCAGGGCTGTCCTGGGAGGGCTGTGAGGCCTGCACCCCGCCCACCGCGAGGTCGGGCACCACCCCCGGGTCCATCGGGGAGGCCGAGGCACAGACACGCGGGAAGAAGGCCGCAGCCACCTGTCCCCTCTGGAGAGCCAGCAGCTGGGCCTGGGCAGACGCAGCCCTGCGGGGGTGCCAGCGAGGACACGGGCGCAGAGACAACTCGGCCAATGGCGGCTGCTCCTCCCCCCAGTACGGCTGAGACGACCCAGCCTGAAGGCGGTGCACCCCTCGCCGGGCAGGAGGCCACACACACCCTCACCGCTCCCTTTCCCTCCGGGGGCTCTCCTGGTCCTGGATGGAGCGCGGGTGTCAGCGCTGGGGAGCCATCGGCAAAGCCAGGGAGCAAACATGCCCGTTGGGGGCTCCGGCGGCAGGCGCCCGGCTGAGACACACCCAACCCCCGGCTGAGGGCCACCGGGCTGTATCTGGGGCTCAGGCAGGAGACCCCGGCTGACACCGGGCTGTCCCCTGGCTCTCCAGGTGCCCGGGGCGGCGGGCTGGGCAGACCCTCTGACCACCCCCGCCTCACGCTCCTGGCTAGGATGGCCCAGCTTCCTGGGGGGAGGCGCTGGCACGCGGGCTGTGCTTACGGGACCGAGCGTGGGCCAGGTTAGAGGAGAAAGCCGTGGGGGCGGACGGCGGGGAGGGAGCTTCCTGCCACTGGGCAGTGCTGTCCGAGGCCGCCGCGGCACAGTTAACGGGGGACGGGCTCGGCTTGTGGCACATCCGAGGGCCTGGGCTGAGTCCCAGCTCTGGCCCCGACTCAGATTCCGGATAGCGCACCCGGCGAGGCTGGGCTGTGTGGAGCCCCAGTGTGGACAGGTGTCGGGGCCGTGGGAGCTGCAGCTGGGCACTCTCTGGGCGGAGGGCTGCGGGGGGGGGGCGTCTCCCCAGACCTGGGGCTCCTGGGCAAAGCCGCCTCTGCAGGGAGCTACGTCCTTCCCACTCAGCCAAGGGGCCGACCTGGCCCGTGGTCCGAAGCAGAGGTGCTGCAGCTGGCCTGCGTGGGGCCGGGGCACCCCAGGCTCCCCTGGTAACAGCGGTGCCCTCGCCAGGGCCACCTGTTATCCCACAGGAAACTCACCACGTGCACGCCGGGGTTCTACCTGCATGCTGGCACGCGCTGCAGTACCACCAACGGCCACGCGAGGGCAGGCTGGGGACCAGGCCACCCGGCATCTCTCCTGCGGGATGCGGCCCACAGTGCCACCAGCTCAGCCGGGACCCAGGGCGGGGACACGGTGGAGGGGCCTCACCCTCGGGCCGGGAGCCCACGCGTGCTGTGAACACCGGGCAGTAAGGGAGGTCGCGGGCCCGGGCGGATGGCTGTGGATCCCCAGCGGGAAAGGGAACGCGCCAGAGCTGTTCGGATGCGTCGGGCAAGCTGGGCTCTGGGGCCGGGCTGAGGGCAGGGTGCCCCCAGGGCCGGCGCCCGGCTCCACTGCGGGGCGTCGAGCACAGGGTCCCATCCCAGGCCGGTGGCCGGCCGCCTTTTCCCGAGCTGACACCTGCCGGCGGCCGAGGCCTGCGGGCGGGGCGGTCCAGCCAGCCTCCCTCCGCAGGGGCTGGACGCACCAGGGCAGGGTCCTCCTGGGGGCTCTGCTTGTCGGCAGAGCAGGGGGAGCCGTGGAGGGCACAGGCAGGCCAGCGCACGGCTTCGGGAAGAAGCGGCCGTGCTGGGGGGGGGGGGGGGCAGTGCAGGAAGAGCCCAGAGCACCCCTCGCCGCAGGGCAGAGCCGAAGGCGCCAGCGGGGCGGGGACGGGGGCTGAGACCCCGATGGAGCGGCCAGCTTCAGCCTGGCCCAGCCCTGGGGAGTGAACCAGCGGGTGGGGGATGCCTGTGCCCCCCAGAATGTGCGGCTGTGACGTCAGCACCGTGAGCTCCCGCTGAGCCGTGTCCTCGGGACCGTGTGGTGTTGCCACGGCGCCGGCGCTCACACACCACCGCCGGGGATAGGAAAATCGGAGTTTATTCGTCGAGAGCCCATGGGTGCTCTCCAGTTAGACCAGGGTCTGACACGCGCCGGGCGAGCCCGCCTTCTCCAGGGCGGAGGGCTCCGGGGCCTGGGCTCCCGGGCGACGCCCACGTCCGTGAAAGCGCGCCCCGCCCCGGCCCCGCCGCCTGCCTACGCGCGGTTCAGCGTCTGGAAGACGCGCGAGATCTGCAGCATGACGGGCCCCGTCTCGGGGTCGTTCATCCACTGGGTGCTGTTGAGCGGGTTCTCCAGCATGTCCTCAAAGGCTGCGGGGGCAGCGGGGGGCAGCGGGTCAGCCCGGGGGCGGGGGCTCGGGCAGAGCGCCCCGCCCCCACGAGCTCAGCCACGCGGCCCCGCAGGCAGGGACGGGGCGGGGCTGCGGCGCAGGGGGCTAGGCCTCGGCCTGCGGCACCGGACCCACATGGGCGCGGGTCCCAGTCCCGGCTGCTCCTCTTCAACCCGGCTCCCCGCCGGTGCACCTGGGAAGGCCGCGCAAGGCGGCCCGAGGGCTTGCCCTGCACACACCGGGAGACCCGGATGGAGGTCCAGGCTCCTGGGGCGCTCCCAACCCCAGGCGGCACCTCCGCTCCGGCCCGCAAACAGGAGCAGAACAAACCCACAACGGACGCCTCCCGGAGATTCTCTGCCTTACACTGCGCACACGCACAATCACGCACGCCGATGCACACACACCTTAGTCTCACAATCACACACCCTGACACACACACTCACACGGGGGCTGGAGCACTCCGACCTCCCAGCCGACAGCAGACACAGGCCCCCGCCCAGCCCCTGACTCTCACTCCGTGTGCACTCACCACACAACAAACACGACCTCGGGAGAGGCCCCAGACCACAGGTGCCCCAGGTGAGCCCGGGTCTCTGGGTCAGGACAGGCCTGGACAGCACTGCCCTGCATTCCACTGTCCCCCAGGAACGGAACCCGACTGCCGGGGCTGCGTGCGGAGGGCACACGTACCCAGCAACGTCTTGGGGTTCGTCAGACCCAGCTGCACCACGGGGTTGTCCAGGATGGCTTGAAAGAGGGGGCTTTCGGGGTCGATACCCTGGTCCAGCTCCTCGGGCGACGGCTTCCGGTCCCCCAGCAGCCACTCGCACTGAACACCGGGAGGGGGCAGCTGTTTGCACCTCCAGGCACCGGTGCGGACCCTGGCTGGCCTGCAGCTGCCCGGGAGCTCCTGGGGCCCAGGGCTGCCCTGACGGAGGGGACGTGGACACACACAAACAGGTGCAGACCCAGCGTCTCGGGGTCCCTCTGACCACTGCCACGTCCAGGCGCCGGAGGTGGGCACCGGCGCTGGGGAGTTCGCCAAGCTCCAGCCCTGCCCGGTTCCTGTCACGGAGGCGCCTGCACCCTCATCATCGCCACCCTGTCTGTGGGGGAGGGGCGGGGGGCGCCGTGCAGGGGCGGGGGGGTGCTGTGCAGGTCCTGGGGGGTGGGGCGGGGTGGGGGGCTGCTCCCCGGGACTCACCGCGGCCCCCTGCTGGTTGTTGTTCACGCGCAGGGCGTCCAGCACCTCCTTCTCATCGAAGCCCATCTCCATGAGGGAGACCACGGCCTGGGGGGGCACGGGGCGTCAGCAGCGTGGCAGGGAGCAGGTGCCGGGCTCCGCAAGCGTGTTCCCACATGCGCGTCTCCACCCAGGGCCCAGCACGGCCGGGACTCCAGCCTCCGTGAAGCCAACCCTGCTCCCGTCCCTCGGCCGAGCCAGGGTGACCCTCACTGCACAATCTCCGGCCTCACCCTGGCTCACAAACCAGAGGGTGGAGGCCTGGGCCGCCACCCTCAGGTCTGAACCCTTTCCTGGCAACTCTCAACGAAGAGGCGCGGACCCTAGGCAAGAGTGAAAGCCGGGTGGTCTCCGAGGGTTAGGATGGTGACAGGAGACGGGCAGTGGCCAGGGGCAGACACCACGAGGACCACGCCGGGGTCAGAAGAGCAGCACGCGCAACCAAGGGCACAGGGACCCCGCCAGGCTGCGATGAGACAGGCGGGCTGCCAGACACGGACCTCGAGACACGGCATGGGCCGGGGTCTCCAAGGGCCAGAGCCTGTGGTGGGGCCCGACGTCCCTGCACACGCGAAGGCGGCCCTCGCCCACAGGTGGAGGGCGGGCACTGCCGCAGAAGGCCAGGACGGAGGTGGGCAGGCGCAGGGACAGCCCGCTGTCTCCGCAGCCCTCGGCCCAGGACGGGCGCTGTGAACGCCGGCTGCGGGCTGGGGCCTGCTCAGCCCTGCCGGAGCAGGCCGGGCTCCTCAGTCCCACAGGACCCCCGGGGACACATGAAGGCCTCGGCAGAGGTCACGTGAGACGCACACCCTGCGAAGCCACCTGCACGCCACAGCGGGGTCAGAAGCGGCAGAAACCGTCCAGCACCTGCCCGGCCGTGGGCGGGAGGCCCCGCAGGGGCCGAGGCTGGCCTGTGTCGCGCAGGTGCCCGCCACCTCCCAGGAGCAGGAGAGACATCCACTGCCCCTTAAGGGGAGCCCTGCACCGCGGGGCGCTGCCGGAAGAGGGGTGAGGCCCCAGCTGGCCTCTCCTGCACAGGCCGCCTCCCAGGGGTGCGTCTCCCTCCTCCACCCGCCACGCACAGGCCACACGCACATCCTAAGTCAGCGCATGTGCCACCCTGAGAGAAATCCAGGGGCCAGCGTCCTGGCACAGAGGGTGGAGCCGCCGCCTGCGACACCAGCATCCCACGTCTCTGCTCCAGCTCCCTGCTGATGGCCCAGGTGGTCCAGCCCCGCACCCCTGTGGGAGACCCGGATGGAGCTCCTGGCTCCCGGCTCTGGCCCAGGCCTGCCGCTGCAGTCACTGAGGAGTGAACCAGGGGATGGAAGACCTCTCCGCCCCTCCCCCCTTCTCTCTCTCCCCCTCCCCCTCTCTCCCTCTCCCCTCCCCTTCCCCTCCTCTCTCCCTTCCTCCCCCTCCTCTCTCCCCCTCCCCTCCTCTCTCCCTCCCTTTCCTCCAAAACTCTGCTTTTCAAATAAACAAACAACTCCTTGAAAACAAGAAAAACAAGGCCCACCGCCCAGCTCTGGCTTGTATGCAGCTGCCTGCAGGCTGCTCCCCCCTCCCCCCGTGCACGTGGCTGCAGACTCCCGCCCTGACGGTTCCCGACCATCACAAACGCCAGGGAGGGGTCGAGGGCCGAGGGCCACGGGCGCTCCAGTCACCCGCCCTAGCCAAGCGCCGACCCCTGCAGATGCCTCACAAGACAGGACGACCCTGCAGCTCTGCACAGTGGCTCCGCCCACAACAGGTGCAGCTCAGGGGCACTCGGAGGACGGGACGCAGGTGCTGCCTGACCACGCAGAGGCGGCTCAGCCACAGGCTCCCAGCGAGGATGCCCACAGGGACGTGGCCCACGCCACTGGGGCCGGGCCTGTCTGACCTCCCTCCCCGGCTCCCGGCTCGCGGGCTCAGCAGGCGCCAGCAGCGTGCCCAAGCTTCCCGGACACAACACGGCCTCCGGGGTCCAGCAGCGGGGCCCCACGGGCTCAGCACCACGCACCCGAGCGTCCGCCCGGAACTCCCTTTTCCTCCGAATCCTCTTGAAGATCTCCGTCAGCTCGTCTCTGGCCTCCTCGTCCTCGGCGCCCCCTTCAGCAGCAGCCTCCGAGGCCGCGGCGGCTGCAGGCGAAGCCTGGCCCGGCAGAGGCGCGTCTATGGTGGGGTCTTCCGCGTGCTCAATCAGCCACTCCATGGCCTGCGGCACGGACATGCTGCAAGGGAGCAAGACGCCGTCCCAGCACCGCCAGGCCCTCACTGCCCTGCGCCCAAGAGACGCCTCCACCCGAGGACCACTCAGCCGCCGCCCCAACACAGAGCCCGCCCGCCGAGCCACGGCACCTTCCTCAGAGACCACCAGGGGAGGGGAGGTCCACAAAGGCACGCAGCCCGGGGACGGCGACTGCTGGACGGGCCCTCCGCTGTAGGGCCCACGGCAGAGCCGGGGCTGCAGGGAGGGCCCGCGGGGGCTCAGGTCTGAGGCCCCAAACAGCCCGTGCCGAGTCACACGATGACGACTGAAGTCACCCCCAGAGACCGAGAGGACTTAAGGCTCAGGGCGAGAAACGGAGCTGCTGGGGGTGCACGTGTAAGGGCCCCCAAAGACAGGGCCTCTGGGGTTCGAGTCGAACCGTGAGCCGGGCGCAGGACCCCACGCACGGGGACGCCCCAGCTGGGGGGGTGGAGCACACGTACTGGTTCAGCCGCAGGGCCTTCGCGGCCCGGCTCTCGGGAAAGCCCATCTCCGTGAGCTGCCGCAGGGCCGCCTCATCCAGCCGCTCCTCCTCGTCTTCGTCCAGCATGGCTGCAGGCGGAGGGGAGAGGCCGGTGAGCACAGAGCAGGGCACCCGCCCCGCCGCGGCTGGGCTCGCCCATACCGTTGGCCTTCTTGAACAGCTCCACGGCGTCAGGGTTCAGCGCCAGCAACTTCTGCGCCACCTCGATGAGCGACACCAAGATCCTCCGCAGCTCTGTCTGAAACTGCGGGGACAGAGCACCTGAGGCAGCCGCCACGGCCACGCTGTCCCCACCCCACACGGCGGTCACAGCCCCACTGGAGGGCAGCCTCCGGGCCAACCCTCAGCCCAGGAGGCCGCAGGCTGCCGGCCAGGGCTCTGCAGCTGGAGCCCAAGGCTCCATGGAAGACCACGCCGACATGGCGGCGTCGCCAGCACGGGTCTCAGACACCAGCAGAGCGCAGGACTGGCACCAGAACCAACGAGGAGCTGGTGAGCGTGGTCACGGGGCCCGCCTCGCTCCGTGTCAGGCACCGCCTCGGAACCGAGTGCCAACGCCCAGGCAGTACGGAAGCCTCGGGCAGGGACCCAAGAGGTCGTCCCTACAATGATGGCTCAGAGCTAAGACGGCCTCAGAGGAAGCCCTGGGCCACCAGCCCAAGAGCGCCCCGTGCCCCGGGCTGGTCCACGCGCGTCAGTGCCTTTCCAACCCAAAGCACCTTGGAAACTCAATTTCTGCCTAAGATTCTCGCCAGACTCAAAGCAAAACCCTGGTGTCCCCAGGCGTGCTGGGCCTGCAGCCCCACTTCCAGGCCGAGAGGCGCCCGTCTGGGGGAGCTGGCGGAGCAGCCGCGCTCCGGCACCCCAGCACGTGCAGAGGCTCCTCTGACGGCACCCGCCCGTCCGCCCGGCACTTACATCTCGCGGGCTGGTCTGTGCCGCGGCCCGGTCGGCACCGTGGGAAGGCAGCTTGGCCGTCGCCCGGAATATGGCGTCCCTGTCTGGAGCCTTCTGGTCCTGCTTTTTCTGTAGAAAAGTGAGCAGAAGACAGCAATGGACACAAGCGCAACAGGAGCCACGTCAGCTCGCGCCCATCACCGCAGAGCAGCGAGCAGGGTGAGGGCCGGGGGGCCCCGCGGGCTCCGTGCCGCCTCGGGTGGAGGACAGCGCGGCCGACAAGGGCAGGAGGCGGCCCTGATGAGCCACGCGGGGCCGCGGCGGGACACCAGGCAGCAACTCCCCTGCAGGCCACAGCTCTGGTGCGGTGAAAACGGCAGAAACCACTCAGCCCGCGCAGGAGCGAGAAGAGCAAACACCACAGGAGAAACGGAGCTGTTGGTGGGAAGTCAGTTATGAGCTCGTGTGTGTGCGACATGAAGGCCTGAAGAGAAGACGTCCATGTCCAGCATGTGCACCTGCACCTCAGAGTCCTCCTGACAACATTCCAGGGGCAGCCCGGCCTTCGCATCCTGCCCTGCCCCCTTCTACCTGATAACCTGCCTGCTGGGGGTCCAGCCCCTTCTCCCAGATGCAGCTCCGGACCCCCATTCTCCAGGGGGTCTTGCTCACCTTTCCTCCAAACCCAGGATGGCGCCAGCTAGCCTTCCTCCTGTCTGATACCTTCAGGGAAGAACTCAGATAGGAGCTTTTCTATTTACATCCAAAAAGCCCTTTGTTCCAAGAGGAGCAGAGGTGGGGGAAGCAAGACTCATCTCCTTAAAACCCCCGGCCTCAACCAGACTGCGCGCTCAGCCCTCCGCCTGTCTGCTGAGCCACCGGCCTGACCTGGTCAGGTGTCCTCTCTCTCCACTGCCCCCCCCCCAGTCTCTCAGGCTCTGTCTGGAGAGGTGCCCATCCGGCCTTACGGATGTCCCTTCCCTAATAAACCTTGCTATTTTACCTCCTACTCTTCTCTGTCTCACGCCTGAATTCTTTCTTGCGCGAAGACAAGAACCCTGCAAATTTCTCCGGTAACAGAGCCGCCCGCCCGCCCGCGGCCACACCACAGCACCAGTGCCAGTGGCGGCTGCTCGTTTCCCCATCCCGCTCCCTGCTGGGGCCTGGAAAGCAGTGGAGGACAGCCCAAGGGCTGGGCCCCTGCCCCCACGTGGGGGACCTGGGTAGAGCTCCTGGGTAGAGCTCCTCCTGGCTTCGGCCTGACCCAGCCCCAGCTGGGGCAAGAACCAGCGAATGGAACATCTGTCTCCTCCTCTCTCTGTAACAGCCTTCAAATAATTAGCCTCTTTTGGAAGGGGAGGGCAGTGAGGGGAGAGGCAGGAACCAGGAGACTTGGCACAGGGACCCAGGCCCATCCAGGCCCTGCGGGATGGGATAAGCTGAGGGCAGCGGCTGCCTGGGGCATTTTCACAGCAGGGCCACAGATAAAGGCAGGCCCAGGAGAGCTGCAGAGAGAAGAGAAAGCAAGGAGACAGAGCTACCAGAGAACAACCCAGAACATTCCAGCAGTAGCCTCCAGAACGCCACCATTTGAATCACCAGGGAAGGGAAAAATGGCTAGAGGTTTCATTATTTTTATTTTATTTGAAAGGGACAGAGAGAGAAACGGGGGTGGGTGAGACCTTCCATCCTCTGGTTCACTCCCCAAATGGTCACAACAGCCAGAGCTGGGCCAGGCTGAAGCCAGGAGCCAGGAGCTCCATCCGGGTCTCCCATGCGGGTGCAGGGCCCAAGCACTTGGGTCATCCTCCACTGCTCTGCCAGCCCCTAGTGTTAGGTAGGAAGTCAGACAGGAGCTTCTGCATGTGTGACAAAGGCCTAAGGAGACGTCTGCTGCATCTCAGTCATCCTGACAATGCTTCAGGGGCAGCCCGGCCTTC
>CM027406.1:92011623-92071451 GCA_015711505.1 Sylvilagus bachmani | reverse complement strand
GGGGGGGGGCAGCCCTGCTTCCCCCCATGATCCTCTCCCCCTTCCAGGAAGCCTTGGTCCAGGTCCCCAGCGGGCTCTGGGCAGGGGGCTCCAAATCCCTATCCCAGAGCCAGAGATGGGGGGGAGGGGGCCACCTTCCAGCCAGGGGGTTCTGGGTCCCAGCAGGAGCAGGCCCGGGGTCTCTCCCACAGTGGCTGCCCGTGGTCCCCCTACCCTCCTTCTGGAAGCCACCAGAGCCTTCTGGAAGGCAGGCACATGCTAGGCCAGGTTGGAGGCCCCCCCCCCCCGGCCAGTCTTCCCAAGGCCTCTGCCCTCAGGGAGGGCAGTGAGAAAGACAGTGGGACCCCCAGGCTCCTGCTGGCTGGGCCCGCTAAGGGGAGGGCCCGGGGTCCCATGGCCATGCCCGTTCTGCACCAGGGCAGGGATGGGGTAGGAGCAGCAGCAGACCCTACGAGTCCTGGGACAGGGTTCTCAGGCTACACCTGGAGAGCTGCCTGGGGGCCTCCTAGGGCCCTAAGCCCCACAGGGCACACAGACAAGGGGCCCCCACCCTCACCCCAAAACCAATAAAGGTCAGAGCCCTCAGACAAGCAGCCTGGCCCCGGGGGGCCTCCCTCGCGCCCTCTCCTGTCTCCCGGACCCCTATGGTCCCAGCAGCCGCCCCAGGCCTGGGCCGCCGCCTCCTGCCCTGCAGACACCCCCAGTCCCCACATCTGGGTGGTGCCCCCACGGGAGGAGCATGGGCCAGGCCTGGGGCGCGCCCTGGCCTCCATGGCCACCTGTTCCCAGGCCATGGTGGGCAGTGGACAGGGCCTCCTTCCTCCTCAGTTTTTTGCTCTATCGGGTCCGAAAGTTTCCAAACCATATACAGAAAAGATCCGAACCGAAACAAAACCGAAACACCAAAAACCAACCAAGCAACCCCAAAGCGGCTGAGGAGGCGGACGGTGGCGAGGGCACAGCCGTGCACCCCACGGCAGGCGCCGCGGGGAGAAGGGGCTCCCGCTCCCCACCCCCAGGTGAACGGCAAAGACCACCGCCCACACACACACGTGTGTGAGCACACTCACACACACGCACACGTGCCCGATCTGCACACGTGCACACACGCACGCCCATACGCACGCCCCGTGGGCGCTGCAGCTCCCGGGCACCGGAGTCTGGGGAGAAAGGGGGAAGAAAGCCGGTGCCCGGCCCCGCACCACGGCCCAGGGTAAGGAACGGAGTGTCGCTGGGGGAGGGCGGGGCCAGTGGGCCGCCCCCCCCCCCCGCCCCCAGACTGACCTCTGGGGCCAGCGGCCTACGTGTTACAGTGTAATGAATGCGTTTGCTTCCTTCATCCGTTTCAATACAAGCAGAGTAAAATCACATTTTTCTCAGGCAACAGTAGCAGTCAGTAGGTGAGCGGGTGATCACATTGTATTAGTATCGCATGCAAGCAGCCCTAGTGCCCCGGCGCGCGCCTACAAAGTCCCCGCGTAGGCACCCTCCGGCCTCCGGGCCGCCGCGGCCGGCGTCTGCGGCCGGCCGGGGCTGCCGCTGGCCTGCTCGAAGGGCTGCGGGGGGCTCTGGCCGGCGGCCGGCGGCGGCTCCGGCGCGGCCACCTCCTGGATGACCGAACCGGCCCCGTCCACCTCCTCGCCGGCGTCGGCCAGGTCGACATTCACGCCGTCGGTCCTCAGGGCCACGATGCTGGGGCCGTCGCCCCGGCGCTCGGCGTAGGCGCGCTGCTCGAACAGCTGGGCCGCGGCGGCCGGGAACTCGGGGTCCAGGGGCACGCTGGCCGCCGCGGAGCCCATGACCGAGCGGTACATCTCCACGCCCTCCGGCAGCATGGACTTGATCTTGGGCAGCCAGCGCTTGCGCACGCGCCGGGCATTGGTGCACATGTCCGCAGCGATCACGTTCATCTCGCTCTCCTTGAAGCTGGGGGCGAAGTTCTGACAGTACACTGCGGGGACAGGCGGCCGGGGGCCAGGTGAGGGGGGGACCTGCTCGCCCTGGCAGACCACACCGCCCCCTCGCCGGCCACCACCTGCCACGGGGCTTGGGGCTGCTCGTGGGGTCCTGGGTGTGGGGAGGAGTCGGCCACGGCCTCCTCCCTCCACCAGGGCCCCCCGCATCTCCCACAGCCCCGGCTGTCCGGCCCTCAGACCCTCATCCCCGGCCACACGGGCCCTGCCCTCCCCGTGGAAGCCTCCACAGTGGCCAGCCACAGGAGGCCGGGCAGGGTCCGTCCCTCCCCCGGGGGGTGCAGGGTGGGGGTGGTGGTTTGCCCCCCACGCCAGGGACCAGGCTCCGCCCCCATACCCCAGGAGTGGGAGGCAGAAGCCAGCCGAACAGATGGCAACGGCTCAAAATAACCTCAAAATGTAAATATGGGGTTTGTTCAAAAAGGAAAATTAGATCTATTTCACATATTAAAATAGTTTCGCAGCTGAATTCCTCGCGTCGGGAACGCTGCCAGGGCCGTTAGCGCCTGCTCTTTTCTCCTCTCCCCGGGGCGGGGCCCACGTGGCAGATCCCGGGGGGCTTCCAAGTCCCACAAGACCCCCTCCCCGACGGGAGACCCGGCCTCTCACGTTTCACAGCGTTCAGCACTCGGCTGTCCAGTGGCTTGCGGCTGGGGTCGCTGGTGGACGAACGGATGCCTGTGCCACAGCTGTTGGCCAGCGTGTTCCTGGTGGGGGCACAGCAAAGGGGGCGAGGGGCCGGTGACCCGGGGCTCGGGGCTCCCCCAGGGGCACACATGCTGGGGGAGGAGCCATGAGTCCATGGGGGAGGAGCTGAGAGCCCAGGGGGGAGGGGCCGCGAGCCCGGGGGGAGGAGCTGAGAGCCCAAGGGGGAGGGGCCGCGAGCCCGGGGGGAGGCGCTCCAAGAGCCAGCCAGACAAGGAGGAAAGTCCACTGGCCTTCAACTTGGATTGGTAGGAGGGACCGAGGGAGGGGTCCTGGCGGGCTGGAGTGGCGTCGGGGGAGGGGTGTAAGCCCAGCCACCCTCTGGATAAAGGACGCAGAAACCCCCTGGGCAAGACCTGAGCTTTGGGCACTGGGACCCCCAGGGCATGTGGGGGTCAGTGGGTGGCGGAGAGGGGCTGGGGCCCACAGAGCCCCTGGGACTTCCAGCCCCTCCAGCGCTCCAGGGCGCCCACCCCGGGGACGCGAGGGACCCACCTGTCGAAGAAGGTGGCCAGGAGCCTGCGCAGCAGGACCTTGTGCTTCACCCCTGCGCACAGGTGGCAGTTCATAAGCTGGCCACGGGTGATGTACACCCCGGAGCCTGTGGGACATGCATGCCGTGAGCGGGGGCCTGCGGAGGGCACGGCCGCTGCCACTGACGCGCCGCAGCCGGGGCCCTGCTGTCCCTCCTCCCACCCCAGGGCGTCCCAGGCAGCCCGGGGGGGGGGGGGGGCCCAGGGCACTCAATGCCAGCACAGGGAGCCGTGAGTCCCCCCCCCCCCCCAGGCTGCCACATGGTAAGGGAAGCTGCCTCTGCCGTGGGACCAGCTTCCGTGCATGTGCGCAATCTACGGGGAGAGGCGAGAAACCCGCTCTAGTCCGACCTTGGCCTCGGGGCTGAGAGGCTGCCCAGGCCTGGCGGCCTCCCCCAGCGGCCCAGGGACAGTTAAAATGCGAGGCCCAGGGTACTGAGCGGCCCCTAGGTGGCCCAGCAGGAGGCCGGCACAGAGAGGACTCACCCGCCACCAGCTCCAGCTTCTCGCCGGGGTCGCCCTCCGAGTAGAGCTTGGGGTGGCAGCGGTACCCGATCTGGCTGATGAGGCTGGCGGGCAGCGCCACGAGGTCACGGCGGATAAGCACGCAGGAGCGGCTCTCCAGCGGCACCGGCTCCGGCTTCTCCGGCACTGCGGGCACAGGACCCACCAGGTCAGCCGCCGTGGCCGCCCTCTGCCCCCGCCAGGCTGCACCCCGAGTCCTGCCCCCCAGCGAGCAGGTGGAGGAGGCCCCAGCTGGGCCCGGGAACAAGCCGCTAGGGGCAGGGGTGGCTGCCACAATGTGTCCATCCATGACGTCACGACAGGGGAGGGTGGCAGCACAAGCCGGGGACAAGGGCCGATGAGCGCTGAGCGGGCGCCGCACCTGCAGCTCATGGAACCTCGTCAGGGTGGGGGTGACGCCGAGCGGGGGCCAGGTGTGGTCGGCCCTCAGGCTCCACCCTCCCAGCCCCGCCATGCCCGAGGGCTGCCCGGGGAAGGGGCTGGGAGGCTCGGGCAGGTCACGGACCCTCGGACCTCACGGCTGCAGCACGAGGAGCCGCCCGCCAGGAAAATGTGGCCGGGGTGGCCCCAGGAACGTTGCCGACACACTGCCGGGGCAGTCAGCGGTCAGGGACCCACAGGCCCGCTCTGAGCCGGGACCCCACCGCGACGACCCACGACGCCACACAGAGCAGGGGCCCTTAAGACTCTGTGGCGCATCCGAGCCGGGTTGCAGGGCCCGGGCGGCGAGGCCACGGCCCCGCCTGAACCCAGGCGCCACCAGGCCGCCTGGCCCGCCAGGTCCTCCAGCGGACTCTGCGGCCAGGGGTACCCTCAGTGCCATCTCTCCACTGCACCCAGCCCCTGTCCCAGGAAGCCTCAAGGGCCCCCCACGCCCCACCCCCACACAGGGCAGGAGACCGGGAGGTCCCCAGAGGAGGCAGCTGCTCCCCCAGCCCCCGGCCCCGGAGATGCTGCCTGGACAGGTCGGGACGGCCACAGGTGCCCAGCCAGGGATAACCTGGCTTGGCGCTCCGCGCCCCAGGCCTTCCCGGGGACCCACTCAGGACTAAGGGGCGCCACACTGGGGACGGGGCGGGTTGGCCCAAGTGAGGAGACACAGAGCAGAGGCCAGAAGTGGCCGCTGCCCGCCGGGGAGAACTGGGGTCGGACAGACAGGCTGCAGCGCTGCGGTGTTCGACTTCTTAAAGGCTTAATTAGCGGCCCCCAGCACAGCGCCATGATGATTACAAGCCAAAGGAGCAGCAAACACGGGAGGCGTGCTCGCCACAGAAATAACCCCGTCCGCACGCCCCTCCCAGCCCCGCTCCCGAAACACCCGAAAAACTTCTTCTATTTCTGCCCTGCTGGGTGCCGGCTGCTGCGGTTAAAAATACCCTAAACCCACGGCACCTCGACGGCAGGTGCACCCGCACCCGCCATGGTGTGGAGAGCGGGACCCTGGGCCGTGGCCTGGACCCCCAAAGTGGCCGGGAGCAGCGGGGGGCCCTCCTGGGCCTGGCCTCATCTCAGTTTTCCGGATCCGGAGTCACACACGGCAGCGCTGTGATGGAGAACAGCGCACAGCCCGTGGGGCTGCGGGAAACCAAGTCCTGGTGCAGAGGGTCACCGAAGAAAGATCCGGAACAGCGGCTCATGGGCAGGGCCAGGAGAAGCCCCGCCTCGCATCACGGCAAACACAGGCTCGGCTGTGGTCAGGCCCCAGCAGCCGAGGGCACCGGGCTCCAGGTGTGGACGGGTGCGTGAGGCCCGGGCTGAACGGTCACTCATGTCCACTTTCACAGCGAGGCACCGATACATGAAACACAGGGTGAGGAGGCAGGGTGGGGTGCGGGCGTGGAGGGGGCCAGGAGGGGACCCACTGGCTGCGGCACTGGCAACCCTCCCCAGAGACCCTCCCCAACCAAAACACGAGCCGGGGCCACAGGATGCTGGACAGAAGCAGGAGGGTCTGGTGGGCTGGGCCCCTGGGCCCCATCTGACAGCAGGAGGCGGCCCCCAGGGATGCGCGCAGAGGTTGGGGGGAGGGGGCGCCACCCAGGGGAGCCCACCCCACGCACTGAAACCCTGGACGAGACAAGGAACCCTTTGCCAAGACTACCCAGAAAGCCACCACTCTGTCCAGGCTGATGGAGAACGCCGAGCCACGTCACCAGGCTGAAGCCGAGAGGGGGCCGGTGCTGTGAGGTAGGCGGTAAAGCCACCGCCTGCAGCACTGGCGACCCTGTGGTCGTGGGTTCGAGTCCCGGCTGCTCCACTTGCGATCCAGCTCTGCTGTGGCCTGGGAGAGCAGTGGAGGATGGACCAAGTCCTTGGGCCCCTGCACCTGCGTGGGAGACCCCGAAGAAGCTCCTGGCTTCAGATCGGCACAGCTCCGGCCATTGCGGCCAATTGGGGAGTGAACCAGCGGATGGAAGAGCTCTCTCTCTCTCTTTCAAATAAATAAATCCTAAAGAAAAGACTGCCTACAAAGCTATGGCGGCCAGGCCCTGTGGCGTGGGCACGGGGACAGGCACACAGCTCGACGGCAACAGGGAGGCCGACAGGTCCACAGCGGCGAGCAAAACCGGTGTGTGACAAAGGGACACGAGCCAATCCCCGAGGGAGTGACCAGGAGCCACCGGGCAGCGAGGCACTGCCAGCTCCCCCCATAGGGCCACAGCGACCACGGCAGAGCTGAACCAAAGGCCGGGGGCACCACACCCGCGGGGTGGGGGCTGCCAGGGACACCCTCCTCAGAAAGCCTGGAATCCTGAGATCCAGGGTCACGACCCACGACGAACAACTCTGTGCAGGAAGCCATGACAGCCAGCCGCGGGCCAGCGTGGCTCAGTGCGGTAAGCCACGGCCTGGGACACCGGCCTCCCCTGAGAGCAGGAGGGGTCCTCGGGAGCTTCTTCCCCCGGCCCCCTCCCCCACCGCTCGAGGGTGAGGTCTGAGACCCCAGTCGCAGGGGCAGCTTGAACAGGGCTGCGGTGCCAGAGGTGACCCAGGCCACGTGACCACATGCAGGGGTGAGGCGCACCAGGCAGACGAGGCTCCGGGCACCGTGGGGAGGCAGGGCCTGTGTGGCCTGGGACAGCGCGCACAGGGGTGAGGCCAGCAGGGGAGGGGCGGGGCGCCGGGGTCCCGCGGCCGTGGCTGTAAGCATCGTGTGTGCAGGCCGAGGCCCAGCAAAGAGCTCGGGCCGCGCTGTGATGTGGCAGGTGAAGGCTCGGCCTCTGCCGTGGGCACCGGGTCGAGTCCCGGCCGCTCCCCTTCCGGTCCAGCTCCCAGCTAATGGGCCTGGGAGAGCAGTGGAGGACGGCCCCCGTGCCTGGGCCCCTGCACCCGCGTGGGAGACCCGCACGGAGCTCCGGCTCCTGGCTTCAGCCTGGCCCAGCCCTGGCCACTGTGGCCATCTGGGGAGGGAAGCAGAGTATGGAAGACCTCCCTCTCCCTCCCTCTCTCTCCCTCCCTGTCACCCCTCCAAATACACAAAGAAGAGAAGGAAAAGCACACTGCTGCGCACACCAGCAGCCAGCGCAGGATTCGGGGAACGCAGCGACCCCCGGCCTCGGCCCCGCAGCAGCCGTCCCTGGGCTGCCCGGAGCTTCTCCACGGTGCCGGTGCACCGCCAGCGGCAAAGCCCCCGTCGCAGGAGCTGTGAGATCAGACGACCGAGACACCAGCTCTCAGACCGACACACTGAGACCAGAGATGGGGGGGGACGCAGCAGGGGGCTGAGACCTGGACACGGAGACGGGGAAACTCCCCAGGGACAAGGACAGGGAGCCCCGGGATCAGGGACGGGGCGGGGCTGGCCGGGGACAGCTCAAGTTCGGGGCAGAGCTCAGCCAGGAGGGATGCTGACGTCACCTCCCCAGAAAAACAGCACAGAACACGTAATTAACCCACGAGCAGGGAGACGGGCAGAGGTGACTGCCAGGCTGCAGGTCAAACGCAGAGCCGGCGGCCGGGGACCTGGAGGTGACCGAAGACGCCCACGAAGGCGGGGCTGCGGGGTCGCCCAGGGGCCACATCGTGGGGCCTGGCTCCACTCCCAACCCAGCACCCCGGGAGGCGGCACGGGACCTGGATGGAGTTTTGGCCACCGGCTTCCTGGGCATCTGGGAAGTGACCCAGGAGAGCCGTGTCTGCCTGTGAAACTGACAGTGTCCAGCTGGCTGAGGCTGAGTGTAAAGAGGCCGGGCGGGCAGAGAGGCCAGGGTGCCGGCGAGGAAGCGGGCCCCTCCCCCCTCCCCGGGCGACGCCCAAGTCCCTGGGCCCCCGCACCCACGTGGGAGGCCAGGGCAGAGCTCCCCCTCCTGCCTGCAGCCTGGCTCCGCCCTGGCCGCTGCGGCCATCTGGGAAGTGGACCAGCAGATGGGCAATCTCCCTCTGCCGCTCGGATACACGAATCTTTCACCAAACGAATACGAGGAAGCCCAGGAGCAGCCAGGGAGGAGGGGCGACGGCAGGGAGGGCACCAGTGGGCGGGACACCAGCCCGGAGCAGACACGGCAGGCCCGGGCCCCCACCCACCCACAGCCACGCAAGGGCAGGAAGCCGATGAACAGGCGGGACGCGGCAAGTGCTCCCTGGGGCACGGGGCTGCAGCGTGCAGACCTGACACGCACACGCACACGCGTGTCTGGGATCACGCAGCACACAAGGATGGAACCCAGGGCCCACGGGGACAAAGCCTGTAGACAGCACAGAGCGCTTCTATCCAAAGGAGAATGGAAACGTGCCCTTGGGGCGTGAGGCATGAGCATGTATACAGTTGGCGCTCTGCAGGTGTGGGGTCTGTGACGCTGCCTCTCACACACACAGTGACTCAAACAAAAACCGAGGCCAAGGGTGGCTCCCGAGTCTGGAAACAAGCGAGGGACAGGCGGACAGCTCTGCACGTCAGCAAGGGCAGAGAACGGCTGAGGTCACGGGCAGGGGTCAGTGGTCATGAGCAGGGGGTCAGAGGTCACAGGCAGGTGTGTCCCTCTTGGAGCGCCTGGGATCAAGTCCAGCTTCTACTTCCCACCCAGCTCCCCGCTGATGCGCCCGGGAGGCAGCAGTGACGGCTCAGGTCCTGGGCCCTGCGCCCGCGTGGGGACCCGGGTGGAGCTCCCGGCTCCAGCCTGGCCCAGCCCTGGCCGTTGCGGCCATCTGGGGAGTGAACCAGCAGATGGAAGACCTCTCTCTGTAGTTCTGCCTTTTGAACAAACAAATTTTAAAAAGAGAAAAGAAAGGAAAACCACAAAGGAACAGAGAAAGAGCGCTGGAAACCAGAGAGGGGAGAGCCTGCAAAGAGCAGGCCACGGGGGGAGAGGCCACGGCCACGGGGGAGGCCACAGTCACGGGGGAGAGGGACTTCTGGGAGCCAGCAGCCAGCTGAGGGACACACACAGCGACCTGCGGATGGACCAGACCCAGACAGCGTGCCTGCCTGCTGGGTCACTCCCCAAACACCCCGGTGCCAGTGCCGGCCTCCCCTGTGGGTGGCAGGGATCCAGGTCGCAAGCCATCGCTGCTGCTGGACGCACTGTCCCCCTGGGCAGGCTCTGCCTCGGGGGTGCCCACCGTGTTCCAGTCCATCACCAGCTCACGACAGGGAAACATGCCACCGGCAAAAGGGTGTGCTGGAGCCCCACGGCCTTGACCCCGAGCCCCCGAGCACGGCTGGGACAGCGGCAGGTGCACCCTGCGAAACGGCCAGATTCACCCCGCGACCCGAACTCACCAGAGACCTGCATGCGAATGTCTGAAGGCCCAGGCCTACACCCACCCAGGACCTCATGTTCTGTGGCTGCTGAGTGGACCCGAAACCCCACCCACTCCTGGGCGGGGGGGGGGGGGGGGGCGGGCACAGGACGGCGACCAAGCCCTGCGGCGGGAGGGGCTGGCGCACGGACCAGGGGCTGCCAGAAATGACCACAGGGTGCGCACAGTCCCTGCCCCTCGCATGTGGAGGTGACCGTGGGACCCCCAGCCCTGCGCAAGCTCAGACGCATGCTTTACCAGGTGGGCGGCCCCGTCGTCGGGGGCGGCAGTGGCGACCCCAGGAGGATGAACAGCGGCAGGAGGCACGAGCTACGCGGCCACAGGGGCACCGGGGCCCGGGCTATGCAGGAGACACGGAGGCGTCCAGGCAGGAGGCCCGCAGCAGAGCCGGACGCAGGTGCGAGGAGGCACCGACGCAGGGACTCAGCCCCGACCTCGAGACACGGGCAGAGCCCCAGGCCACCCAAGAGGACTCAGCGCCCACAGAGCCCCTGGTCATCGCCGGAACAAGACGGAGGAGACTCTGAAATACCCACAATTAAACTATGCGGGGGCGGCGGGCACGTGCGGGGGTCCAGTCACCAATGCCACCCCAAGATGGGTGCCTGGGGTCCCCTGCCGGCCCTCCATGGCCACGAAACCTCAATGCACTTCGGACTCGGCCAGGCCCAGCCCCGGTTCCGGTGGGAACTTGGGGTTCACTGTGGGCAGGTCTGTTTCACTCAAGTAAAATGAAAATAAATCATCTCTTAAAATGTGTTTATTTTGAGAGACTTATTTTATTTGAAAACCAGAGTTACAGCAATCGATCTTCCATCCCCTGGTTCACTTCCCAAATGGCCGCAACAGCCGGAGCCAGGAGCTTCTCCCGGGTCTCCCACGCGGGTGCAGGGCCCAAGGACCTGGGCCATCGTCCACTGCTTTCCCAGGCCACAGCAGAGAGCTGGATCAGAGGTGGAGCAGCCGGTGCCCACGTGGGATGCCGGCACTGTAGGCAGTGGCTTAGCCCGCTGCACCGCAGCGCTGCCGGTTGAGTCTCTGCCCGTAATGACAGCATCAGTCCCAGCGGCTTCACTTCCGACCCAGCTCCTTGGTGATGCACCTGGGAAGGCAGCGGACAGCCCAGTGCTCGGGCCCCTGCACCCGCGTGGGAGACCCGGAGGAAGCTCCTGGCTCCTGGCTGCTGATAGGCTCAGCTCTGGCCGTTGCAGCCATCTGGGGAGTGAACCAGTGGATGGAAGACCTCTGTCTCTGTCTCTCTCTCTGTGACTTCCAATGAATAAATAAACCTTTGAAGAATCTATAAGTCAATCTTTTAAAATCAATGCTGTTTCTGTGAACTGCACACACGCACAGGGCGCCCTGCCTGTGGCCGGCGGGGTCGGGAGGGGCCAGGGCACAGGCCCAGGTGCCACCAGGAGACTCCGGCGGGCACAGCTCCTGCTGTGACGGCTGCCGCAGCTAAACCCAAGTCGTGGCCTTGGGGAGTTCAGGGGCTCGAGCGTCAGCCAGGAGCAGTGCACCTGCTGGGGGGGAGAGCAAGGGTGCCCATGGGGGCCCCAGAGGTGCTCGGTGAGACGCACATGGCCGGCAGGAGTGCCCCCAACTCCCCCCCCTCAGGCCCGTGGCCTCAAAGCCTCCCCCACCGGGGAAAGCGGTTCCAACAGAGTGGCCGCTCCCCTGGTCCTCTCGTGGGAACCCCACGTGACAGCTGCTGGCAGAGTGGTCTCCCCGCCACCAGCAGACCCCCATGGACAGCCTGCACCGTGCCATGCGGGGCAGGCTCTGCGAGCCGGACCTCATGCGAGGGCAGGGCTGCCGCCCCACGGGCTCTGTTGTCCAGGGCCTGGGCCGAAGCCCACCGAGCTGACCTCGAAGGTCACAGGTCACAGGACCAAGGGCACTGTGGCCACTGCCTCTCCTGGGGCCGGGGATGGGGCAGGGCCAGGTGCCTGGACAGCACTGCTGAGGCTGCCACAGGCATTCCGTTTCCCAAGTTCTCTGAGTTTGTGCTGCGACCGCCGGGCCCCGCAGAGCGCGTGCAGGACCCAGGTGGGTAGGACAGGCAGGGGCAGACCGGGCCAGGTCCATCTTCCCTGCGAAGGGTGTCCAGGGAGGACCTGGGCGGCCCCGGGTGGCCTGGCCCCTCCTGGCCCCCACACCCTCTCCCACACAGCACAGCACCCCGAGGCTCACCCCCTGCCCCCCGGCCCACCACGGGCGCCTCCCCAGCCGGGACATAACCACACGTGGGGCCTGGGCCTGTCTCGGGCACCGTGGCGGGGACCCACGGGACAAGGGGGCAGGGACTGGCTGTCCTGGACCCCGACACCCACGCCCGTCACATCATGGCCTCGGCGGCCGGAGACCACAGCCCAGAGCCCCAGAGGGAATCTGGCCCTGCGTGGGAGATGTCCTCATCCTCAGCTGCGCCAGGCCCAGGGATGAGGCCCACGCTGCCCTCGGCCGCCAGCTCACTGCCCGTCAGGCCGGGTCCCAGCATGCGTGCGTGCCGGGCGCCTACACCTCCCGCAAAGGCGAGGTCTTCGCTCCCGGCACGACAGCCGGCCGGCGTGACAGGTGCACGTCACCCCGTCTGCTGCCAGCCCCCATGGACGCTGGGGACGGACCCCCTCCCCCGCAGGGATTCTGGGTGGCACCGATAGTACCAGACTGGACCGCCTGCACTGCACGGGCACTGGGAAGACCCAAGCCGGCGGCCGCGTCGCAGGCCCGAGGGAGCGACAGGCGAGCCGCTTCCTGTCCTGCCTGCCCACTGGGATCCAGCATGCAGGCTTGCAGGGGCGTGAGTGTGGGCATCGCTGTCCCCTGACCACACACACCTCATGGTGCACAGTGGGCGACTTCAGCCAACCTCTCACTTGACCGGTAGGGAGCCCAGGCCGGAGGGGACACGGCGGGCGAGGAGCAGCAGGCTGGTGGGATTCCCCAGCGGGCACCAGGATCTGCCCGAGGCGGCCTTGGTGGGCCCCGCCCCTCTCCCCACAACCAGTGGTGCCGGCGACAACGTCACTGCCAATAACCTAGATTTTCACCAAGAAGCCACACGCCCCCTCCTCTGCCCCACTTATGGGCTTTGCCAAATAGAGAACCACGGCGAGCAGCCCCAGGCTCATTGTCCCAAGGCCCCTCACAGGCCCCGCCTCCCACACGGCCTTCGGGCACCTCTGGGAGGGTGGGCCGGCCACACGCGGGAACCCCCCCCAGGGCCCAGCCCTGGTCCCACAGCCGCAGCGTGGCTCGTGGCTCGGCCCCTCAAAGCCTCTCACAGCTACCATCTGGCCAGCACGCAAAGGGGAGGCCTCCAGCTGAGCCAGCTCTGTCCCCTGCACCCTGCTCCCAGCGACCCAGCGTCTGGCCTGCCTGTCCCTGGGCCAAGGTCACACTGGACGAGGGGCACGGGGTTTGCAGCAAGAACTCTGGAGGTGTCAGAGCCCACGGGCCTGTCCCCGGCTTGGGGTGCTCGTGGGGAGCCGTGGTGGTAGCCCTGCCCCAGTGCCCGCTCCACGGAGTCCCGTGCAGCTGCCACGGTGGGGTGCAGTCCTCGGGGGGCTGCCCGGGGCTGGGAACCAGCGCAGGAGGAAAGGTCTCGGGCCTTCCGGCCACCAAGGTCACTGCCCCTGGGCAGTCCCGGAGGCCATGGCCCGCGCCTGCCACGTGAGCACCGTCATGTACCCCCTGCTGCTACCAAACAGAAGCCACGGAGCTTGGGTCTGGGCGGCCGAGGAACGCGGCAGCGCTGACCAAGTAAAGGGGGACACTGGTGCTGGTGACACCTTCGTGGGGGCGGTGGGGAGGCCACGGCCACGGCCCAGACCCACTGTCTGCAGGGCCCGAGCTGGTTCCCTGCCCCCAACCCCCAGGACTGCAGTGTCCCCCAGGCGAGGGAGACAGGGCGCCCATGCAGCCACACGGGGCCACAGCAGCTCTGCAGCCCAGGCTCAGAGGAGGCACCGGTTCTGGGCCCCGACGGCTGGACCCTCCGTCCAGCAAACCCTGCCCCCACTGCAGCACCCGGCATGGGTGGGGGGGCGCATGAAGCGCCCAGGTCCCACGAGGGGAGGTGGCCCAGCAAGGAAGAACCCAGGGGCTCCCCTGGGGTCATAGGAAAGGCCCAGGTGACCCTCGACCTCCAAGACAGAAGCCACTGGACACCACGCACAGGTCCATGTGCTGCGCAGATGGGGACACCAAGGCCAGAGGAGCCGTGACAGAACCGTGCACCCACTGCAGGTGCCCCGGCCGCGGCCTCCGGCTCCCGCTGCTGTCCAGTGCACCCTGGGCCCCTCCCTCACTCTCCTTGCTGTGGCTCTCAGAGGGGTTGGGGGGGTCTCCTGAGCCTCTCCTCCCATCCCCCACCTCCAGGCTGGCCACTGGCTTACCCCGCACCCCCCACCGGCAGCAGCACAGAGGCCTCCCAGCCAGGCTGCGGGCGCTGCACGGGGGCCCCGTTACCTGCGTAGCTGCCCGTGGCCTTGATGTACACCTGGCCGTACTGCTCGTCCACCATGGCGTCGTAGGCCTCGTCGTCCTCCTCATCCTCCTCGTTGTGGTACGAGGTGGGGCTGTCGGTGGTGGGCAGGCTGCTGGCCCCCGGACTGGTCCGCTCCCCCTGGGGGTACGGCGCCTGCTGGACGCCGGGGATGAGGGTGGCCAGGCTGGGCACCCCGTAGTAGGAGACCCGGGGCAGCTTCAGGGGGGCCGCACCGGCCGCCAGCGCAGTGCCGGCCGCCACCGCCACGCCGTCCCGCGGTCCCGCCTCCAGCGGGCGCTTGGGAGCCAGGCCGGGGCCGGCGGCCGGCGGCAGCTCCATGGCTTCATGCTTCACACGGGTCAGCAGCGGGATGGGCACGGAGGGGGACACGACGTAGGGGCCGGCGGCGGCGGCGGCGGCCGGCTGCAGCTGGGTGCAGGGGCTCTGGGGCTCGGAGCTGGCGTCCTCCGTCGCGGCCGTCTGCGAGTCGCAGTGGGGCGAGCTCACCTTGAACATGAGGTCGGTGCCGCGCTCCACGATGTGCTGGATCTGCAGGAAGCCGGCCGTGTACATGACCACCAGCTGCTCGCTGGCCGCCATGGTCAGCTTGCCCGTGTAGCAGAAGGACAGGATCTGCTGGAAGCAGGCGGGCGGCACGGTGCCCGGCAGCTCGAAGGCGCTCTTGCTGTTCCCGCTGAACAGGTCGCGGAAGTAGAGGCTGCTGGCGGCCAGCACGGCGCGGTGGGCCTTGAAGGCCTGGCCCTTGACCACGATGGACACATCGCAGTAGAGGCCCAGCAGGCGCTGCTCGTTCAGGCAGCCGAGCACAGTGTTGCCGAAGTTGGGGATCTCGATGTGCAGCATCTGGGACATGGCGGGCGGGCGCCGCGGCGGCCCTCACTCTCTCAGCGCGGGGCGGCCCTGGCGGGGCGCATCTGTGGGGACGGGGAGGGACGCGGCCTCAGCTCCCGCCCGGCCGCCCCCCGCAGTGCCCCTGGGCTGCTCCATGCACAGACCCCCGGCGGGGGCTGGGGGGTGCTGGGAGGGGCCGGGGCAGCAACTCGTCTCCCAGAAAAAGTTGCTGGGCTGCACCACAGCCCCTCGCTGCGCCCAGGCCAGGGGTCCCGGAGCCTCGGGTCCTGGTTTGTTCCCTCCCCTCCCCTACACAGCCCTGCAGAGGGCCCAGGTGTGCGTGGGGCGGGGGGGCACTGGGCTGAAGCCAGCCCCCTCCCGCGTTCTGGAGCTGTCCCGGCAGGTGGGCAAAGGGCTGGGGACCACTGGGGAAATGAGCTGGGGGGGGGGGCTGTGCTCCTCCCCTCCAGCCCAGGGGGCGCTGTGTGCAGGGCTGGCCCGCCCGCGGCCACTCCCGGCTCCCGGGCCCAAGACCCCAAGCGCAGGTCCCGGCGCCGCAGCAGGGACCGGCCGCCAGAAGCCGGAGTTGGAGCTGTCGCAACCCCACTCGAGGGTGCCCGCCCTCCCGCTTGGCGTCCAGCGCCGGCCAATCCCTGCTGGCTCGGTCCCAGCCCAGGTGACCAGCGAGGACCGGGAAGCCACCGGGGGCTGGGGAGGTGGTGCTGATTCCGCGCGGGGTGGGGGGGCGGGGGGGGCCCAAGCTTGCAGGGCCACACAAAGGGCCACTGTGTCCTGAGGGCGGCCGGAGGGGAGGGGAGGGGAGGGGAGGAGAGGAGAGGGAGAGGGGCGGAGCCAGCCTGAGCCAGGAGTTGGGCAGGTGGGCCCGCGGTGCCCCCTGCTGCAGAGAAGTTGCCGGGGGCCGCAGGCGCCGGCCGGCGGGGGGGACCTACCTTCAGCGGCTGCCAGCGGCCCGTGGCTGCCCGCTCAGCCCGGCAGGGCAGGCTCCCCGCACACGCCCGCCCGCTGCTCCGGGAATGCAGCAAACGGAGTGGGAGCCCTGGGGTGGGGAGGGCTGGAGGAGGAGGAGGAGGAGGAGGAGGAGGAGGAGGCGGCGGCGGCGGCGGCGGCAGGAGCCTGGGCGCTGGGCTCCGCGGCCACGGCTCAGCTGCACCCAGGCCGGCACTCCCGGGCAGCGCGCCGCATCTCAATGATGCGGCCGGATGCAGACGCACAGCCAGGCGGCTCCCGGGAGTGAATAGCGGCCTTTGATTCGGGAGCCGAAGCAAATGCCAGCTCCCAGCCCCGGCTTTCAAAACAGTGGCGTGTTGGTGCCAGAGCAATGCGTGGCTCTGGGTGTTGGTACAAGACAGACTTCTGATGACTCACGGCAATGCAAACAAAGATGGCAGAGGCACGGCTGTGCGTGCCGGCTCGCGGTGCCCGGCAGCCGAGACAGCCTGCAAATCCACCGCGCACCCCTGCATGCGGGTCACCCCGTGCACGCCTCCCTCACCCAGGACAGCCCCGTCCGCTGTTCCAAACAGTCTGCAGGGCTGGGGTGGCGGGAGGCGGGGCGGAGGGGCCGGCGGCAGGTCCCGGGTGCTGCGGGGGGCAGCCGGTGAAGTTGGGGAGCACGCACGGCCGGGGCGGGGGCAGGCAGGGACAGCACTGGGCCGGGGCGTCCGGCCCCTCCCCGCTCTGCAGGGCTCAGACCAGGACCAGGACCTACCTGCTCTGTGCAAAGAGCTACCTGGTGGCCGAGTCCTTCCCAGGGGAGCCCCGCTCTGGGCTCCTTCCACAAAGTGCTGGGGTGTCCAGCCCCGGTTCCCCACCTGCCACCCCAGAGCGCACACCCCACCCCCAAGGGGCAAGGTCTTTTGTTCACTCCAACCTGAGCTCCTGTTGCCTGACCCCCATGGAGTGACAGAAGCCAGGAGACCTGGCAGGAGGCGGCGGCACCCACAGGGACAGACAAGAAGCCAGTGGGCCAGGAGCAGGCTGCGCGGGCCTGGGGCTGGGGCCTTGCAGGAAGGGCCCTCACTGGGCTGGGCGCCGCCCTCCCGGGAGCAGGCCCTGCACACCCCGCCCCCCCCAGCTCTGCAGCTCCCTCCAGGGCCCCAGCTCTGCCCGGTGCTGGCCAGGAGGGGAGGAGCCCCCAGGACGGCGCCCACGCAGGAACTCCTGGATGCAGAGCTCAGCCTAGGCCAAGAGGAGGGGTCGCCTGGGCCGGGGCAGCGCGCTGCCCAGCCAGGTCCGACCCACGGCCAGGGGACCCCGTTCAGCACCTGAGCCTTCCCTCCCACCAGAGCCTGGGCCCCGGCCCATGGACCACATTGAAATCCTGGGTCCTGCAGGTGCCACCCCACACACACCGGCCACTTCCTGGAACGACTCCATGGCCTGAGTCGCTGACCTGTGCCCAGGGGAGCAGGGGCCTGGCCTTCCTCAGACGGCCCCTGCGGCGGAGCGAGATCCATGTGAAACCTGCGGCTGGCATGACCGGAGCAGGCGCGGCCGGTGACCCGGCCCTCAGCGGCGGCTGCACCTGAGGCCGTGCCCAGGGTGGGGCCAGCGGCGCTCCCCCGTGGAGGGGCCAAGTGCCCCTGCGGACTGAGGACAGCGGCCTGCTGAAACCCTGTCCTCGGGACACCTGTGCCGGACAGGGCTGGTGTCGGGTTCCGTTCTTAGAAGCTCACCCGGGGCAGGAACAAAGATGGGCTTCAGGGTGGAAGAAGGGCAGGCCGAGGGCCGGGGGCCAGGGCAGCAGAGGCGGGAGGGGCGCGCAGCCCAGAGCTCTGGACGCTGTCCCCACCCCGCCCACCACACCCTCCCGTGACTCTGTTTCCCCTCCACAGTGAGCTTGGCCACACCCCCACCCCATCCGGCCGCCAGGCCCCTGCACTGAGGACCCTCCCCTCAGAAGCCCCAGCCCACCCAACCCTCACAGGGGCGCGGGTGGGGGTGGGGGAGGGCGCTGCAGGGCCCCCGCCACCCAAGCTGAGTCCCAGGATCAAATCAGGACACGGACCCCCTCCCCAGCTGGGGCCGGGCCAGAGCCGGCCACCAAGGGGGCAGGGGCTCCCACAGGTCCAAGGCAGGGGCTCCCACAGGTCCAAGGCAGGGGCTCCCACAGGTCCAAGGTCTCCCCTCGTAGGCCCCAGTCTTGCCTGAGCTCCCCCACCCAAAACCCGCACAGGCAGCAGATTCCACGGCACGTCCCACGGCACCGAGCCACAGGCCGAGTTCCACCCGCACAGGGTCACTTCCAGCAAGAGGAAGGAGGCGAGAGAAATTAGATTACATTATTCTGCAGGATTTAATCTTTTCAATCTGATAAGAGGTGGACCTCGGCGACCGTGCAGCCATGGGGGGCGGAGACATCCTATGGGAGGGAGGGGCTTCCCTCCAGGCCCCACCAGGGCCCAACTGGGAGGCCCTGACACCTCCCGCAGAGGAAGGGCGGGCCACGGGCACCTGCTGAAATGTCAATCAAAGGCACTCAGAGTTGGCGGCCAGGGCGGCAGCAGAGGCCGTGGGAAAGTCCCTGGGCGCCGGCAGGGCCCCGGTGAGCGGTCGGTGAGCAGTGAGCCTGGTTCTGGGGCGGTGTAGTCACACACAGCACAGGCCCCAGCGGGACACAGTGGGAGCAGGGGCCTGGGATTAACCCTGCAGGACCCAGGCTGTGGGCTCAAGCAGGCAAGCCCAGGCCCCGGGGGGAGCTGGGTGAGGCCCTGAGGTTTGCACTGAACTTTAAGACATCATCGAGGGGAGCCCCCGGCCCCTCTGGGGGTGCAGATGAGGAGACCCAAGCCTGCAGCAGAAGCAAGTGGGCCAGGACGGGGCCCGGGGGCCTGATCACCACCCCCGCTCCAGCATTCTGTCCCGGGACAAGGAGGGGCAGCCTGGGTCATGACCCTCACGTGGGGAGGAGGGGTGCACCAGCACCCCCCAGGCCTCAGGGTCACGCGGGTCCACAAGGGCCTCCAGCCTGGCGAGCCCCGGGACCAGCAGGCCCTCGGTGCAGCCAGGCCCTGGGCAGCCTCCGCGCAGCCCTCAAGCCTGGCCCAGCCGCTCTGCCGCGCTGGCAAATGTCCGCTGGAAGGAGGAAGGGCACCGCCAGGAGCTGCGAATCCAGAAACGCTCGACGGTCCCTTCCCGCTCCTGGTCCCGCAGCCCAGTGGCCAGGGCGCGGGGCTGGCTCTGGTGACCCCGGGGAGCCACCGGGCAGGGCCGCCCGCCATCGCCTCCTGCTCTTCACCCTCAGGACACCCCAACTTTCACACAGGTGGGAGTTTGGGGGTCAAACCACACACCCCCACACAGAGAGAAACGGCAGCACGGCCGGGCTGTGGCACAGGGGAAGCGGCCGCCTGCGCCCCCAGCATCCCACAGACGCCGGTTCCAGTCCCGACCGCTCCACTCCCGACCCAGCTCCCTGCTGATGCACCTGGGAAAAGGCACCTGCTACCGCGTCCCATCTGGAGCAGCCCGGGGGCTGGGGCTCGCGCCCAGCGTGGGAGACCCCGAAGACGCTCCTGGCCCAGCCCGGCCCATTCCAGCCCTGTGGCCATTTGGGGAGTGAACCAGCGGAGGGACGACCTCTCTGTCTCTCCCTCTCTCATCTCTGCCTTTCTAATAAATAAATAAATAAATCTCAAAAAAGAGAAGAGAAACAGCAGCAGTGGGAAGGGCCCCGCCCCACCCCAGCAGCATCTGCAAAGCTCCCATGAGCCTCCAAGGGTTCCAGAAGGTTCCCAGAGAATTAACAAGCGGTGTTTTGAAAAGAGCCGACAACCTCTCTCTCCCCGGGGCCCAGCTCCGGGCCGGGCGGCGGAGCACTGCCCACCCCCACCCACCTTTGCCCTCCCTCGCACAGCCCGTGGGGGTCCCGAGGCAGACCCCCACCTGGGAGCAGGCAGAGCCCAGGGCTGTGGGTGGGGCTTCGCGCTCCATGTTTAATATGCACAGTTCTCCTCATCTGCATACCGTGCCATAAATAGTCGGAGGCGAGGTAAGACACCCAGCTCCCGGCATCTCTAATTAGGCTTAAAACCTCATGTAAATGAGACCCAGGCAGAGACTGGGGGGGGAGAGACGGACAATGACGCTACCCACGGCCACAGCACAGGAGCTGTCCTACCTGGGTATTGCGGCCAAGGACTCAGGTCATCCCACCCCCCAGTAAGGAAGGGCCACCTGCTGTCCCCTCCCCGTCCTGCCCTGGCTCCCAGTACCAGGTCCCCGTCTGCCAGGGACAGAGCCTCCTGCCCACACAGGTGCCAGGCTCCAGGGCACAGGTGGAGCGGCAGGCACCTGCCCGGGCACATGGCTCCTGGGGCCTGGCTGCGCCCATCTGGGCCTCAGCCCTCGGGACTGACACGGCGCCCCTCCCCTACCGCCAGCTTCCTGGGCCGGGCACCAAGCCACCCAAGAGACCACAGGGCCGGGGGCAGGCAGTCACCCCCGCCCACCAAATGGGCAGCAGTGGCCCTGGACGCGCAGGAGAGACCTGGGGAAGTTTCTGAGCCAAGCGTGGGGTGAAGAGCAAGGGGCCCAGATCCCAAGAGGAGAGCAGCCCCCGAGGGTGGCAGTACCCAGCTCATAGGGTCTCTGCCAGGCACAGGGACAGCAGGCCCAGGGACAGCAGGGCGGAGAGGTGACCAGGGCGCTGGGCCTCTCGGCCACCTGTCCAGGCCCCGAGGTCCGGTCAGCAGAGTCGGGTGCCAGGCACAGTGCGGGAGGCGGGGCCGAAGGCCCCTGCACACTCCCTCCCCAGGGACCAGAGTCTGTTAGCAGGAAGCTGGATCGGAAGCAGAGGAGCCAGGTGCCCAGCCAGGCACCAGATACGGGACGCGGGGTCCCAGGTGGCAACTGAACCGCCAGCTCCCGCCGGGCATTGAGGCCCAGGCCACAGGTGGGGCCTCTGTGGCCCCAGGACAGCGAGTCTCGGTCCCCTGTGCGGACGGCCGGGAACACAGATGCCCAGGCCCTGCTCCAGCCACCACCCAGTGCTCAGTGCATGCCCGGGCCCGACCTGGCCTGCGCCCGAGGCCCACCTGGCTGTCTGTGCAGGCGTGGGGTGCTGCGCCCCGTGTCCTGCTGGGGGACACGGCACGGGCAACCTCGCGGACCCGCAGGAGCCACGGGCCCAGTGGTCGGGGCTCCCGGCTCTGCCGTGGCAGCGGGAGACACAGAAGCCTGCCGCCCGCACCGGCCCTGGCCACACGCCCAGACTTATTTTTAAGCCCATTTACTAGAAATCCCACAAATTAAAGGAAATACAGATAACGCAGCAGGAATCCTGGGGGCCAGATGAAAGCTGCCCAGGATCGTCCTGCGCCAGGCGGGCGGCGCCACCACAAGGCCCGGCCCAGCCCACAAGGAGGATCCCGCAGGGCACAGTGCCCTGCCCTTGCTTGGCTCCAGGCCCCCAGGTGTGTCCGAGGTGGGACCCTGAGACAGCAGACACACGCCCAGCCGTGGGCCCGGGAAGACCCCATGCAAACCCAGAGGCCAGGCTTCCTCCACCCTTCCCAGCGCCACAAGGCTGGGGTGGGCCCAGGAGGCCGGGTCCCACCTACCCCGGCTGAAGCCCCCGGGGGAGGAGGGTCCCAGCACCACAGCTCTGGACCACCACCCCACCTGGTCCTCCCAGACAAGGGGCCAGATGTGGCGTTCAGTGAGTTTTCTATAGAAGCCGACCCGGGGTGGGGTTGGCGCTGTATCTGAGCCTCTGCCTATGAGGCCGGCAACCCCTAGGGGTACCCGTTCCAGCCCCGGCTCCACTGTGGCCCTGGACAGCAGCAGGGGAGACCCGGATGGAGCTCCTGGCTCCTGGCTTCGGATCAACACAGCTCTGGCCATTGCGGCCAATTGGGGAGGGAACCAGCAGATAGAAGATTCTCTCTGTCTACCTCTTCCCCCCCCCCCAGTGTAACTCTTTCAAGCAAAATAAATAAATCTTCAAAAAAAACGCCTTTGGGAGGCCTGTACCCCACGCCCGGGTCCCTGCGCCCACACCCGGGTCCCTGCGCCCTGCGCCCTGCACCCACACCCGGGTCCCTGCGCCCTGCGCCCACACCCGGGTCCCTGCGCCCACGCCCGGGTCCCTGCGCCCACACCCGGGTCCCTGCGCCCTGCGCCCACGCCCGGGTTCCTGAGCCCTGCTGATGCCCCTGGGAGGCAGCAGTGGGGACGTTAAGCTCGGCCCCTGACCCCAGCAGGGCTCCTGGCGCTGGCCCGGCACTGGCTGTGCCAGGCATCTGGGGAGTGAACCAGCGGATGGATGTTGTTTCTCAAAAAGGTGACTAAGTAGGGGCCGGCGCTGTGGAGCAGGTCAGACCTCTGTCTGGGGCACCGGCAAAAGTCCGGCTGCTCCTCGTCCCATCCAGCTCCCTGCTGTGGCCCGGGCGCCTGGGCCCCCCTGCACCCACATGGGGCACCTGGATGGAGCTCCTGGCTCTGGCCCGGCCCAGCCCTGGCCGTGGTGGCCATCTGGGGAGGGAACCACGGGATGGAAGAACCCCCCCCATCACTAAAACAAAATGTGTCGCTGGGACAGCCGGAGGAACCGCATCTCCGCCACACGGAAAAGCCAATTAAAAGGAACCAAAGACACCAGCGTAAGCGCCAACGCCACAAACTCACGGCGCATCGTGTGGCCTCGGGCTCAGCGACCGAAGGAAAAACTGGATGAATCAGACCTTGTCAAAGCCTCAAAGGACAGCTGCCCGTCACCTGTCACCTTCCAAAGAGGCGGGTGACAGGACCCAGCGGGAGGGGCCCACACACGGCGAAGCGCACACACACGCAAACCAACGGGCTCGCGTCCACGCCCACGCCCACGCCCGCGAGTCACTCAGCTCCCCGTGGAAAAGCGCAAGGCAGGAGCAGCAGGTGGCACCGAGCCCGGCTGGACGTGGGACGCTCACACCCCAGCTGGACAGCCCGGCTCGGCTCCGCTTCCCCTGCCCGCCTGCTGCCCGACCCCCCTAGGGCCCTGCCACCCACACGGCAGACCTGCGTGGAGCTCCGGCTCCTGGACACGGCCCAGCCCCAGCTGTTACGGCCACGTGGGCAGTGTGTCTGCCTTCCAGACAAAAAAAAATTAAGATTAAAAAGCTGGGCACCGGCGCTGTGGCACAGTGGGTCAAAGCCCAGGACAGCAGTGCCGGCATCCCGCACGGGCGCCGGTTCAAGTCCCAGCTGCTCCACTTCCGCCCCAGCTCTCTGCTGTGGCCTGGGAAAGCAGTGGAAGATGTCCAGGTCTGGGGAGTGAACCGGTGGATGGAAGACCTTTCACTCCCTCTCTGTAACTCTGCCTTTCAAATAAATATTTTAAAAAGATTAAAAAGCTGTCGGTGGCAACAGAGTCTCTACAGAAGCCCCAGGCCCATGGGCGAGGAGAGCTGCCTCTAATGGGGGCGGTCATAGTCTGCTCGTCCCAGGAACCTTCCAGAACCAAGCCAGCACCAGCCCCACAGAACAAGACGGCGTCCCCGGTACTGAGGCGGGAAGTGGGCACAGGGGCCGGGACACCACTTGTGACGCCCGCGTCCCCTCGGAGAGCTGGGTCAGGTCCCTGGGAGGCAGAGACCCAGGCCGAGTCCCGGGCTCCTGGCTCTGGGTGACGTGGCGGGGGCTGTGCCAGGCACCTGGTGGGGCAGCTCTGCTCCGTTTCTGCCTCCCCTGGCCATCTCGGCCTCAAATAAATTCCCCAACTTTCACAACACCAAGCCTCACACCAGAATGAACCCACAGTGGACCAGGGGCGGCCCTGTGGTGTGGAGGGCTAAGCCACTGCCTGGGATGCTGGCGTCAGGGCGCAGGTTCCAGTCGCGGCCACTGCTCCCAACCCCTGGGAAAGCAGCAGCCAATGGCTCCCGGCTCAGCGAGACCCCAAGGGGGCTCCTGGCTCCTGGCTTCAGCCATTCTGGCCATTGGGAGAGAGAACCAGAGACAGAAGTTCTCTCTCTGTTCTTCTCACTGCCCCATAACTATGTCAACAGCTACAGAGAGACAGAGAGAGAGGCCTTCCATCCTCTGGCTCACTCCCCAGACGGCCGCAACAGCCAGGGCCAGGCCAAGCCGAAGCCAGGAGCCAGAAGCTTCTCCCAGGTCTCCCACGCAGGTGCAGGGCCCAAGGACATGGGCATCCTCCACTGCTTCCCCAGGCCACAGCAGAGAGCTGGATGGGAAGTGGAGCAGCCGGGACTTGAACCTGCAGCTATACGGGATGCCGGCGCTGCACACGGCAGCTTTACCCATTACAGCCCCCATAGCTGTCTCAGCCCCCATAGCTCTGTCTCCCAAATAGTTTTAAAAATGTTTAGTGCTCGCCAGCGCCACGGCTCACTAGGCTAATCCTCCACCTTGCGGCGCCGGCACACTGGATTCTAGTCCCAGTCAGCGCGCCGGATTCTGTCCCGGTTGCCCCTCTTCCAGGCCAGCTCTCTGCTGTGGCCCGGGAGTGCAGTGGAGGATGGGCCAGGTGCTTGGGCCCTGCACCCCATGGGAGACCAGGAGAAGCACCTGGCTCCTGCCATCGGATCAGTGCGGTGCACCAGCTGCAGAGCGCAGGCCATTGGAGGGTGAACCAACGGCAAAGGAAGCCCTTTCTCTCTGTCTCTCTCTCTCACTGTCCACTCTGCCTGTCAAAAAAAAAGAATGTTTAGTGCTCAATGCGGGCACTTTTCCTAGGGGAGGAAGGAGAATCACCCTCAGGACGAGCGAGGAAGTGGAGCCTTGGCAGCGATGCCATCGCCAGCAAACAGCTCCTCTCAGCTACGGCCGTGGACATGGGGTACAGAGGAACCCCGGGCAAACTGCACACCCCAGCAGGACCAGCGTGCACACACGGGACGCAGCCAGAGACAAAGGCAGAGGAACCGGGCAAACCTCGCGCCCCAGCACAGCCCAGCGCCCCGGCTGCACACGGAGAACTCAGGCGAAGCCCACAGTCCGTACCAGAGCCCGGCCCAGGTCCCGGCTGCTCCACTTCCCACCCAGCGTCCTGCCAACGCGTCCTGGGGGCAGCAGTCCACGCCGCCCACACAGGAGGCCTTGACGGAGCTCTAGGCTTCGGCTGGGCCTGGCTCTGGCTGCTGTGGGCACCGGGGCAGTGGACGGAGAAGCAGTGGACGAAGACCACTCGCTGTCTCCGTCTCCCCCTCTCTCTGTTGCTCTGCCTTTCAAGTTGATGAAAAGAAAATTAAAATAAATAAATAAAAAGAATCGCCAAACCGAACAGTAAAAACCCAACCGATCCTATCAGAAAATCAGCAAGGGACGTCTCTGCGTTCCACAGGACACACATCCAACAGCCACGAGGGGACACAAGTCGGAGCCACGAGACACCGCCACAGCCGAGACTAAAACACGACGAGCGGCCCAGCGGCCAGAGTCCCGTGCTGGCCCCAGCTCCCTGCTCGGGCACACCCTGGGAGACGGCGGGGGACGGCTCAGGTGCCTGCATCCCTGACCCACGCTGGAAACCCCGATGGAGCTCCAAGGCCCAGCTGGAGTCCCGGCTGCTCCACTTTTTAAAAAATATTTATTTATTTATTTATTTGAAAGAGTTACACAGACAGGGAGAGGCAGGGAGGGATCTTCCATCCACTGGTTCCCTCCCCAATTGGCTGCAACAGCCGGAGCTGTGCCGATCCGAAGCCAGGAGCCAGGAGCTTCTTCCATCTCCCACGCGGGTGCAGGGCCCAAGGACTTGGGCCATCGTCCACTGCTTTCCCAGGCCACAGCAGAGAGCTGGATGGGAAGAGGAGCGGCCGGGACTTGAGCCGACGCCCATAAGGGATGCCGGCACTGCAGGCGGAGGCTTCACCCACCATGCCCCAGCTCCAGCCCTGCTCCACTTCCGATCCAGCTCCTGGCTGAGGGTCCTGGGAAAGCAGCGCGGGATGAGCCAAGTGGGAGGCCTGACAAAGCTCCTGGCTCCGGATCAGCACAGCTCTGGCTGCTGTGGCCATCTGGGGAGTGAGCCAGCGGATGGAGACCTCTCTCTCCCTCTCTCTCTACAGAAACAAAACCTTAATGAGAGCACAATGGCGGCCGCAGGGCGTGAAGACGTGGCCACGCGGCTGATGCCTGGGACTCTCAGGACGGGCGCCGGGGCCACGATTGGACCCGACCTTGGCCAAAGTAGCCCCGACTCCCGGGGCCGCTCCCATGTCCACCCACGACCCACAGGACAGAGCTGCTCCGGCCACAGCCGGGACCCCTCAAGGAGGCGCTGCTGACTCCCAGGACTGCGCAGGGCGAAGAAGGGTCGCACCAGCTCTCACGGGGCAGGCGTCCCCGGGGGGTCACCGACACCTGGCAAGGTTCCGGGCCCGTGGACCGCACATCACGACAGAACCACATTCAGCGGGGGCCGCTGCTGTGGAAGCCGCCACCTGCAGCGCCGGCATCCCATACGGGCACTGGTTCCAGTCCCGGCTGCTCCACTTCCGATCCAGCTCTCTACGGCCTGGGAGAGCAGTGGAAGATGTCCGAGTCCTTGGGCCCTGCACCTGCATGGGAGACCCGGATGGAGCTCCTGGCTCCTGGCTTCGGCCTGGCCCAGCCCTGGCCGTTGCAGCCATCTTGGGGGTGAACCAACAGATGGAAGACCTCCCTCTACCTGTCTAACTCTTCCAGATGATCGAGAATGTTTAAAACAAAACAAAAAGACAGTGGGGGAGGGGGAGGGGCCCCCAGCGCCTCCCCAGGACCCGAACCCCTGCTGCAGACTCCAGAAATCCTCCGAATCCGGAATCCAGCCTCCTCCAGGGCTGACCCCTTGGGGGCAGGGCTCCCCAGGAGAAACAGCAGGACCGGCTGGGCAAGGCCACGGGTGAGGCCCCACGGGTGCCGCCTGCACGTGTGGGTGGGTGAGGGCACGGCGTTCTCCTGGGGGCTGGGCCACCCTGCCTGTGGGCGGTGAGGGCAGCGCGGGACAGGACAAGTCACCGCAGCTAACGGCTCCCCTGGGAGGCCTGAAGCTGGAGCTGAACACTAGTGGGGCTGGGGCAGGGGCACGGTGGGGGGCCCTCGGGCCTGCCGGCAGGGCCGCATCCTGGCAGCACCCTCCTGGGGCCGCGCAGGCGCAGTGGGCCTGAGACGGACCAAGGGAGCCGCTGGCCCCTAAACTGCTCCTGGCTGCAGGGGAAGCAGGGTCCAGGGGATCCCACCCCCTGCCTGCCCCCGGCCCCCCTGGAGTGAGGCTGAAGCTGCAGAGATGGGGGTCCCCCTCCAGACGGGGGGGCCAGGGCAGCGTGGCTCAGAGCCCAGAGGGTGTGGCACAGGGCGAGGCTGGGGTGGAACAGGTGCATCCGGGTATCCCTGAGCCAGGTGGGGGACAAAGGAGCCCTGACAGAGACGGGGGGCCACCCTGCAGTGCCGAGAGGTCCTGCTCCCAAGCAGCTGGCACCCAGGGGCTGCGCCAGGCGGGGCGGAGGCTAGGCTTGCCCCCGGCCCCCGGCCCCCGGCCCCTGGAATGCCTGCACAGACCGCCCCCTGGCAAACAGGGCAGCCGGGGGTTCGGGCCGCCCCACTCCCCGCTCGGCCGGCTCTCCCTGCACCAGGCGGGGCTCCCACCCCAGGCGGGAGGACTCCCTGCAACCTGGGGAATCAGTGGCTGCACTCACAGCTGTGCGGCTCGGGCAAGGCCTCCTCAGCTGCTGTTTTGGTTGCAATTACTGAGAAACAGTTAACACAAGGAACCCCCAAGGCAGCCCCACCCCTGCCCCCCACCAAGCTCTGTCCACCTGGAGGGCGGCCGGCCGGCACAGGCAGCCAGTAACCGCACGGGGAGGGCCAGGCTGGGAGGGCGGCGGGTGCCTGCCCCCTGCCCCCTGCCCCCTGCCCCCTGCCCCCTGGCCTCGCTCCAGGCACCTGCAGCACGGGGGGGGGGGGGCAGAGCATGGGCACGGCCAGCTCAGGTCTCCTCCTGGGCCCCCCGACCCCTGCTTCCCTCTGGTGAAATGGTAAAGGGGCTCTGGGCCACCAGGAATCGTGCGGGGCTGCGGGGATCCAAGGACGGGTCCACTTCCCAGCTCATCTGCCAAACCGACCACCTGCGGCCCCCATGCCGAGGTCGGGCCCCCATGCGAGGTCCCACCACGCGGCTGCGCAGCGTGCCCTCCACCCTGACTGACCCCGCCCCGCCCCACACGTCCTTCTGGGGGGGTTGGCTTCCCTCCTCCCAGAAGGAGCAACAGACGCCGCTCTGCAGCGCAGCCGATTTCACTCTTGCTCATTTTGTGCGTCTGGGACTCCTGCCGACTGCCGCACCCCCAGCAAACCTCAGCACCCGCTGTGCTGTGCTGCCACGGAGCCAGCGGGGCGCCCTCACCCTCGGACCAGGACAGCCTCAGGACCCCAGTGCTGGCTCCAGAGAGGGGGCCGCCCCACCACGCAGCAGGGGGGCTGGGAGGGGCCTGGGCCGGCAGGAGCTGCAGCCCCTTTAAGGTCGGGAGTCGCCTGCGGTCAGACTCCCGGCCTCCTGCCGGTGCACACCCTGGGAGGCAGCAATGGGTGCCTGCCACGCGCGTGGGACCCTGGAGAGCGCCCGGCAGCCGCAGCATCGGGGCGGGAGCCAGCACTCTCCCCACGGGCGGCATGAGTCCCGGCTGCTCCACTTCCGATCCAGCTCCCCGCTGTGGCCTGGGAGAGCAGTGGAAGACGGCCCAGGTGCCTGGGCCCCTGCACCCACGGGGGAGGCCCCACGGAGCTCCGGGCTTCAGCGTGGCCCAGCTCCGGCCGCTGTGGCCATCTGGGGATGGAAGACCTCTCTCTCTCTCTCTCTCTCTCTCTCTAACTCCTCAGAGAGGAGCCTCGGGCTGGGGCCGCGCGACCTTGAACCCTGACCTTGAACCCTGGCAGGAGCAGCAAGCCCCCCACCCACAGACGTGCACCTGCTGGGAACCAGAACTCGGCAGACAGCACCTAGGAGGGAAGTCCCCCCACCCCCACCCCCGCAGGAAGAAGCCACGTGACCACCAACGCCTGGAGGGGCAGGGCTGTGAGCCCAGGAGCTGGGGGAGGCAGGCAGAGTCCTCCCTGGGGCAGTCAGTCAGAGGGGGCTGGCCCCCCACACCAGGACCTTAGCCTGAGGCCGCCGAGGCTCTGCCAGACGCCTGAGCTTTCAGACCCAGGTCAGAACTCAGTGCTGCCCACTGAGTTGTCCTCCCCCACCCTGCTGGGAGGGCCCACCTGCTGAGACATGGCCCCTCACCCACCCCTGCAGAGCACCAGGCCCACACACGCCTCACCCACCCCTGCAGAGCACCAGGCCCACACACGCCTCACCCACCCCTGCACAGGGCACCAGGCCCACACACGCCTCACCCACCCCTGCACAGGACACCAGGCCCACACACGCCTCACCCACCCCTGCACAGGGCACCAGGCCCACACACGCCTCACCCATCCCTGCACAAGGCACCAGGCCCACACACGCCTCACCCACCCCTGCACAGGGCACCAGGCCCACACACGCCTCACCCATCCCTGCACATGGCACCTGGCTCACAGCTCCCCTCACCCACCCCTGCACAGGGCACCAGGCCCAGACACGCCTCACCCACCCCCTGCACACAGCACCTGGCCCAGACACGCCTCACCCACCCCCTGCAGCCCCACACTACAGGAGCTGGGAACATTCCCGAGGGGGCATGGCCACTCCCAGCCAGGACAAGGCCGTGTTTTCTGGGAACGGCTGGTGATGCCAGGACCCCAGCACCGCTCATCCCTCACCCCCCCCCCACGTTCTCACACGCATTCAGGTCCCGTGAGGCCGTTTTCCCCAGCGACCCAGGGTCAAGGTCAGGGAAACTCCAGGCTGCGGAGACGTCACCCTCAACAGAGGCAGGGAGCGCCCTGTACCCTCGACGCCCACGGCAGGGGGCAGCCCAGGAGCAGGGAGTTGACACCTGCTGCTGCAGGGGGAGGCTGAGGACGAGCCCGCTGGACGCCACTCACCAGGGGCCCGGGCCGGCCCACCCCACAGTCTCCAGTCTGTGGCTTAAGGAGCTCTGGACTCAGCGGCGGGGGAGGGGAGCGCGCAGGATTTTATGCACACGGAACCAGAGCGCTGTCGGAAACCCAGAGCTGAGTTGCTGCCTGGGACACCCCCACCCCGTGTGGGAGGGGCCTGGCAGAGCTCCCCCACCCCTCGCCCACCCACGCGGCAGACCCCCATGGAGCTCCGGGCTCCTGGCTCCAGCCCCCAGCCCGGCCCAGACCCTCTCTGCTTCCAGACACAAAACGTAGAACCTCAGCCGGCTGAAGGGGTGCACTGTACGTGTAACCGACGACACAGGGAAACGGACCATGCAGCCGGACGTCCCTGGGGGCCGTGCAGGGCGCTGACCCCGGCTGGCGAGCGGGCAGCCCTGGGCCCGTGTTCCAGGCACACGCGTGGCGATGCACTGCTTTCACCTTCTGCCTCAACACTACTGAGCAGGCTGGTGGGCGGGGCCTCCTCATCCCCGGATGAGTGGCAGTTCAGGCAGGGGTCAAGGTCAACATCCAGGACAGGGGTCAAGGTCAACATCCAGGACAGGGTCAGTGTCCAAGGCAGCAGAGGTGCTGGGGACACGGCAGACAGTGCCTGTGGTGTGGGGTCACCTTAGGGGACCCCTGCCTTGGGCTGCAGGTCGCTGTGCCCCCCCACAAGAGAAGGGGCATCTGTGGCCAGTCACTCCCCAGGCCCTTGGAGGAGACCCACGCCGGGCACTGGGGACAGGAGGAGCCTGAACCACCTCCAGCCTGCCCAGGGGCTCCCGAGGCCCCCTGCGCTGGGAACCAAACCGTGGCCTACAAAGGGCCCAGAGCTGAACCCCAGGGCAGCCTCCCGCCCCCAGGGGTCACCAGCTTCTGCCACCTGCAGGGGCGTGGACAGCTGGCCCCCCTGCCCACCAGGACAGAGGCCAAGACCCCTCACCTCCAGCCGAGGCTGCCCTCCCCTGGCCCCCCACAAGGGCCATACATCCCGTCGGCCTGAGCGGCACTCACCAGACTGGGCCCAGGGCCCGGCCACGCCCCCCAGGGCTGCACGCAGACCCACTTCAGACAACACAGACTCCCGCACGGAACTGGGTTACGACGCTGCCAAGCACAAACCCTGCCTCTCCTGTCCCCAGGCTTACGTAACGGCCGCGCAGGAGGGGCAGGAGCCTCCCCCCCCACGCGGCCCCGTTTCCTCCCTCCACCCCCTCCCCGGCTTTGGCTCCTGAAAACAATGTGCCCGCTGTGTGCCCGCCCCGGCCGGCTCGTCCCGGCAGCAGCCTGCAGGCCCCACGGCTCTGCTTCCTCCGGACCCCGGCCGCACAGCGCCCCCCAGGACCTGCACACATGGCCTTAACTGGACAGGGTCTTTGCAGCAACCTGCGCGTGGGGCCAGGATGAGGTCACCCTGGGTGTGGCCCTCACTCCAGTGACCAGGTCCCTATGAGAAGTGGGAACACAGCCACGTGATGCCGAGGGCGCCCAGGGGAGTCCTCCGCGGCCCACAGCTGGACGGGGGCTCCTGGCCTGCCCGAGCAGCCCCCAAGGGGCTGGCACCCTGCCCCCGCTCCGGCCCCTCTGCACCTGCCAACCACCCGGCTGCCCAGGGGCACACGAGGCTCCCCTGGTGACCAGAAAGCTGCACGCTGCCCCCGCTCCACAGCTCGGCGCCTGCCTCTCCGAGGCCCAGCACAAACCCCAAGAGGACGGGCCCTCTGAACCCCCGGCTCAGGGCGGGAGCGTGGGCCCGCTGGGGACGCCAGCATCCCTGGGTTCGATGCCCGGCCGCCTCCTGCTATCGCACACCCTGGGAGGCAGCAGTGGCGGCTCCCAGCTGGCCAGGCCCAGTCCAGTCCAGTCCTGGCTGCGGCGGGCCTTCGGACAGTGAGCCACTGCACGGAGCTCTGTGTCAGGGCACAGTGGGCTGAGCCACGGCCTGAGCCGCAGGCATCCCACACAGGAGCCAGTTCAAGTCCAGGCTGCTCCACTTCCCATCCGGCCCCCGGCCGAGGCGGGGGACAGCCCTGCACTGGAACTTCTGGGAGTCCAGAAACCGCTTCTCCCTCTCCTCCTCTCTCTATAACTGCCTTTCAAGTAAATAAAATATCCCTTCAAATCACAATCAACCCCGGCTATGCAGGCTGAGGGCAGCCCTGGCCAGCACCGACCAGACCCCGTCAGTGCCGTCCGGCTCCAGCTGCCCGGAGGCCAGAGCGCTCTCCCCTCACCTGCCGCCCTAGACCCTGCTCCCGGGTCCTCAGAACTTGCCGGGGGAGAGGGTGGCCCAACGGGACAGTTAGGCCCTTGTGGCTGCCACCCACAGGACCGCCTGCTCGGCAGGATCGGGCGCCCCAACCTCACTGCGTGGGGCCGGGCTCGGTACAGGGGCAGAGCGTCCACAGGGCAGCGTCCACCCCACGACTTCAGACCCGTGAGCGGGCCGTCCTGGGAGCCATGTGCCCACGCAGGACCCAACCGTGAGCCCCCTCCACTGGGTCAGCAGGGCCTGGGCAGATGGGCGATGACCCAGGGTCGCTTCCTCGGGGACGGCCAAGCACGACGGGCTCACTCAGCAACCCCAGCCCAGCAGCGGGTCCCACCCTGGCCCCCGCCAATGCCCTGAGACACAGGAGTTGGGGCAAACGGCCTGCACACGCTGGCACAGGCCCAGGCCCAGGCCCAGCTGGGGGCTCCCACTCCACCCCAGCCCCCAAGTCCCACGACCCCTGCCTTCCCCCAGGTTCCCCAGGCGCAGACCAGGGAGAGACCAGGGCTAAAGCCCACGGGGGCCCCGAGCCCCGAGGGGAGGCAGCCTAGGGTGCCCCGCGTGGCGGGCGCAGGATTCCCGTGGCGCCAGCAGGTGATTTGCATAATATTCTTAGAAGTTAATATCAGCCTGATAACGATCTCTCGGCACCGCCGAGCGCGGCTGAGGCGGCTGTTACAACACCCAGCGATCATATTTTAAATTACGTTTCCCTTTATAGAAAGGTGTTGCAAAAACACACAGACACGAAATCTGTCTCTGCAACCTCGGTGCCAACCACCTGACCGGCTCGGGCCCCGCAGCGCGGCTGCGGCAGCACGGGCGTCCCGGGCACCCGGCCTCCGGCCCCGCCCCCCAAGACCCCCACCAGCCCTGAGGAGACACAGGGGTCCCCTCCCAGAGCCCCCCGGCCCAGGCCTCCTGTGGGAGCCCCAGCACCCAGGAGGCCGACCGCAGGGGACAGCGGGGGCTGCACCCCCGCCCCTGGGGCGAGGGACCCGGCTCACTTCCCTGTCACTCAGGAGCCAGGGCCGACCACTCAACCTCTATTTTCTTAAAAGCTTTTTTTCCCCTCTTTTTTATTAAAAAAAAAATCCAATTATAGCGCAAATCTCTCAGCAGGGGTCAGTGTGGAACAGGCATGGCCGAGTTAATGGACAGACACAGGCATTCGCCCTGAGGATTGCAAAAGTTGTGAGATGCGGATTCATTAACATTTTAATTGTAATGTATCTTTTTAATCTTCTCTCGCCCTAATGGCTCCATATCCAAAAAAAAAGAGGAAAAAACTGCTGACAACAAGGAAAAGTATCGACACACAAAATTTAACAAATTAAAGGAACAAGCGCATTTCCAAGGGCCAGGAATGCGGTGGGCAGGGGCGGGGCGGGAGCCCCAGCCCTGGGTGGGGGCCGCAGCCATGGAGTGCCCCGGGGCACCCTCCCCACCCCCAGAGGTCCCTCCAAGACCACCCAGCAGCTCCAAGGACAGAGCCTCTGGGGAGGGGGGAGGGGAGGAGGGGCTCTGGGCAGAGCAGCCCCGACCCCAGGGTGGGGTGAGGCTTAGGAAGTGTTTCCAAACCACACCTGCCTCTCAAAGGGAAAGCCTCCAGGATTTTTATTTTCAATCAACAAACATGAGCAGGGACTCCCCGCCGTACCCAACGCTTGCCCCCAGTCCAGTTTCCCTTCACCGCCTGCACCCCCTGACCACCCCCAGCTGGCCAGCCGGGAAGCCACCCCCACCCCAGAGCCAGACCGCCCTCGGGGACCCAGCGCTGGGCCTGGTGCCAGGCCAGAGCCAGCCCCGAGGCGGCCGCTCACTGCTCACCCCGTGACTATATATGGCCACTTTCAGCCCCTTCGATCCCTGCCCCCACCCCGCCTGCTTCCCAGGCACCGGGGCAGGCGTTGGGCTGGCCCTGGCGCTCAGGCCCAGGCCCATCCACGGCCACGTGCCCTCCGGGATGCCAGGGTCCCGTGAGGAGGGGGAGGGAGACTCCCACCCCACGTCTGCCTCCGTCCCCCAGGGACTGACAGGCCCCACTGGGGGGACCTCGAGCCCTCCCAGCAGGCAGGGTTTGGGAGGGTGGCTACTCCCCCAAGGTCACAGGGCCTGGGGCTGACCCCTGTTTCAGGCTGCCTGCCTGTGGATCCAGGAGGCAGAAGCCCGGGACAGGGCCCAGTGGCCCAAGGTCAGGGTCCTGTCCTCCCTGTCCACTCCCAGGGTGACAGTCTCCTGCCCCAAGGACAAACATTCACCAGACACAGGCCCCCACGTCCCCCAGCGAGCTGGCCCTGCCCAGGGCTCGCTGGCAGAGCCAAGGAGCTGGGGCCTGTGGGAAGCGAATTTTGCAAATGATCTCATGGGAGTGGACAAGGCCTGCGGAGAGCAAGGATTTGCTAAAAGGAGAGCAAGGATTTGCTAAAACCCGAGGTGACCCCTCCCACCCCGTAAAGCAGGTGGGAGGTGACCCCTCCCCTGCAACCCCACCCCAGAGAACACAGCCTGCCAATCACCTGTCCTGAGGCACCCTGGAGGGGGTCCCTGGACGCCCACTGCAGCAGGGAGGGGAGGTCGGGGTCTCTGCAGATGCCAGCCCCCAGCCGCCAGCCCTACAGGCAGACACTCCCTCAGCATGCGGGCCAGACCCTCCAGGCTTCAGGCAGCCCATCCTCCCGCAGCATGTGCAAGGGCTGGGCCCCCGCCCCTGGGGGGGGGGGATGCCCTCACCCTGGCGTCACCCCAGGCCCATCAGTCCAGTCCCAGGTTCTCCCTGCCCCGGGCATCCTGGCCCAGGACAGCCGACATGACCCTGACCTGGACAGCTGCCCAGAGAAGCCGCCACGGCAGGAGGCCGGCCAGCCTGGACCAGAGACGCACACGGCAGCTCCCACGGCCGGGGCAGGACCGGTCAAGCTCCCATTGTGGAAGTCTACAGACACGCGGGGCTGCGGCGCGAGGGCTGAAACGCGTGCTGTGGGTGACGACCCAGGGCCTAGACACTCGGCACGACGTCCCCACAGGCGTCCAGAGCCCGGGAGGGCATCCCAGCCCCAGAGCCCGAGGGAGGGGACAGCAGAATGACCCCGGGTGTTAGCATGCAGGAAGAAGGCCAGGGAGGGGCAGGTGACCTCCGGGGCCACGAGGGGTCTCAGGGTCTGGCCGAGGCGGGATGGCCGGCAGCCTGCAAAGGTGAAAGACACGGGTTCGAAGGGACCCTGGCAAAAACACTGGACAGTGCCCGTCCCAAAAGGTTCCGGAGCCCACACTGCCCACCAGGCTGCCCAGCCCTGCACCCCGAAACCATAACAGCCCCCGCAGGGCAAAGGTAGGCTCGCTGTGGAGTAGACGGAAAACACCGGTTCCGAGGGTCCAGTCGCCCAGAATCCCCTGCCCGGGACGGCCCCTCGGGGAGCAGGGCACAGCCCTGTGGCGAGGCCAGCACCAGCCCGCCCCGGGCTGGGACCGCAGAAGCTGTCTCTGGTCACCACGGTGTGACCAGTGACACCTTGTTCTCGGCTCTGTGCAAATTCCAGGGGTCGGCGGGGCTCCAGCTGGGGGGACGCCCCAAGAGGAGACACCAAGGGTCTCCCAGGGGGAGGAGGAGCAAGGAAGGGGCTGGGGGGGCGCCACCGCGGACACTGACCCCACGTCTGAGACCGGCAAGCCCCACAGCCGCCCTTCCTGGCCGCCAGAGGCGGGCCGAGGGGTCAGGACCTGGGCAGGGGCCCGGAGCAGGGGCAAATGCAGCGAGCCCAGGGGCGCAGGACCCCTGGACCCCCAGGCAGGGCTCCGGAGAGGCCCGCCGGTCCGCGCTCCCGCAGGCACCAGGGCCTGGCACGACCCTTCGCGCAGCCCACAGGTCCCGGAGCTGCCGTTAGGAAGCCGGCCGGGCCACCACGTGGGCCACCGTCGCCAATCCCAGCCCCGCGGGAGGGAGGAGGAGGGCGGGAGCTGCGGGCCTGGCCCCAGCAGCGACGGAGCCACAGGTCCGAAGAACTGACCGCCCCCGGCCCCCAGAGCAAACTTCCCGCGGACGCCGACGCCGGGACGCGGAAGCGACCCCCGGCCCGGGGACCCCACGCGGCCCGCGGGGCACCCGGACGACCCCGTCGGAGACCTTCCGTGCGCGCCCCGGCCCTCCCCTCGGAGCCCCCCGGGCCAGGGGCTGGGGGCCCGGACCCCGGCTCGCACCGCCCACCACGGCCGAACCCCGGCTCCCCGGGGAGGCGGCGGCGGCGCACGCGGGGGCCCGGCGGCGCGGGAGGGCAGGGCCCAGCCCCGGCCGGGACCGGGCTGCTGCGCAGACGCGCGGCCCGCCCCGACCCCGGCCCGCGAGGGGTGTGTCCCCCGCGCCCCGGCCGGCCGGGGCTCCCCCACCCACGGGCTCCGCGTCCCGGCGGGGCCGAGGGTCCCGCGCGGGCACTCAGCGCGGACGCCCCGGCGCCGGGCCCGGCCGCGCCCCCGCGCGGGGCACTGCGGCAGGCGGCGGGCAAGTTGGGCGGCCGCGCGGCGGAGTTGGCGGGACGCGGGCCGGGCCCGGGCTGTACCTGCGGCGCGGGCGGCCGTCCCTGCGCGCGGCGCTCGGCCCGGCGGTGCGGCGCGGCGGGCAGCGCTCCGGCGTCCGCGCGCTCCGGCGCCCATGGACTTTCTCCGACCTCGCCCTGCACCGGCGGCCGCACCGCGGCGGGGGCGGGGCGCGGGGGCGGCGCCCGCCGGCCGTTTAAAGGGACCGCGCGGGCCGCGCGCGCGCTCGCCCCAGGTGGCGCCGGCCCGGGCCGCGGCGCCTCGGCCCCGCCCGGCCGCTGCGGAGCCCGCGGCGTCCGAGCCTGCGCCGGGCGGGGCGGGGGGCCGGGGGCGCCCCCCTCGGCCTTGCCGCGCCCCGCGACCCCGCGCGGGCTCGCGGAGCCCGGAGCGCCCCCCGGCCCGGGGGCGCCCCCTCCCTGCGGCCTCGGCAGCCGCGACGGACGCCCTCGGGTCGCCCGTGGAGAACGTGGGTGCGGGCTGCCCTTGGGGAAACCCCGGCGGGGCGCCGGCGCCTCCTACCCGCGGCTGGGGAGCTGCGAGCTGCTTGGCTGCCGCCCGTGGCCACCTTCAGGCCCGGCGTGATCCGGGCGCGCTGTTACGCGGCGTTGCTCTGCCCGGAGGTGCGACTGCCCCGGAGACCCCGGCGGAGCCACCACCCCCTGCTGCAACCTGGGGACCAAACAGGCTGGGGGAGGGGGGGCGGGGGAGGCGGGGCAGAGGTCACCGGCAAGGTCACTGGGAGGAGGGTTGGTATGAATTACAAGCCCCAGACTAGGGGCCTGAGCCCCTGGGACAAGGTCGTTTAGCCAAGGTCATTCCTAGGACAAATGACCAGAAGCTGGGCGGAGCCCCCAGGACCCCAACCTCAAGCTCTGTCCTCGCCTTGGATCACAGACTGGCCCCTGACCTCCACCCCAGAGTCCACTCTGCGGGCTGAGCCACCCCAGATGCCAGGTCACCCCGGGCCTGCCCTCCCCTGGGGGCTGCACGTGGCCCAGGGCCCCGGGAACTCACTGAGACCGAAGTGCGGTCCCTGGGTCCCTGCCCCCGGCTGTGCCGCTTCCAGGTGAGTGGACGTGGCCACACAGGGCTGGGGGCAGCCGCCCGCCCAGCTCAGTATGAGCGGCAGGTGCGGGGCTGGGGAGGGGCTCCCAGCGCGAGGGCAACGGCTATGCAGCCTCTGAGGTCTCCCGCCCTGGGTAGGGGCCACAGGGAGCCACCCACTGGGCGGGTCCCTGCAGGCGGGAGGCGGCCACGGAGGGTCCAGTGGGGGTAGCTCCAGCAGCACGCTGGCTCACGCCTTTGGGTTTCCTGCCACTTCTGTTGTTAAGGAAATGCTAATTGAATGAGGGACATTTGGGCAACATTGGAAGACAACAGAGATTCGGAAGTCTGAAGAGAGCCTGGGAGTTTGGGGCATTCGCCCCTGTTTGTGCGGGGAGCTTCCGCCACCGCCACCCACGTGGGGGTGGAGGGGTCGAGTCGCAGCCGCTCCAGCTCCCTGCTGATGGCCTGGGATGGCAGCGGGGGACGGCCTGAGTGCTTGGGCCCCTGCACCCATGTAGGAGACCCAGAGGGAGCCCCTGACTCCTGGCCACTGCAGCCATCTGGGGAGTGAACCAGCGGATGGAAGACCTCTCTCTCTCCTTTCAAATGAATAAGCCATTGTTTTAAATGTTCAGAGAAAGTGCAAATGTATGAAAAAACGGAGTTCACAGGGACGCTTACTTTGGTGCAGATAAAGCCGTGAACCCTGGGCGGTGCTGCTGCCAGCCTGACCCCACAGCGCAGGGGTCACCCCGCAGGACACCAGGCCTGTGCCCCGAGCTGAGCTGAGCTGTGCCGCCCCCTGGGCCAGTGCTCACAGTAAGCTCTGCATTCCTGTTTCAGTTGGGGGAGAAAGTGCAGCTTAGCTCGGCCCCTCCCTGAGCAGTCCAGGCTCAGGCCGCTGGGCAGCCCCGGGACCACAGTCCTGCCCCCCCTGGGGGGGGCTCTGAGCAGCCCCTCGCAGCTGTGCCCCCCCCCGCCCAGGGAGCCCCCTCTCCACCTGGGGTCCGCTCCAGAGGACACAGGGCCTGGGGAGGAGGAGGGCAGCCCCAGGGGTCACAGCCACAGCAAGGCCAAGGAGAGCCCTGATGGCCCCCAGGGCCCTCCCCCTCCCCCTCCCGCAGCCACTGTAGGCTTCAGCCTCAGCCACAGAGCGCAGGAGAGGCCCCGACTCTGCTGTGGGGCGGGGTCAGCTCCCGCCTCTGGCCAGAAGCCAGTGCCCCCAGGGAACAGCACCCCAGGTCCTGAGTACAGAGGCTGTGGCTCCACCCCGAGCTGAGAGCCCTGCGGGGCTCCTGGAGAGCACCACCCAGGACTCCGCCAGGGGCTTCCCCGGGGCCCCTCAGCCTGGCCACCTCCTGCGGGACGTCCCCTCTGCAGGACCTGCAGGTGGGTGTTGGTGGCTCCACAGCGCCCTGCCCCATGCAGCCCTCCACAGAGACAGCCAGGCCTGGAGGCCGGCTAACTCCCAGCACACACACAGAACATGCACACACACACAGACACGCAGCACATGCAGACATGTATGCCCACCACACGCACGCAGAGATGCACACCACACATAGGCACAGGCCACCAGCCACACCACCAGCACTGCTTGCATCCCGCACGGCAGCATGGGTTCGAGTCCCAGCTGGTCCTTCTGCTCCAATACTTGAGTCCCTGCACCCACTCAGCAGATGGACTTGGGGGCTCCTGGCTCTGGGGGTCGGGGAGGTGGGAGTGGGGCTGGCCTGGGTGAAGCCAAGTCAGGATGAGGTGGTGGGGGCGGGCCAGTGACGGCCTGCTGGAGCCAGCTGGGGTCGGGGGTCCAAGACCACTACGGGGTTGGACCATCACTGCGGTCAGCATCCAACCGACCACTGGTCCAGGGCGGCCTCTGGCCACCTGCCTCTTCTGGGCGCTGCTCAGTGGCTCTGGGGCCCAGCCCACCAGGTGCCCCACCCCACCCCGTCCCTGGCCCCTGGCCATCCCTCCAGACTCCAGGCTCCCGAGGCCTCTCAGAAACGAGGGTCCCAGCCCCAGATCTGGGGACTCAGCATTGACCTTGGGCCAGGACCCCAGGGGCCGGGGGGGCTCCGCCTGGGTCAGACCCCAGGCTGGAAGGAATGGGGTCTCCGCGGGACGGAGGCTGCCCCCCACACTGTGAGGGCTGGAGGAAAGGGGGCTCCTGGCTTTGTGGAGGGCTGGGAACCACCGGCGGGGGCAGCCCAGGGTGGGCCGAGGTAGGGGAGGATCTGAACAGGGCCCCTGCCCCGACGAGGGACCCCTGGACGGAGTTCAGGCTCCTGGCTTCAGCCTGGCCCAGCCCTGGCAGCTGAGGACATGTGGGGCAGTGAACCAGGGATAGGAGTGCTCTCCCACTCCCTCCCTCCCTCCCTCCCTCCCTCCTATGCGGAAAGATAAATTGGGGGCCGGTGCTGTGACGTAGCAGGTAAAGCAGAAAGAGATAAATAAAGAAGTACACGCTAGGGCCTCTGCCTGCAGCGCCGGTTCAAGTCCCGGCTGCTCCACTTCCGATCCAGCTCCTGCTAACGACGCACCTGGGAGAGCAGTGGAAGAGGCCCAGGTGCTTGGGTCCCTGCACCCACGTGGGAGACCTGGAGGGAGCTCTTTCTCTCTCCTTGCTAGGTACCTCTGCCAGCAGCCAGTGGAAGGCCCGCCCCTCGCCGGCTGTGCACCTGCCAGCGCCTGGAGCACCATCCCCTCCCCCGCTGCGGATTTGCCTCACAGGGCTGGAGGTTTCCGGAACTCGAGAAGCAGCCCCTCCCGCCTCCCTGCAGGGTCTCGGCTTCCTAGGCTTTTCCGGGCAAGTTCCGGAGGCCAAGCCTGAGCCAGTTGGTCATCCTGGGGCTGAAGAGGCGGAGCGGGAATCCCAGGCCCCTGGCCTTGCTCCCCGGCTTCTCCCCCTAGAGACCGGGGTGCAGCAGAGCCGAGCAGCGGGGGGCCGCCCCGCCCCCCCAGATGCTGCTGCTCCAACAGCGTCTCTCGGTCCCTGGGGGGGGGGGGGGGTCATGGTCCTGCAGGCTGAGCCCCACTGTGACGGCTGGCTGCTTCCCGCGTTGGGGTCTCAACCGCTTCACTTCTGATCCGGCTCTGCTGTGGCCTGGGAAAGCAGCGGAAGACGGCCCAAGTGCCTGGGCCCTGCACCCGCGCGGGAGACCCGGACAGAGCTCCTGGCTCCTGCTGGCCCAGCTCCAGGTGTTGCTGCCACGTGGGGAGCGAACCAGTGGGTGTAGGGTAGAGGGATCTCTCGTCTTTTTCCTTTTCTCCGTCAGCGAGAAATATTTTTACAAAGAAGTAGAAGGGCACGTGCGGCGTCAGACCCAGGTTGGCCCCGGCAGAGCTGGCGGGGGCAGGGCAGGCTCTTGCCCCGGGCGCCCTCTGCCCGGCACAGACGCCCAGAGTCCCAGTGGGAGGAACCACAGACCCTCGGCCCCCAAGCCAGGTCCCTGGGAGGACTCGCGCGGGCAGTCTTGTGGGGACACGGCAAGTCTGCACGGCAGAGGAAAAGTGGGTGAGCGGCTTCGCGTCCACGGCTGCGGAACCCGTGACGCCCTGGCTCGGGAATTAGGGCAGCGCGAGCCTCGCTCGGCTTAAATCGGAGGTTCTAATCTTCCTCTCGTCCTAAATTTCCCTCCAGCACTCGGTGCAGCTGTGAAGCAGCTGCTGCCTCCGGATGAGGGGCAGGCGGAGGTCGCTGGGCCGCGCCGCGCCCCCTCCCTCAGCCACGTGCTGCCGGGCGGCTCCGGGTGGGGGACGCAGGCATCCGTCCGCGCAGGACCGGGGAGGGCTGGGGCAGCAGCTGAGGCGCCCGGCGAGACGGGTTAAGGACTCCCAGGGCTGCCCGTCCAGGATGGGCAACGGCCAGCGCTGTGGGCACAGACGGCCTCTGCGGGCCACGCCCACCCCTCCTGCAGTCACTGAGAGCCCGGGCCTGCCCCCTCTGCACGCCTTCCCCCGCTCGGCTCGCAACCGATGTCCGAGAGAAGGGCCCGCTCCCCTGCAGCCTGACCCCCAGGGCGCGGGACCCCGGGCACGTCCCTGAGGACAAAGGCCAGAAACCAGGCACTGCCCTGGCCCTTAGCCACCAGACCTGCCCCGGGGCCTGCCCTGCCTCGTCCCCGAGAAGAGAGCCAGAGAGTCTGGGCCCAGGGCTCCCGAGCGCCAGCCTCTGTGGTCCTGAGGCCCAGGGCCCTGGCAGCATGGTGGCCCCTGCGGGCAGCCCCAGCGCCGGTCACTATCCACACCTCCCTCCTCCCGCAGGCCCTGCCTGGGAGCAGCCCCAGGGAGGCGGGGCCTGGCCGGGGAGGACCAGTCCAGCAGCTGCCGGCCAGAGGCCGGTCTCCCTGGGTTTCTTCCCCTTATCTCGCCGGAAGAGCGCAGCAGGCAGCCGGGGCCGGGGTCTTGGAGACCAGGGTCCCCGGAACACCGGCCTCCCTGCCAGCTCTGCCCAGCGACGTGCGTTCCTGGTCGGAATGCCGGAGCCAGGCTGGGGTAGGGCCGCAGCTTCCGGGACCCGCAAGGGCTTGAGCAGGGTGGGAGGCCAGACCCCAGGGGTGGCGGCAGGCGGGCGGAGCCGTGCGGATGGTGCTCCATGCATCTCGGGAGCCGAGCCGGGAGACAGCGGGGTCACCGCAGTGCAGTCTGCCAACACACAAATCCCCTGCCACCATGACATCACGGTGCTGGCGTACAGAAGGAACCCACGGGGAAAACCACCCTGGGCGGGGAGCAGAGACCCCGGGGTTCTGAGACGCAAACCCCAGGCAGCAGCCCGGAGGGCCCAGTACCCCGGGTGGGGGTGCCCCACGCTGCCTGCACACCCCACGGCGCCCCCTGCCTCTGTGTGGGTCCCCGGGGGGGCGTCGCTCGGTCAGGAGGTCCAGGCTGCACAGGGTGGGTGCTGGGCACGGTCACCAAGCCCGAGGCCGTGTGGGGCCCCGCCATGGACAGGCCGTGGCCTGGGGGCCAGGACCCCCACCTGTGTCAGGGCCTGGGCTGCTGGCCTTTGGCTTAGGACACTCGCCACTCACTGCCTGGCCCCTGGGGAAGCCCACGCCACAAACCCTGAGCCAAACAGCTTCCGGGTCAGCCCTGGGGCTGAGGTGGACACAACGGGGAAGACATGGGCCCTGGGAGCCCAGGGGCAGCACCCCGCACCCCGGCCGGCCCCAGGGTCTTCCTGAGCCGAGTCCTGCACTGGCGTTCATCGAAAGCTGACCTCACACCGTCCTCACTGCCTGGCCCAGACAGGTGCCTGGGAGGCCCTGCCCATGCCCAGCCCCGACCTCTGACCCCTGCTGCCCAGTGGCCTCTCCTTCCTGGGCCCCCTCCACTTTTCCCAGACCCCACTGTGGCTCCAGCAGAGGCCCTGTCCCCCACAGGGGTGTGCTCACAGCCCCCATAACAGGAGCCCACGGGAACAACTTTCTAAACACAGCAGGAGCCACTGCCCAGTGGCCACCGGGAGGAGAAAAGCGAAACCGAGGGCAGCGGAGGCCCAGGGGCTTCTGTCCCCCCACCCCTGGCTGGGGGGTGGGGGCGCTGCTGGGGATGCCTCTGCCCACTGCTGCAGCCCCGCCCAGGCCAGCGTGGCAGGTGGCCATGGCCGGCCCTAACCTGGACTCCCAAGACCCTCGGGGATGTGGCCAGGGGCTCACAGAGCCAAGCTCACTTCCTGGGGCAGGCGCAGCTCTGCGGCTGCAGGAGCGGCTGCATGGGGGGGGTGTGCTCGGCAGCCCCCCCTCCAGGCGCAGTGCGGGCCACACACCTCGAGCTATGCAGCCCTGCCACAGGCCCCGTGTGACAGCTGCCGGCAGGCCTGGGCACGCTGCCCGGATGGTGGGGGAGGGGTGCCTGGAGCGCTGAATCAGCTGTGGCCAGCCCGTCCCCCGCTGGGCAGGAGGCTGGGGGGGCAGCTCCCTCTTTTGGGAACCGGCAGCCGGGAGTTTCTGGAACGTGGCTCCGCAGTGCGCCCGCGGGAGAAGCAGGGCTCAGGGTGGGGTTGGCCAGGAGGGGCGAGGGGACAGCGAGGGACCCTCCCCAAACAGGGCCAGAGAGGGAGAGAGCGCAGCAAGCTGCCTCTGCGGATCCAACAGCTCCCGTCCCCAGAAAACGCCGCGTCAGCACTGGAGCCGCGCCTCCCCCACCGCACGGCCGCAGGGGGCCGGCCTCCCAAGGTCACGGAGCTCCCGCATCGCGTCAGCCCAGCCGGTGGCTCAGTGCGGGGCCCAGCCCCATCCTCCCTGCCCAGTCCCCGCCCCGTGTCCCCTCCCGGCGAGGCGGGGGACAGAGGGTCACGACCTGCAGGAGGGGCTCGTGCCAGCCTGTGTCCTGCCTGGGTGCCACAGCCTCCATGTGGCACAGGCACAGCTTGCCGAGGGGGCCACCTCTGCCAGTGGTGGCTGTGCCAGACACCCCCTGGGTGGCTCCTTGGCACCTGTCTCTCGTCACCAATGGGCAAGCACCCTCCACGCAGGCTCTGGGCCCTCGGCAGCCCCAGGACGCTGGCCTGGACTTGGGGGCGGGGGCTTCTTCCAGACCACCCCCCCAGGCTATGCTTTCCTTAGACCTTTAAGATCTCAAAGACAGAATTACACAGAGAGAGAGGGAGAGAGAGAGAGAGAGAGGAGAGAGGGAGAGAGAGGAGAGAGGGAGAGAGAGAGAGGAGAGAGGGAGAGAGAGAGAGAGAGAGGAGAGAGGGAGAGAGAGAGAGGAGAGAGGGAGAGAGAGAGAGAGAGAGAGAGAGAGGAGAGAGGGAGAGAGAGAGAGAGAGAGAGAGAGAGAGGGGAGAGAGGGAGAGAGAGAGAGAGAGAGGAGAGAGGGAGAGAGAGGTCGTGCACCTGCTGGTTCACTCCCCAGATGGCCACGACGGCCAGGGCTCCTCCGGGTCTCCCGCGGGGCGCAGGTACCGGGTACTCAGGCCATCCTCTGCTGTTCTCCCGGGTGCACTAGCAGGAGCTGGATGCGAAGTGGGACCTGGGAGTGGGACTGCAGGCGGTGGCTTTATCCACCAAGCCACGCCCACTCCCCACTCTGTCATCTATCTTGGTGTGTTGGGGGGACGTGTCTCACTGCCCCAGGCCCCTCGCTCTGCCAGCCCCCCCCCGAGGGGGGCCCTGGGACTACTCCAGCCCTGGGCTGAGGATGGGGTTAGTGCCCAGTGCCCAGCTCCTGACTCCCGCTCCCCCTCCCTCACCCGGTGCAGGGGGGGGCAGCTCTGCCAATTCCAGAACCTTCTCTGTAGGAACCCTACTTTGGTCGTCACCCACCTGTCTCACCCCCTAAGCAGAGCCCCCGAAGTCGGCCCCTTCCGGAACTGGCAGCTGGGCTGCTGTACCGGATCAGTCCTGACTCCACACCAGCTGCCTGTCCGTGCGAAGCTGCCATGCACTCGCCAGGACCGCGGCAGGCGGCCAAACGCCTGTGTGGGCACCTCCCGGCAGCCAGAAGCCTCCTAGCACGCGGCCGTTGTCTGCCCATGGGGACAGAGCCCTCGGCGAGCAAGGCCCTCCGCTCAGCCCAACGCCAAGGCCCCGGGGACACAGGCACAGCTGCCAGGGGCCCCGGGCTGGCCCTAAGCGGCACCCTGGGGAGCCTGGAAGTCCCTCCAGCAGCCTCAACCAGCGGTGTCTGGAGCCCCTCCAGGAGCCCGGCTTCCTGCGGGGTCTCGGGGCCAGAATGTGGCAGTGCCCGTGGCGTGGGAGCATCGGCGAGCGCAGCCCAGGGAGCCCTTACACCTGGGAAGGTCTCAGCCACAGAGGGGCTGCCCAGTGGGGACCCCTCAAGGCCTGCCCAGGCCACTGCGAGCTTCCCAGCCAGCGGAATACAATTGCGCAGCCGCGGGCAGGGACCTTGTTACCCCGGCCTGGGTGGACACTCAGATCCCCGGCCCCAGCTGGACTGGCACAGCCGGCCTCCCCCAGGCCTGGTGGTGGGGCTGGGCCCCCCAGACGGCAGACCTGGCCTAGAGCAGGCAGACACCGCAGGACCCTGCGTCCACCGCGGCTCCGTCTCGGCCCGCATCACCTGGAGCCGGGGAACGCACACTGCCTCGCGGGGTGGAGGCTCTCCTGGGTTCCCCGCGGCCATCAGGCCTACACCGTGGAGTCTGCCGCAGCAGCAGAGGCCGCATCCAGGCCCCTCCCACACTGGCGACAGGTGCACGCGTCCCAGGCCCCTCCGCGGGACCCGCCCCCACGGCGGTCAGTCTGACTCCCAGCTCAGGCAGTCACTCGGAAACACGTTAAAAAAACAGGTTTAATGCAAGTGGTTCACCTCGTAAAGAATCGACCAGGCACTGGACACGGGGCGGCGGGGTGTGAGCGGGGGACAGCCGCGCCCCTCCCGCCAGCCTGCGCCCTCAGCGGGGGGGGTCCGATACCGCGAGCGAATTAGCAGAGAACGGAGCTTCCAGGAGACAGCGAGGCTTAGCGCAAAAGCCCGTGCGCAGGGAAGTGGGGCCGCAGCCCCGGCCGGGCCTCACATGTCCACGAAGACCAGGAAGCACCAGCCCAGCCCGCCGACCAGCAGCTCGGTGAGCCCCCGGAAGTCCAGGCGCCGGCGGCCGAGCAGCAGCAGCAGCGCGCGTCTTCCGGTACACGTCGAAGTTCTGGTACTTGGTGCGCGCAGGCCGCGTGCAGGCAGCTGGTGTGCGGGCCGTGGAAGGAGCGCACCCGCCGCGGGATGGGCATCACCGGCATCGGGCGGCGCGGGCGCTAGCGCGGCCTGCGGGCGAGAGGCGGCCGGGCGCCGCGTCAGGCTCGGGGCAGCGCGCGTGGGCCCGGGCCGGGGGCGCTGCCTCCGAGGACGCCCCTCGCAGCCCCCGCCCCGGCCCTCGGGGCTCCCGCAGCGCGGCGGCCGCATGCTGCCGCGGCCCGGCCCTCACGCGGCGGCGCGCCCGGCCGCCGGAGGCGTTTGGCCCTCCGCGGCCGCCGTAGCGCGGCCCCACGCCCCCTCCGCCCGCGTCCGACCCCACGAGCGGCTCCCTGCGCCCGGCTCGGCCCGGCCCGCGGCGGCCCGGAACTCGTCGCCCCCAGGACGTGCGCGCGCGCGCGCGGCCCGTGACGTCACGGCCGCGCACGCCCCGCGCAGGCGCAGACGCAGACGCCAGGCCGGCGGGGTCGTCCCCGAGCAGGTCCTCTGCGCCTGCGCCGTCGCGCCGGGGCCTGCTGACAGTGCGCAGGCGCGTCCCCGAGCGCGAGCCCGCGGGCGGCCGGTGTGGCCGGGGAGGCCGGCGCGGCCCCCGCCGCGGAGCGACCCCGGCCCGGGCAGGGCGGGCCGTCTGGGTGTCCAGCGGGGCCCGTTTCCAGCTGCGAAGCGGCTGCCAGAGGGAACAGAGCCACGCGGGTGCGGGGCCGGGCCGGGGGCGCCACTGCTGGGTCGGAAGGGGGGCAGCCGGGACGAGAACCCGGCGTCCCAGCGGCACCGTCGAGCCGCCCCCGGTGCGGGTTTGGGTTGGGGGCCTGAGGCTCGCAGGATTCTTCTGTGTGCGGCCTGGAGCCCTGCGGGGCAGAGCGGATCCCAGGTGTGGCCGCGCTGCGTGGGCCCCTCCCCACTGTGGCAGAGACGCTCCACCCGCCAGGCCTGGGCGGGGGGCTCACAGCGTCTCCCCCACGCTGCAGGGGCCCCGGTGCGGGGTGGGGGCCCCGGGGTGGGTCGCGGCGCCGGGGAGCATTTGGGAGAAGCCGGGCGCAGCGCGGGAGTGCCCGGGCGGGGGCTGCGGCTCGGGGGTCTCCCAGCGGCGCCACCCCCAGCCCAGCCCCTCTGAAGCTGAGGTGCCCCTCGGCCTCCCCTCTGCCCCCGGGGTTCAGGCCCCTGGGCGGGCCTGTGAGGGGCACGGGGGGTTGAGGAGGTGGCCGCGGGGTCGGCTGGCCGGTCCTCCGGTTCTGCACCCAGCCAGTGGGCTCCAGGACCCTCTGGGCCCCAGGCCGGCCGGTCCCCGCTGGCCCCCACGCTCCAGGGCCGCTGGCCGGTGCCCAGCTGGGCAGTGGGCTGGCGCCATCTGCTGGGAGGGAGCTGGAGGTGCCGCGGACCCTGGGAGCAGCAGGCGGGGCTGCCCTGCTGGGCTGAGCGCGGCAGCTGGGAGCTCTCCTGCGGGCCCCGACCCAACCCGTCCTCTCCCTGGGGCCGCCCCGGTCCTTCCTTCCAGGGCCCAGGGAACTGTGACCTCTGCCCCGGGCTGCCCTGCAGGGTTTGGGCCGGGGGAGGGCACTGACACCTCCAGTTGTGTGGACTGGCTGCACAGGGCCCAGGGCACCTTTGTCCCCAAGGCCCCCACAGGTGGCCGGGACGCATCCCCACGGGTGCACAGGCCCCTCCCTGCCTGCCGTCGAGAGGCGGTGGCCAGGCCCGCCCTGGCTGAATGGCCGCAGCACGTGGCCCACACTGGGAGCAGCGGCCGGGGCCTTGGGGAGGCCCCCGGGTGCCGCGGTGGGCGCCCTGCTGAGCCCAGCCCGGGCTCTGGCCTGTGCATGGAGGAGCCTCCAGGGGTCAGGTCGCCCACTGCCTGCTGGCTCTCCCCACAGCTCAGGGCAGGGCCGGTGCTCGGTGCCCCGTGGGACAGAGACCAACTCTAGCATAGCCTGCCCGGGGCTGAGGCTCCTCCCGGAAGGACTTCTGCTGTGTCCCTGGGGAGGTACAGGGCCCAGGTAGCCCACGCAGTCTCTCGGTCCGGCAAAGTGCTTCGCTCCGGCTGGCTGTCCACGTGGGACCTCGGCCTGGCTCCTCCTGTGGGCAGTCGGCTCCCCCCGCCTCAGCCCTGGCCCAGCAGGGTAGGGGAGGAGGGGCGGCGGGCGGTGCTGGGGACGTGAGAGGACCCTGGGCTGCAGTCTCTGGCCAGCGGAGCCGCCTTGTTCTCTCCGGCTGCGGCCGCCCTCGCCACAGTGGGTGCACGGCTGGGCCGTCCTCGGCCCGCGCATCTGAGCTGGGCGGTGCCCGTGGCCTGAGTGAGGACTTAATCCCACGAGGCCCTCGGCAGGGCTCCACGGGTGCTGGCTGGGGCCCCACCTGCAGCACCAGGATCCGGTCTCTGAGAGCCGGCTTGTGTCCCCGCTGCTCCCCTTCCGATCCAGCTCCCTGCTGACCGCCTGGGAAGGCCGTGGAACACGGCCCAGTGCTTGGGCCCCGCACCCGTGTGGGAGACCCAGAAAGCTCCAGGCTCCTGGCTTCGGTCCAGCCCAGCCCCAGCGGTGTGGCCATGTGGAGTGAACTAGAGGATGGAAGACCTGTCTCTCTCTCTCTCTCTCTCTCGCTCGCTCGCTCGCTCGCTATGCAGCACTGCCTTTCAAATACACACACACACACACACACACACACACACACACACACACGCTGCGTGTCAGGACGACCATCGAAGCAGGCCGTGGCCTTGGCTCGCAGACTGACCCCAGCCCTGCCCCACGGGCTGCAGGGACACCACTGACCCCTCCTCCCGCCGGCCGGTCCTGGGCAGGGCCTCCCCAAGCTGAGACCTGGACCCCCTGGAGGCTTGGGAGACTGCCCAGCCCCAGGTCCCGGCCCCCCAGGCCCAGGCGTGGGTCGTGTTCCCTCGGCAGCGAGGGCAGGGGAGATTTGTGGCCCAGCTCCCCGTGGCCCCGGGCGGGCGCCGTGGGCGGCACAGGGAGCCCGGCCGGCTGCGGTGTTTTATGGCTCTCCGGGAAGACAAACGCGCCTCCGCGTGCCGCTTGTCGTATAAATGCTAACTGTACTTCTTTCAAAACTTCGTGCGTTGTGTGCCTTCCGGGAGATTCACGGGGCCAGGCGGTCGCGGGTCTGCGCTGCGGAGGCGCCCGTGGAGCTGACGCCCCACCCCAGTCGGGGCCCAAAGTTAAATTATGCAAAATCAAAAACAGACCTTCTAATACTTCATCAAACATGCATAAAACTGTCAGGCCCGAATAAATTCTCTCAATTAACTCGCCTCAGATTGGGAGCACAGCCACTAATCTAATCAGCCCTCAGCGCTGCGGAGGCCAGGCCGTGATGGGTCCCGTGGAGGGGGTCGCCGAGCGGGGCCCCCTCCGCACGGGGCTGAGGACCCCGGAGACCCCGGCTCAGCCGGCGCGGCAGGCGTGCCGGGGCTCCACCCTGCACGGGCGCTTCCTGGGCCTGGAAGCTCCCCAAGCCTCCCGTGTGGCCACATGGAGCCAGGACGTGGGCATCGGTGCCGTCCTTTGGCTGCTCTGAATAACGCCGCGGTGAGCAGCGAGTGGGCAGTCCGTGCACCGCGCTGTCCACTGGCTCGCGCTGGCCAGGCTGCCGACACGGGCTCGCCCCTCGGGGTCTGACACGCGGGGCACAAGCTGGACTGGGGTCCCTGCCTGGGGCCCGGCCACTGCCTCGTTCACCTGCTCTCCCCAGCACCTGCCAGGCTCTTACCTGCCAAGGCTGAGCGCGGTCGCCGTGTCCCCGCAGGGCTCCCGTGTGCTCAGTGCTGGGGCCGGGGGCCGATGCACCGGGAGAGGCGAGCACGCCACAGCCAGGCCGCACACGCGGGGCACTGAGGACCCAGCCCCCACCGCGGCTGCCGTCAGAATCGTGAGCCACAGCGGCCAAGCTGGCCACAGCCGAGTCCTGGGAGTGAGGCAGGCACCGGGGCAAATCCAGCTGCCCCCCCCAAGACATGGAGGCAGGAAGTGGGCGGGGCAGGGAGCCGAGGGGCTGGGGGTCCAGTGCTGGGTCTCCCAAGTCCCCCTGCAGCGTCAGGGCGGCTCTGTGCAGTGAGCTGGAACCAGCCTGGCTGCGGGCAGACCCAAGGGCTCCCAGGCCCCAGGACAACATCGGGGGACTGCTGCTCCCCAGGGCCTCCTGCACCCCCGGAGACCCCTCCTCACCTAGGGCCCCCCTCCTCCCCCAGGGCCCCCCTCTTCCCCCAGGGCCTGTTTCCTGGTGAGATGCATGCATGCCGTCTTTTTTTTATAGATTTATTTTATTTGAAAGATGGAGTTACTGAGAAAGGTAGAGACAGAGAGAGTCATCATCCGCTGGGTCACTCCCCAGAAGGCTGCATCGGCCGGAGCTGCGCCGATCTGAAGCCAGGAGCCAAAGCTTCCTGCGGGTCTCCCCTGTGGGTGCAGGGCCCAGGCCCTTGGGTCATCGTCCACTGCCTTCCCAGGCCACAGCAGAGCTGGATGGGAAGAGGAGCAGTCGGGACTGGAAGCGGCGCCCACGTGGGAGGCCGGCACTGCAGGCCGGGGCTTTACCCGCTGCGCCACAGCCTGGCCCCACGTGCCTTCATCTCTGGGGCTGGGTTTGGGGTGCAGCCGGTAAAGCCGCCCATCGCGGTGCCGGCACTCGTGCTGGAGCGCTGGTTCTGGTCCCGGCCGCTCTACTTCTGACCTCACTTCCTGCTGTGGCCTGGAGAGCGGTGGAAGACGGCCCAGGTGCCTGGGCCCTGCACCCGCGTGGGAGCCCCAGAGGAGGTGCTCGGCGCCCCGCTTTGGCCTGGCCCCACCATGATTGCAGTGCTCACCAGGGCGTGAACCGGGGGATGGAAGACACCCCCCCCCCCGCTCTCTCTCTCTGTCTCTCTCTCTCTGTCTCTCTCTCTCGCTCTCTCTCTGTCTCTCTCACTGTGCCTCTCACTGTTTCTCCAAAGCGTTACCCATGCTAGTGTATTTTTTGGCATCTCACCCGGGACAGAGACGCTCAAGAAGAGCCCCCGCTCGGCTCAGTCCCCCAGTGTCCACAGCCGCTGGAGGGCAGGAGCCAGGACTCCACCCGGGTCTCCCACGAGGTGGCAGGGACCAAGCGCTGGGCATCACGGCTGCCCCCCGGGAGTGCGTGCGCGGGAGCTGGGCGGGAAGGGGAGCCGGGACCTGACGGGGAGGCGCCGACTGAGCTGCCCCTCAGTGCCAGCGGGCGCCCGTGTCCCCGGTGTGTCCACCCTGCCGCGTGGCCACGGCCATAATCAGAGAGAGTGCTGACACAGACACGGGTGCATCCCCCCACGCGTGTGGACAGTGCGGTCAGTGTGTTGACACAGACATGGGTGCGTCCCCCACACGTGTCAGTGGGGAATGTGTTGACACAGACACGGGTGCGTCCCCCACGCGTGTGGTCAGGGGGAGAGGGAGAGTGTGCTGACACAGACATGTGTGCGTCCCCCACGCGTGTCAGTGGTCAGCGTGCTGAGACGCACGTGCGGGTGGAGCCACCGCCAGGACTGAATCCTGGGCACCCCTGGGGGACAGAGCTCAGCCACGCCGCGCCCCCGCAGGTGCCCGTGGCGGCCAGCAGGGGGAGCCCGCTGCCAGGATGACGGCTCCGGAACCCCAGCTCCCAGCGGAGGGCTGGGCGGCTCCAAGGCCGGTGGTCCCCGAGCAGCCTGGAAGCGGGCCCAGGAGGTGCCAGCGACACAGGGCCCTGGCCAGGGGCCCGCAGCGGGACGGGGCGCTGGTGCCTGGGGAGCCCAAGCTTCCTCGGAGCGTCAGGCGCCCCGGTTTTAGGGGCGTCAGAGGATGGAGACCAGGAGGGGCTCACGGCCCCCGCCAGGTCCCTCAGTGGGGGGGGGCTCTCAGGTTCGGGAGGCTCCTGGGAAGCACCAGTGTGTGGTCTGTGCCCTTGACCCCCCGTGGCTACCCAGGGGACCCCCTCCCCCACCCCAAGGGCTGCTACCAGGGCCACGGTCAGGAGTGGATGTGGGGGACAGCCCCTCCCCGGCTGGCACTCGGGGGCAGCCGCTCTCCCCCTCCCCAGCTCTGCAGGTGCTGAGGGGAGGTAGTGGCTGGGACCCCCTCTCAGCTGCCCCAGGCCCGGCTCTGGACCCCCCAGGCCCTGTGAGGGAGGGGGCTGTGGATCTCCCAGGACAGGGGAAGACCCGCCAGGCGAGGGGCTTGTGTATGTGAGAAATGGCTTCTTGGGGTCTCTCCTCAGTCGGCAGATGGGAGATAGAGATGGAGAGGTGGAGAGAGAGGCAGATGGAGGGAGAGAGATGGAGACAGAGACAGAGATGGATGGAGAGACGGAGATGGAGAGACAGAGACAGAGATGGACAGAGATAGAGAGACAGAGGGAGAGACAGACACAGGCAGAGAGAGAGGGGGAGAGAGAGAAAGGATGGAGAGACCGAGAGAGATGGCGAGACAGAGTCGGAGGGAGACAGGACACACGATGGCCTCACGTGTGCTGGGGCTCCTGGGAGTCCCTGGGGTCGGGCTGGGAGCCTCGGCCGGGAGCCATCAGGGAGAGCTGTCGAGCCCGTGGGCTCGAGTGTCGGCAGTGCTGGGTTCACGGCAGAGTCGTCCTCACCCCAGCGGCCCCCAGAGCAGCCTCAGCGCCCTGGGCCCACCTCTCTGGTTTGGATCGCTGGGGATTCTGGCCAGGTGGGGTGAGGACCACCCCACCTGGCCAGGGGTGGGGGGCCTGCAGGGTTACCAGCAGGAGGCAGACCACGGGAGCAGAGCCCTGAGCCGCCCTGCCATGGAAGCTGAGGTCGGCCCACGCCACACGGTCCGCCGCTCCTGACCAGGTGCCGGGGGAATCCCCGCCCGGCCGGCTCAGCGTGGAACCAGTGTTTCCCACCGCAGGAGGAGGCAGGGCCACCTGCTTGTGTGTGCAGTGGCCGCCTTGCCCACGTGTGGCCCCACACGTGTGCTCTCTGAGCACGTGAACCCTAGGATCCCTCCTTACACGAACGCTCTTGCTGCCCGCAGCCCAGCCTGGGTGCCCCCCCACCATGACCGCGTATCCACAGCTCAGCGGGGCCGACACGGCTCAGCCCAGCCACGCCAGGCTCGGGGTCCCCCCTGAGGTGACGTGGGTGCCTGGCCGGCATGCATGCGTGCGAGCTCGGGAGGGCTGATGGCTGCACCCGCTCCACCGGCCCGGCCTCCCTGCACCGGTTGCCATGGCAGCCTGAGACCGGCATCTTATTAATTCTGCATGCTACAGAGTAAATGTGGAAGCCTCTGGCTTTCTATTGTGCGTTTGGTTCCCGCTGCCTGGGTGGGGAGCTCCCACACCCAGTGCGCACCCCTGTCAGGTGTCGGCGCCCCGGCCGGGGCCCCCAGGGCACTGGAGCTGGGGCTGCAGGCTCCCCCCACCCGCTGACTGGGGGTGCCCAGGTGGCTCAGGGCCGCCCGTGGCCAGCTGAGGCTACAGGCCTGTGGAGCCTGGTGTCCCCTGGGCTCCGTCTGGTCAGCCCGGCGCTCCGTCTCCTGCCCCGAAGGCGGGGGAGATGGGCAGTCTCACGGCCACTTCGCGGAGGAGGGGTCCCCTCCCTGGGCCTGATGCAGGTCTCTATGCCCCTGAGGGGCGACCCCAGGCCTGTTCCCGCCCGCCCCCTCCCCGAAGCCCCGCCCAGCGGCCGCGGCCCTCCGTGTGGGCGCGGGGCAGGTTCTGTCCCACAGGAGCACCGCGGCCCGGCTTCCTCAGAGGCTGGACAGGGCAGCACGGGGCGGGGCCGCACCCCCGCGGGACCCGGGCGTCCCTTCCCCCGGGCCCCGCCCTTCCCCACGGCTGGGGGTCTCCGGGGTCTGCGCGGCCGGCCCGGGGCAGCTGGGACGCCGGCTGCGCCTCCTGGCGTGCGGCCGGCCAGCCAGCGGCCATCGATCCCCTCCCTGCAGCCTGCACAGCCCCCAGCCCCCGGCCCCGGCCCCCAGGGCCTCATCAGGCCATCGACAGAGCCGCGGGCTTGCCATTTAATTATGCTTACTTTAATTAAAAACCGGGAGTTCTTTATTAGACTTGGTAATTGATTTAATTTTCTGTGGAATCCGAGAGCTAAACACCTCCGCGGCAGGGGGAGGAGCGTCCAGACCTCTTCCACCACAGGTGAGGCCCCCCCCCCGACGCCCCCACCTCAGCCCCCACCGCCCCAGCCAATGGGAAGGAGGGGCGGGGCGGCAGGGGCCCTCCCCGCATCCCAGCTCCCACCCGTGGCCCTGCATCCGTGGGTTTTTTCCGGAGGTCTGACTGTGCCCCCGGCCTGGGCTGGGGGGCTGTCCCGGGACCTCCGCTGTGCCCCGCCAGCGTCCCCAGAGTGCACAGCGCCAGGCTCTGGCTCCAAGGCCCAAGGCTGGGTGGGGGGAGCCGCTGGGCAGGCCCAGAACTGCGCTCACCGTCCTGGAGAGCGTGGGGGCGGGGCCAGGCAGGGGTCTCCCCACCAAAGCCTCCAGGCCAATGTGCGGGGGTGGGAGGGGGCACTTGGGCCCTCGGGCTCCCCAGGCCCGCGGCTCTGTCTCCCCAATGGGGATAGATCGTGGGATGACTGTGGGGGCAGCGTTGTGGCGCAGAGGGCTAAGCCTCTGCCTGCCACGTGGGAGGCGAGCTTCAGCCGGGCCCAGCCCTGGCCGTGGCCACCTGGGGAGTGCGCCAGCCGATGGGCCTCGCTCTCTCCATCTCTAACTCTGCCTTTTGAATAAATAAATGAATCTTGAATCTTAACAAGGAAAGGAAAGGGCGGAGGGGTGGGCATTGTGGGGGAGGGGTGGGCATTGTGGGGGAGGGGTGGCTGCGCGGGGGAGCCTGGGATCCAGTTGTGCCTCCACCTGTGCTGACCGGAGACCCCGACCCCCTGGCTTCAGCCTGGCCCGGCCCACGCCGTTGCGGGCATCTGGGGAGTGAACCAGCAGGTGGGAGAGCTCTCTCTCTCTGTAACTCTGCCGTTCAGGTAAGTACATCTTATTATTTATTTGAAAGAGTTACAGAGAGAGAGAGAGAGAGAGAGGTCTTCTATCCGCTGGTTCACCCCCCAATTGGCCGCAACGGCCAACACTGTGCCGATCTGAAGCCAGGAGCCAGGAACTTCCTCCAGGTCTCCCACGTGGGTGCAGGGGCCCAAGGACCTGGGCCATCCTCCACTGCTTTCCCAGGCCATAGCAGAGAGCTGGATTGGAAGTGGAGCAGCCGGGACTCAAACCAGCACCCACATGGGATGCCAGCGCTGCAGGCAGCTGTTTCAGCCACCCGTTCTGCCCCAGCCAGCCCCCCAGGTAAGTGACTCTTTAGAGGTGGATTGGTGCTGCCTCTCTGGAGACCCCGATCAGCACCGATGCTGAATTACATGGGGGGTGGGGGAGGGGCTGGGAGAGGGGAGGGGCCGCGTCCACTCAGCGTGGTGTCCCCAAGGCTAGCATTGCACTCAGTGGGCATGCTGCATGCGTCTGTGGTTGGGGCCGTGGGCCGCGGGCAGAGCCCTGCAGTGGGCGGCTCTGGGGGCCGTGGGCTGGACTTGGGGCTGCCAGCTCTTTCCAGTCCACGCCCAGGACTGCGCCCAGGGGAGGAGGGCCCACACAGTGCTCACAGCCCAGCCTCGGCCGTTATTCCCCCCCCCCCAGATTTATTTATTTATCTGAAAGACAGAGGCAGAGAGAGAGAGAGAGAGAGAGAGAGAGGTCTTCCATTTGCTGGTTCACTCCCCAGATGGCTGAAACGGCCGGGATTGGGCCAGGGCTGAGCCAGGAGCCAGGCGCTCCGTCTGAGTCTCCCACGCGGGTGCAGGGGCCCAAGGACTTGGGTCATCTTCCACTGCTTTCCCGGCTCCCGGCAGGAATTCTGGCCTCCTCTGGCCTCCGTGCACAGCCCCTCCCAGGTGCCTGAGGCCGTGGGCTCCTCCTGGTCCGGTGCAAACGCTGACCCCCTGGAAACGCCAGAGCTTCTGCCCGGGTACCTGGGAGTCCGTGGCTGAGCCGGGCGGTCACGGCGGATCCCCCAGCTCCTGGCAGGAAGCGTACCCGCCCACCGTGCTCTCCGGAGCTTCCCAGGCTCCCAAACTGAACCCTGTCCTCACGGAACCCCGGCAGCCCAGCCCCTACACCCCCATTCTACTTCCTGCCGCCCAGGATCCGAGGACCCTGCGGCTGTGTGTGCTGTGGGCCTCCAGGGGGCGCTTTCTTCCGAGACTTACTGCGGAGACAGCTGCTCACCATGAGGGCTCCGAGCTGTGAGGTGGGCAGTGCCTGGTGAGCCGTGGGGTGAGGGGTGGGCGTGGGAAATGTGGGCCACATGCGGGCAGTGTGGACATGTCTGGGCATTGTGGGCCATGTGTGTGGAATGTATGGACCACGTGTGGACAGTGTGGGCAGCGTGGAACATGTGTGTGTGGGTGGTGTGTAGGAAGTGTGGACTGTGTGTGGGTGGTGTGGAACGTGTGTGGGCGGTGTGGACCACGTGTGGGCAGTGTGGTCACTTGTGGGCAGTGTGGACATATGTGGGCAGTGTGGAACATGTGTGGGACGTGTGTGGACAGTGTGGACCATGTGTGGGCAGTGTGGACTGCGTGTGGGTGGTGTGGATTGTGTGTGGGTGGTGTGGACTGTGTGGGTGGTGTGGACTGTGTGTGGGCGGTGTGGACTGCGTGTGGGTGGTGTGGACTGTGTGTGGGGAGTGTGGAACGTGTGTGGGCTGTGTGGAATGTGTGTGGGCAGTGTGGACTGTGTGTGGGCTTTGTGGGACATGTGTGGGCGGTGTGGATCACATGTGGCCGGTGTGGACCACGTGTGGGCAGTGTGGGTGCAGAACATGTGTGTGGGTGGTGTGGGTCACATGTGGAACATGCATGTGGGCAGTGTGGACCACGTGTGGGCAGTGTGAACTGCGTGTGGGCTGTGTGGGACAAGTGTGGGCGGTGTGGATCACATGTGGCTGGTGTGGACCACACGTGGGTGGTGTGGACCACGTGTGGGCGCTGCATGGAAGTCGCCCTGGTGTGGCCGGGTTCCCCTCCTCCCATCCCTGCCCGGCGGAGCCGAGCCTGCAGCCCCTCTGCTCACCTCCGTGGGTGAAACACGGGTGCCGGTGCCGGTGCCGGGGAGGAGGGAGGAGGAGCTCCTGGAATCCGAGCCGGCTTTGCCCCCCCCCGGGGGCCCCAGCTGCCACTCGCCCTCAGCGGCTGCCCAGGGCTCTCCCAGCAGCACAGGGGCTTTCTGGAACTTTCCAAGGCAGCGCCTGCACCGTCAGAGTCGGCTCAGCGCCACTCATCCCTGCAGGACAGAGCCTACGGTCGCCTCTCAGGGACGCGCAGGGCGGGCAGGTGTGTGGGGGGGCAGGCTGGTTGGCCCCCTGGGAGCCGGCCTCTGCCTGGGGCAGTGACAGGCAGGTGGGAATCCCGCCCACACTTCCCAGGGGGCCCGAGAATCCCAGACCTGGCTGTGGGGGTGTTGGGCCCCGGGGCTCTGGGGTCTCTGCCCACCCTTGCTCACAGCTCAGCCCTGGGGCGGGGCCCCAGCCCCAGCTCAGGCCGAAGCAGGCCTCCACTAACCCCACCCCCTTTCCGTCCCAGGGCGGCTCCGTGCCTGTCCCATGCATATGGATTTTGCTGTTTTGCTGGTTTTAACTTAATGACCAGGAACCCCAAACAAATAAAATTTCCTTTAAAAACTCAGGAGATCAGTGAGCAAGTTCCCTGGGTGCATAGCATGGCCAGGGCTCCCTGGGGGCTGGGGGGTGCCTGGGGGGAGGGACAAGCACACCCTGCGTGCTTGGGGCCAGCGCAATCACACATAGACACACACAGACACAGACACAGACATACACACAGACACAGGGCAGACACACAGACACAGACACACACACACACTGCGCTTGGTCGCTGTCTGCAGGCTGCAAAACACAGCACAAATTTACAACGCGTTGTTCACCTGTTCCCCTGCCCCAGGCAGCCCCTGGGGAGGGCTCTGAGAGCCACAGGTGTCCCCACCAGGCTGCAGGTGGCGGCCCAGGGAGGGGCTGGGGAGGGGCCCAGAAGGGAGGGCTGGCTGTGGGGACCAGCGCGGTGCCCTGGGCGGCTGACTATTTGGGGGCGGCTGGAGCAGGACCAAGTGGACGCCTGATGCCGAGAGCCCCTGAGCCCCTGAGGGCGGGGGCGGGGCAGCGGGGGCTGGGCTCTTCCCGCTGCCCCTCCCCTGCCGGAGCCACGCTCCTGTGGTGCCCCCATGGCCAGGTGCCCCTTTGACCCCAGCAGTCCATTGTAGGGAAGAGAAGGGGGAAGCTGGTCCCCCGTCCCCTGGGCCCCGGGCTCGTGGCTGTGAAGCGGGGGTCACTCAGGGGCACAGGGCTCCGTGGGCGCTGGTGCAACGCCTCGCCCTCCACCCACCTCCCAGATGGGCCCAAGCATTGGTCGGTTGGAGGCTGAGGAACCAGCCTGGAGACCCCTGCCCAGGTCCTCCGGTCAGGCCCAACCCACGCCCCCAGGTCTGACCTGGAAACCCCTCAGCGCCCCCCGCCGAGGCCCACCCACTGCAGGCAGGTCTAGGGGCAGTTCCCACCAGGGTCCCCGCCCCACCCTTCTTCTGTCACCTGTGTCTGTACACAGAAGTCAGTGGCCGGCTGCAGCCCCACCAGTCCCCGCTGGGCCCCGGCACGTCGAGGCCATGGCCGGCAAAGACAGTCCGGCCGGCCAAGCTGGGAGAGTCGTCCTGGGATGCCTGCAGGGAGGGGCGGCTGCAGCCGAGGCTCTGGGGGGGCTCTGTTCCGGGAGCCAGGGGCCAGCACCTGCAGGTTCCGTGGGAGCCAGTGACGAGGGGAGGTGGGGACAGCAGCGGGCTCTGCCCCTTGTCTGCTCGCCCCGGGGCCGGGGGTGCGAGACCGCAGCTCTGCCCCACACCCCTGCCGTCCTTCCTTCTCCGAGAGGGGCGGCCGCCTCTTCCCTTCCCCCTCTGCCGATGTCACCCTGGATGGAGTCCCTGGGCCCCGGAAAGTTCTGGAGCTGGGATGTCCCGCCCCCCGTCAGCCCGTAGAGGGACCCGGCCTCACCCTGCGGTCTGTGGGTCCTTAGGGGGCCACGGCTGTGAGGCCACTTGTGGGGCAGCTCCCCGAGTGATCCTTTACCCAATGTTTCGTTCTGTTTTTTTTGTTTTATTTTTTTTTTTGACAGGCAGAGTGGACAGTGAGAGAGAGACAGAGAGAAAGGTCTTCCTTTGCCGTTGGTTCACCCTCCAATGGCCGCCGCGGACGGCGCGCTGCGGCCGGCACACCGCGCTCATACGATGGCAGGAGCCAGGAGCCAGGTGCTTCTCCTGGTCTCCCATGGGGTGCAGGGCCCAAGCACCTGGGCCATCCTCCACTGCACTCCCGGGCCACAGCAGAGGGCTGGCCTGGAAGAGGGGCAACCGGAACAGAATCCAGCGCCCCGACCGGGACTAGAACCCGGTGTGCCGGCGCCGCAAGGTGGAGGATTAGCCTAGTGAGCCGCGGCG
>CM027406.1:91971514-92003080 GCA_015711505.1 Sylvilagus bachmani | reverse complement strand
GGCTCTTCCCGGCGGGGGCTCACCTGAGGGGGGTGTCTGGTGCTGATTGCATCGGACAGGTCGGATCGATGCCCGCTCCCGCAGCCGTCTCATTTCAATAAGCGGCAGTTTGGAGGAATTAGCAGGGGACCGGCTCCCTCCCCTCCCCCGCCCGTCTCCCGTGGGTTTGTCAGGAGGGGAAGATTTATGAGAGCCGAGTGAGATTCTAATTTGTTCCGGAGGCGCCGAGCTGGGCGAGGAGGGCGGCGGAGTCCTTGCTGCTGACGAGGCCCCGCTGCCCGGGCCGGGGCCTCTGGCGTCCCAGGGGTGCGGCTGGGCCACCGGGACTGAGAGAGCCTGGTCCTGCAGCCGCCACGGCCTTCACGACCTGGGCCTCAGCTGCTGGTCTGCGGGTGCTTGTGCACGCACGCGTGTGCCTGTGGTGGTTCACGCGTGTGTCATGTGTGCATTGCGGGGTTGCGATCTCTAGCCCATGCTCCACGTGTGTGCCTGTGGTGGTTCACGCGTGTGTCGTGTGTGCATTGCGGGGTTGCGATCTCTAGCCCGTGCTCCACGTGTGTGCATGTGGTGGTGCCGTGTGCATCTGTAGCACATGTGTGTGCTGCTTGTGCTAACGCTGTTTCACGTGTTCAGTTTAATTTCCTGTTTTTTTAAAGTGCAGCAGAGACATTTTCTCAAGCTATTCAATACTTTCAAGAATATTTACTTATTTATTTAAAATGCAAAGTTATATACATAGAGACCTTCCACTCGCCCCTTCACTCCCCAGATGGCCACCATGGCCAGGGCTGGGCCAGGGCAAAGCCAGGAGCCAGGCGCTCCATCCGGGTCTCCCACGTGGGTGCAGGGGCCCGAGCACGTTGGCCATCCTCCACTGCTCTCCAGGCCATCAGCGGGGAGCTGGATCGGGAGTGGAGCAGCCGGGACTGGAACCGCTGCTCCCATGGGAAGCCAGCGCAGCAGGTGGCTGCGTCACGTCTGACAACTCAACAGTTTCTAAAATATTTTTTCTAAGATTTATTTATTAATTTATTTGAAAAGCAGAGGGAGGGAGAGAGAGTCAGAGAGAGAGAGGGAGAGAGAGAGAGCGGTCTTCCACCTGCTGGTTCGCTCCCCAGATGCCCACGGCAGCCACCCTGAGCCAGGCCCTTGGGGGCCGGGGCCGAGCGCTCAGCCCTCACCTGCTGCTGCCCAGGGTGCGTGAGCGGGCGCTGGGTCGGAAGCAGAGGAGCGGGACTGGAACCGGCCGTCTGACCCGGGATTCAGGGGTCCCGAGCCACGGCTCAGCGCCCGCCTGTAGGAAAACACTTGGTACTCCCCGGGGAGTGAGCGGCGCTGAGCGTGGCGTCCACGCGTACTCCCGCAGACCTCGCTCACACCCCTGCTCTCACGGGTTGCTGCGCGGAGGTGAATTCTTTGGCTTCCGGGTTCTGGAGAGTGCTCACTGCACGGGCTCCCACGTGGGGGTCCCGGGGGGTCCCTGCTCGCTTGCCACACCCCTTTCTGGCCCCTGTCGTCCACCCTGGGCCTCTCAGCAGAGGAGCCAGGTCACTCTCCCTCTGGCTGCTCTCAGGGTGGACTCTGTCTCTGGATCTTAAGAGTTCTTGGTTCTGGGGCCGGCGCTGGGGTGCAGGGGGCTAAGCCTCCACCTTTGCTGCCTGCATCCCATCTGGGCGCCGGTTCCAGTCCCGGCTGCTCCACTTCCCTTCCAGCTCCCTGCTGATGGCCTGGGAAAGCAGTGGACGATGGGAAAGTCCTCGGGCCCCTGCACCCACGTGGGAGACTCGGATGGAGGGCCTGGCTCCTGGCTTCAGCCTGACCAGTGCTGGCCGTTGAGGCCATTTGGGGAGTGAACCAGCGGATGGAAGACCTCTCCCCTCTCTCTCTCTCTCTCTCTCTCTCTCTCTCTCACTCTGCCTCTCAAATAAATAAATAAATAAATAACTTTAAAAAAGAGGGTTGGTTCGTCTGCACCTCGGCTTCGTTTTCTGTGGTTTCTCGTGTGTGCACTGTGCGTGAATGGATTTCCCCAAAATCTGGAAAATTCTTGGGTCTTCGCTTCCGCTCCCCTCTCCCCGGCCCACCCTGAGCTCGGACCCTGGGGGGCCTGGGGAGAGGGGCTACGTGGGAGAAGGGTGAGCCACGGGGTTGGGCAGGGAGTGGACTGTGGCGCTGTGACTGGTGCGGGTGGCACCGGAGGCCGGGGTGATGGGTCGCAGCGTGCACCTGGCAAGCAGACGTGGGCCTGCACTGGCTTCCACGGCTGCCCGGGGTCTCGCTTGCTGGCAGCTGCCGGTGACGGATGACTGCGATTGATTTTCACTTAATTGACAATTTGGAGAACCTGTTTGTGAAATCCCGGACGGAGCCCCGGGGAGACCCATGGTGCTGTGGCTGCGGCCCAGGCCGGAGTGGCAGCCAGGGGGCAGCAGAGGCCACCGGCTGTGCCAGGGCCCAGCCCCCACAGGGGTGGGGTCACCACAGGGTCAGCAGGGGCTCATCCTGGCTGCAGGGGTCTGGGTGACGTCCCCCTGCAGGATCCGGCCCACTGCCCCGACCCACTGGTCCCCTCTGAGTGGGACCCACTCAAGCCCACCTCACTGCACGGGCCCCCTGCCCCCCAGAACAATGGGCCACCCCCAGGGCCCTCGGGGACCCGCACTCAGGAGGCTGCGTCAGGGCCTCCATCTGAAGCCCCCAGCCCAGGAGGGGTCCCTGGCCTGCAGCCCACCGTTAGCTCTCTGCCCCGCCTCCCGGGAGCCCTGCGCGCGCACACACACACAGACGCCCGTGCTCTGCGGGCTTGGGGGGCGCAGCCCAGACAGGCACAGGCCCCTGACTGCGCTGCCCTGCCGTGCTCGGCCGCACCCAGGAAGCCCTGGGAACACGGGAGAAGCCGTGGGGGGCCGTGTTCCCAGGGCAACAGGAAAACAGGCCCGGCTCACCCCGCCACCTGGCCCTGAACCCGTGTCAGCCCAGACTTGGGAACTGTAACAGGACCCCCCGGTAATCCTCTCCGGGGCACCCCAGACAAAAGCCCAAATTAAGTCAACAGGATTGCGGGGGAGGGCGAGAGGCCGGGATTCACCCCCAAGCAGACAAAGCGGCTTGCCTTCTCAGCGCAGGCTCTCGGGTCTAATTTCCGCTGCTGCAATTTAACGCCGATCAGCAGCGCCTTGCCCCCCCCCCCCAGCAGCTCTGCGCTCAGGGCCGGGCACCGCGGGCTCCTGGCAGGGCCGGGCGGGGACAGGGCCCTGCACCTGCCCCCGGAGCAGCGGGGCACCCAGGGAGTGGGCTGCAGACCCCAGCCCGGGGAGCACGGTTCCCACCCCTGCACCCTTTGGCCCGCTCTGCCTGAGCCTTGGGGGCTTCTGGGGGGGCTGGGGGGGTCTGCCCACCACCCCCGCCCAGTGGGAGTTGTGCTAGAAGCGGCCTCCCTGGGACTCTCTGCAGAGGGCTGGCGACCCCCGCTACACGGAGGACCCACAGCCCGGGAAGGCGCTGGCCCCGGGCGTCCCTGGGTGCTGGGCGCAGGGTGTGCGGGGGCCGCTCGCTCACGGGGAGCCAAGCACGCGGCGCCAGGCCACACCGGGTGGGCCAGCGGAGGGTCTGAGCAGGTGTTGCCGCCGCTGCTCACGCCCAGCCCCGGCAGGGAAGGGCACACGGCCCAGGCCGGGCTCGGGCCTCTGCCGTGAACAGACTCGGGCACTGCCTGCAGCCCAGCACCCGGAGAGCTGGCCAGGCACCCCGCCCACTGGGCACTTGGAGACAGGTGTCTGACCTGCGCCCGGGGGAGGCTCGGAGCTCTGGGCTCTGCTGGCTGGGCCCCCGGGCCATCGCCTGGATTCCGGAATCCCAGGGCCAGGAAGTGGGCAGGGACCTCAGGGGCTGCTGAGCCCTGGGACAGCCAATCCCCCACCCCCCCAAGTGAGCGCGCCATCCCCCCGCCGGAGCCATGTGGGGGGCCTCCCCCAGCACCTGTGGCTCTGGGGGTGCGTGGGAGAGGTGGCCGGAGGGGGGACACAGACACCCCCTCCCCCTCCCTCTTCTGCCACATTCACAGCATAGGCCTGGGCGGGGGAGACACGTGGGAGGGGTCTAGGCAGACCCCCCAGGTGTACCCCTGCTGCCCCCACCCCTGGCCACCCCAGGGCCCCTCACTCTGAACCCCGCACCACGGCCCTGCAGGCCCGCCTTCTGCCCACCCCGCTGGGGACCTGGCTCCCTCCCCCTGGGTTTGGACCAGGGAAGCAGACAGGGGACAGAGCTGTGTCCTCCTTCTGACCTCCTGGAACCAGCGCTGGCAGTTAGGCACCCATCAGCCTGTTCCCGGCCCCCTCCCAGACAAAAGCGAAACAGAGCACCTTGGGGGGCTTCCGAGGGCCCCCCCCCCGTCCCCCCACCCTGTGCAATCAGCCGGAAAGGCTTCATCAGTGTAATGGCTCCGTGGGCGGCCCGGGGGGGCGGGGCTTTGTGTCCAGTGCCAGCGCCTAAGCCCCTGCCCAAGCAGGAATGCGGCTCCCAGACCCCGCCCGAGCCCTGCGGCAGGCGCAGCTCCCCTCAGACTGCACGGTTCTGCTGCCGCGCAGAGGGATTCCCGGGCGCTCTCCCCAAAGCGGACGCTCGCCAGGACCGCAGAGCCCCCACAAACAGCGGCCTCGGCCTTCCCTCCCTCCCTCCCTCCCTCCCTCCCTCTTTCTCTCTCTTTCTCTCTTTCTTTTTACTTGAGAGGCAGAGCTACAGACAGATGGAGGGAGAGAGAGAGGTCTTCATCCGCTGGTTCACTCCCCAAATGGCTGCAACAGCTGGAGCAGGGCTGATCTGAAGCCAGGAGCCAGGAGCTCCATCCGGGTCTCCCATGCAGGAGCAGGGGCCCAAGGACTTGGGCATCCTCCACTGCTTCCCAGGCCACAGCGGGGAGCTGGAAGGGAAGTGGAGCAGCCGGGACTGGAACCAGTACCCATATGGCTGCTGGCTCTGCAGGCGGCGGCTTTCCCCGCTGCGCCCCTCTGCAACTTCTGGCTCTGGCACTGGTGTGCGCTGTGTCAAACAAGAGGGTCCCAGCACCGGGCTCAGCCCCGTCTGACCCTGGGAAGTGCTGGAGGCGCCCGTGGGGGACTCCTGCCCCCGTCCACCTGGGTGTCCTCTGTGGGTCAGGTCAGCACTGAGGGTCCTCGCCGGTGGTCCCGCGTTCATGGCATGGGGCGGGGGCTGAGGCTCAGAGGGAGGCTGCTGGAGTCCAGACGCTAATGACCAGGAAGCTCACAACCTGGCACAATCCTGAAGCCACCCCACGGGCAGAGGGACACCAGGGCCTCACTGCAGAGCCCCGGCCTCCCGCACCCTCCCGGGTGAACAAGAGCGACGCCATCTTTGTTGCTCTGAGATTCTGCAACTTTCAGACCAAGGCCAAAACGCACGTGGGTGTCCGGGGATTCAGAGGGCCGGGCACACGCTGGGGGTCCTGAGCCCCTCTGCCCTCACCCTCGCCTTCCCCGCACCCCAGGCAGGCCAGCTGGCGCCTGGGGGTGGGCAGTGGTGGGCTCGGCCCCTGCGTCTCCTTAGCCGCTTACTTGGGACGGGAATGGTGAGCTGAAGCTGAGCCGGGCGCTCCAACCTTTGCATCGAGGAAGATTGGATTTATTGGGCGCACAGAGCTACAAATCACAGGGCTGCAGATTTATCGCCTCCAGGGGCGGCATTGACCATGGGGAGGGGGCAGCTCCCAAGCCGGCTCCCTCCGTTAACAAAGCTGAAAATGTAGGCCCCGCACTCCCACACCGGGCGCCCGTGGAAGGAGCCACGTGCAGCCCTGGGGAGGCTGAGACCCCCGCGCCCCCAGGAGGGAAACCCAGGTCCCGGGCATCGGCGGGCGTCCTGCACCCAGTGGGGGCCTCCAGGCCCCTCCTGCTGCCCGCATCAGGGGCAGGCAGGCAGGTTCCCCGGTGGGGGTTCTCTCATTGGCTCGGGTGGGGCCCAGGTGGCTCCAAGGTCACCCCAGGCCTCGGCTCCCCCTGCCCAGGAGAAATGCAGGTCGCCGACCCTCCAGAGGAGCCCCGGACCTTGCAGGCGGCCCGAGGGGGGTGTGGCTGGACCCGGGCCCCACCTGGCCAGGCACTGGGGTCAGGGCGGGGTCTTTTTTTTGGGGGGGGATTATTTAAAAGGCAGAGTTAGAGACAGAGAGGTCTTCCATCCGCTGGTTCACTCCCCAGATGACTGCAATGGCTGGAGCTTCGCCGATCCCCGAAGCCAGGAGCCAGGAGCTCCATCCGGGTCTCCCATGTGGGTGCAGGGGCCCGAGCACTTGGACCACCTTCTGCTGCTTTCCTGGGCTATAGCAGGGAGCTGGATCGGAAGTGGAGCAGCTGGGTCTTGAACCGGTGCCCATATGGGGGGGGGTGCCGGCACTGCAGGAGATGGCTTTACCCCTAGGCCACAGCGCAGGCCCCCAGGGCGGGGTATTGAGCCGAGCCCCTCTGGGGAGTGCCCAGAGTCTGACAGAGGGGGTGCAAGTGTGGACCCCACTGCCCTGGGCGGCCCCAGCCAGTCTTCCTCCTAGACTGGCCTCCAGTGGAACTGGCCGGCGGAACCGGTCAGGCGTTCCTTGGAGACCCTCAGGGATCCCTCCCCACCTGCTCCCAGGGCCCCCCTGCCCTGCTCTCCCAGCTCGGAGCTCCCCTCTAGCCACGAGCATCTGTCGGCCTGAGCCTGTTTTTATGAGATCGGCTTCCCCAAGCCCTGTGGTGCCCTTGGCAGCCCGGAGAAGGTGGCCCTGAGGGCCCGGGCGGGGGTGGAGCTGGGCCATGGACGTTCTTCCGGAGGGCATGCTGGGAGCAGCAGGTGCGCACTGAGTGGGTGGGGAGCAGGTGAGTGCGCACGGTGCCCGGGACACCTGCGGGCGGCAGCGCACCTCCCTGGGATTCCAGAGCCCAGACCAGGCCTCCCCAGGCCCAGCCTGGCCCTGGCCCCCAGCACTCCAGGAGCAGCACCGCCAGAAGCCGCTGCAACTCGGGTCGGGACCGCCCACTTCTCCAGCCCCGCCCCCAGCTCTCTACTTAATGTCTTTCTCATCAGGAGTTTAAATCATCAGCCTAAATGAGGTCCATAGATGTGACTTCATAAAGTCTCACGCACATCATTTTCCAACAGAAAGGGCCTGTAAGAAATATTTTCCTGGTGGCCCCCGCCCCCCCCCGCCGTGCGATGTGACATTTATTCTAATATTAAAATGGCAGGCCCTCCATAAATCCCGGGTCTCCCAGGGCTCCATTGATCTCTCCCGCAGCTGCAGCCGGGCGCCGCGCGCACCCAGTCTATTCGATTGACATTCGTGCCCTATTTGGGGGTCAAAGAGTGAGCCCTTGTGAGCTTGAACTTCCAGAAGCCCAGAGCTGATCAATACGTGGAGATATATTGGGTGCCGGCCTCTCGCACAGATTAAGTGGCCATAAACCGGGGTGAGGGGCGGGCGCCTTGCGGAGGGAGGCAGAGGCCCACGGGTGGAGCTACCTGGCCAGGGCCCGGGGCTCTCCAGGCGCCTGGACCCGGGTGTGAGTGCAGAAAGGGGCCTTGGCCAGGACACGAAGTGGGGAGGGGTTGGGGGCCTCCCTCCCAGGGGGCTACAAGCCCTGGGGGACCACAGCAGCAGCTGAGGGGCCCACCCCAGCTACGGGCCGGTGTGCCTGCATGCGCTAGAGGCTTCTGCAGCCCGGACGGGCGCACGGGGGGGGGCCCTCCTGATCCGGACGCGTGGCCTGGACTCCGGCCTTGCTCCTGCGGCTGGCCGTCTGGCTCTCCCCCAGGAGGCCTCCTCTCCCCATGCCCCCCGCCCCCCCCCCCCCCGTTCAGGCTCACCCAGGGCCGCCCCGCCTGGGTGTCCCCTGGGATGCAGAGGTCAGCGGCCTCTCCCGAGAGTCCCCTCTTCCCTGCACAGCACCTGGGCTGGGCCTGGGGGGCAGGCGCCCCCGGGAAGGCCCGATCTGGGAGGGGTCCCCACGGCTGCAGAGGAGTCCTCGCTGTGCCCGTGGGGCGGTCCTGGCGCCCACCTCCCAGCAGATCCCCGCCCTGCCCCGGCCCCTGAGCGCACAGGCGCTGCAGTTATTAGGGAGATAAATAATTTGAACTCCGGCCTTTTACCTTTCTGCCCGGCGGGTGGGCCGCCCCACGCCGCCCAGGACTAATTTCATTAGGAGGCCCTGGGCAGCTGGCAGGGCCGCGCGCCGTGTCTTTATGGAGATGAGAACGGGAACTGAAGATTTAAGCCGGGGCAGATATAATTTAACTTTGCATTATTTATCGGGGACACAAATCCTTTCTAATATTGGCGGATTGGGGAGGGCCCAGGCAGGGTCGCGGGGGCCCGTGGGGGACAGCGAGGTGCTCCCCACCCCCTCGGCCTATAAAAACGGGCAGGGAAGGTCGAAGGCTCTGCTGGGCAGTGGGCTGGAGCCACAGACGCCCACACAGGCTGCCGGCTGAAGGGCACCCCCCTTCGTGGGCCCGGAAGTCCCCAGCCACCACGGGAGGGGGCGGGGAGGGTGCAGTGCTGGGAGACGGGGGAATCCAGCAGGTGCTCTGGGCTTCACCCAAGTCAGCTTCCTTCAGGACTGGGCAGGGGCTGCCTGCTCCCAGTAGCGTCCCCAGTGCCGGGCCGAAAGTCCCGGGCGGCTCTGGTCAGCGCCGTGCGTGGGCACGGAGAGAACCCCCCACGCGGGAGCGGCCAGCGTCTGAAGGCACAGGGGTCTCTCCCGGCCACTGAGGCCGCGCTGCCCCCTCCGAGGGCTTCTTCCTCGACAGCTGTGGCTGGACCTGGCGCTCCCGACCCCAGGGTGCCCTCGAGGGCCCTCCAGCGTCTTCTGGGGGCCGGCGTCGCACTGTGACAGGTGTGCAGGGGCATGGCAGCCGCGGGGGAGGCCGCACCAGGGGTTTAATGTGTTAAGCACCGGGATCGCCGTCCTTGGGCGCGTCCGGATTTTCACAGCAAAGATCATTCGCTCAACCGCCGGGCAAGCAGCTCTTGCTCACGGAGATCTGGCTTCAGGTTGTTTTTTTTTTTTTTTAAAGATTGATTTATTGGAAGGCAGAATTAGAGAGAGGGAGAGAGAGAGAGGTCTTCATCCACTGGTTCACTCTCCAATTGGCTGCAATGGTTGGAGCTGGGCCGATCTGAAGCCAGGAGCCGGAGCTCGAGCTCCATCCGGGTCTCCCACGCGGGCGCAGGGGCCCGAGCACTTGGCCGTCTTCTGCTGCTCTCCCAGGCCACAGCAGGGAGCTGAACCGGAAGTGGAGCAGCCGGGACTGGAACTGGTGCCGCTGTGCCACAGCCCCGGGCCCTGGCCCTCGGCTGCAGCCCGGACCCACGGCGCCGCTCAGCCTCTTTCAAGATGACCTCAGGGAGCCGCCAGCCCTCGGTTAGCGGCTGTGACCGCTTGCGTTGCATCGTTTCTGCTGTTAGACGCAGAACTCCCTGAAAACGGGATGAGCGTCGGGCACCGCGGACGGGCTGCTCCGGGTCGGTCTCCGCGCTGCTGCAGCACAGCTCCCCGCACGCCGGGAGGCAGCGCCTGGCCCCCGCCACCCTGCAGAGCAGAGTGGAGCTCCTGGCTCAGGCTGACCCAGCGCTGGCCGTCGCAGGCCTTGGGGAGTGAGCCCGCAGGTGGAAGACCTCTCTCTGCGTCCCAAATAAGATGAAACTGAAAACAGAATTGAGAGTAAACAGAAGTGCACAGAGACTTAAGGCTCCTTGTAGGTCCAGGTGAGGTCAGAGTTCACAGCTGGTGTCGCGGGCGTGGCCGGTGGCCACGCGGGGGCGGGCAGGGCAGGCACCGAGGAATCGAGCCATGGCTTGGGGGTGACTGCGGAATCTCATGGCAGGACCACGGGCACCAGCCCCAGGCCAGGGTCAGACACAAACCTGAGGCGGGGTCACCGTCCCTCACACTGCTGTCCCCGCCGGACGTTGGCCACCCGGTCATTGCCCCAGACCCCCGGTCACTGCCGGCTGGGGCTCGGGGCTCCCGGTCGAAAGGAGGGGCTCAGGCCAGGCCCCAGGGACAGCCCAGGTCTCCCCTGGGCACAGGAGGAAGGGGGGGTTCGCTCTCCCAGCCCCCACCGCGGCCCCTCCCACGGCCTGCTCAGGCCTCCAGAGGTTAAAGGGGAGTCCTGTTTAACATTCCTCAGGGGGCCAGGCATGGGGGCGGGCCGGGGTCCCGCCCAGGGCCGCACACAAAGGCCCAGATGGATAGCAGATGCAGGGCTGGGGGGGGGGGGTGGGCAGGCCGGGCAGGCAACCAGGGCCTGTCCGTCTTCCCTGGGGCTGGCCCAGCCCGGGCCTCGCCTGCCCCACAGCTGACCAAGCCATCCTCTTCGGCCACTGGTGCCGCACCGCCCCACCCCACACCAGCCGTGTGCTGGGCGCCTAGGTGCCGGGCGCCCGGGGAGCCGAGCCTGCAGGGGAGATGTGGCCAGAGGTGGGGAGCTGATGCTGGTGCGTGACGCTTGGTGCCGCAATGAGGTCACCGTGGCAGGGCCATCATCGAGCCGGGCTGCTCCGCCTCCCGTCCAGCTCCCTGCTGTGGCCTGGGAAGGCAGCAGAGGACGGCCCGATGGCTGCACCCACGTGGGAGACCCGGATGGAGCTCCTGGCCCCAGCCTGCCCAGCCTAGATGCCTTTCCCAGAAGGGGCGTGGCTGGCTCCTGTGCACCTGCTGGGTAGGGCCTGGCCTCTTCCAGGGAAGCCTCCCGCCCTCTGCCAGGCCCAGCTCGGCCCTGTCCTGCCCTCTGGCGCTTGGCCAGGGTCCATCCCTGGCCAAGAACGTGCGTTTGTCTCTCGAAGGCCCACAGAGCTGCGCTGCACCGCAGGCGCCTGGCGAGCATGCTGTGACACAGGTTAGCCCGCCAGCTGGGACACCGCACCCGGTTCGAGTCCCGGCTGCTCTGCGTCAGATCCAGCTCCTGCTAACCTGTCGGGAACGGCAACAGGTGAAGGCTCCATCTGCACCCTCCCTCCCTCTCTGCCTTTCAAACAAATAAATATGTCTCTTTAAAAAAGCTTTATCTTACTTATTTAAAGATGGTGTTACAGAGAGAGAGAGAGCGGGGGGGGGGGAGAGGGGGGAGGGAAAGGGGGGAGAGAAAGAGGGGGGGAGAGAGAGAGAGAGAGAGAGAGAGAGAGAGGTCTTCCATCCGCTGGTTCACACCCTAAATGGCAGCAACGGCCAGAGCTTAGCCAATTTGAAGCCAGGAGCTTCTTCCAGGTGTCCCACATGGGTGCAGGGGCCCAAGGACTTGAGCCATCCTCCACTGCTTTCCCAGGGCACAGCAGAGAGCTGGATCGGAAGTGGAGCAGCCGGGACTCGAACTGGTGCCCACACAAGATGCCAGCACTGCAGGTGGTGGCTTTACCCGCTGTGCCACAGCGCCGGCCCCATAAAAGAGGCCCCGGTGTCAGTGCGTTGGGGGTTCTGTGTGTGGGACGCCCAGGTGCTGGCCCAGGCAGCCCAGCAGGACCCACGCACTGGAGCCCAGGGCTCCCGCCCCACAGACTGCTCCAGGGGCTCAGGTGTGGCAAAGGCACCCATTTACCCGGCGGTGGTGCCAGGGCAGGTAGAGCCGCCACGTGGGACCCCCGCATCCCATAGCAGAGTGAGGCCGTCGGGGCGCTGGGGGCCCCTCAGACGCCGCTAGAATGTCCACATCAGGCTGCGGCCTGGCTGCAAAGCCATCTCCAGGCCGCCGGCATCTCCCCGCCAGAGCTTCGGTACTGCACGTGTGACCTTCGGTTTCGAACCGCACCGGCAGCTTGGTCGAAATCTCGCGCTGGGAGCTGGCAGAGGAGGGGGCTGAGCCCCTAGGGAGAGCCGGGCTGTCGCCTAGAGACCCCGACTATCTCCACGAGCCCCACGCCAATCAACATGCGTGTGTGAAACCCCGTCCATCGATGGGCACCCCAAGAGAATACCTTCAAAACCCAGGGCGCTTCCTGGAAGCCGGTGTCCCGCTGGGCACTCTGCCTGCTCCCCCCTCGGGCCGGACGCTTCACTGCCAATCAAATAAACGCTTCCCCTCTTTTTGCAAAATGTTTCCAGCTTGTTATTTCTATTCTGAGCTGAAGGAAAGCACTGGCTCCTGGGACGGCTCTCTCCTCCACGCCCAGAGGCAAGAGGGCCTGGCACCGGTCAGGGCTGGGCCAAGCCGGATCCAGGAGTCCGGACCTTGAGGTGGGGGCTCCCGCGGGAGCGGCGGGGATCCTGGTGCTCAGCCGTCCCTGTGCCTAGCAGGAGGCCGGAAGTGGAGGCAGGGCAGGACTCGACACAGGATGCTGGTGTCCTGAGTGGTGTCCCAACCCCCTGTCCAAAACAGGTCCTGGGGGCTGGTGCTGTGCTGTAGCCAGTAAAGCCACCGAAGGCAGCGCCAGCATCCCACACGGGCGCCGGTTTGAATCCCAGCTGCTCCCCTTCCGATCCAGCTCCCTGCTAATGGCCTGGGAAAGCAGGGGAAGATGCCCAAGTCCTTGTACTCATGTGAGACCTGGAAGAAGCTCCCGGCTCCCGGCTTCAGCCTGGCCCAGCCCCAGCCAACATGGCCATTTGGGGAGTGAACCAGCGATGGAAGACCTCTCTCTGTCTATCTCTCTCCCTCTCTGTAACTCTGCCTCTCAAAGAATCCTTTTTAAACAAATAGTGTCTTCCGGCGGGGAGTTAAGGTTTGTGGGGGAGGGGTGGATTTTGGGCTGAGAGGGGCCCAGGCAGCTCCAGCCCCCGCCCTGGGAAATGGGACTGGAAGGCGGAGACCCAGGGGGCCTACACCCCCCACCTCGCATTTCCAGCGCCTGGTGGGGCCCGGGCTCCCTGCTCCCCAGCGGTCCCACGCCCCGAAGCTTCGCCCCCAGCCCCCTGCCCCTCCCCCATGTCACCTGAAGGACGCCCCTCGCTCGGCCTCGGGCTGGGAAAGGCGCCCGCCGCCGCCGTGAACCCGGCTGTCCGCTCCCGGCTGCGTTTTGACTAATAGGACACTTAGCCTAATGAGGAGTGTTTGCATAGAGGAGCTTGCTAATTAAACTTTAAGCCTCGTCAGCCCGGGGATTAGCCCGAGCTCTGAACAAAGCATTCGTCCCGGGCCTGCAGCCTCTCCCGGCCGGTGCGGGGGCCTCTGGCTGCCAGAGCCGCAAGGAATTTTCCGGAAGTGTCGGAGCCCCTGCAGCCCCCTGGCAGGGCCAGGCTGGGGCTGGGGGAGGTGGTCCTTGCGCTGAAGAAATCAGGGTAAGGGTCTCAGCTCCCCGGCCACGAGGGCAGCTACCCCCTGAGGAGTGACTCAGGGAGGGGCTGGGGGGCGTGGCTTCCTGCCTCCCCCTGGGGGCCCCGCCACGCCCACTCCAGTGTGGACACGGGGGCGTCACAGTGTCACCCTCTGCACTCCACAGGGCTCCACTCCCACCTTGCTGCCTCCAACACGGCCATGGCCACCGGTCAGGGCGGGCAGGGCCAGGGCCAGGGTCCTCTTGGAGAGATCCGACAGGGACAGGGCAAAGCTACTGGGGGGGGCCTGGGCACAGAGCCCCTCCCTACCTGCCTGCGGGCCCCGCCCACACCCACACCTTTGCTCCTGGGCGGGGGGGGGGCAGCCTGCGGGGGAGGTGAGTCAGCACCGGCTGCAGCCCCCACGCGGGGCTGGGGCAGGGTCTCTGGGGGGATCCGTGAGGACCCTGGAGGGGGATCCGTGAGGACCCTGTAGGGAGATCCATGAGGACCCTGGGGGGGGAATCCGTGAGGACCCTGGGGGGGGATCCATGAGGACCCTGGGGGGGATCCATGAGGACCCTGTGTAGCTGAGGCAAGGAGGGGAGACTGGATATCCCAGGAGCGGGTTGGGGGCTGGAGCAGGCTGGGAGGTGAACAACTGGGCTTCCTGCTGTGAGCCAGGCTGGGGCCTGCTGGGGACCCTCACTAGGGTCCCACCACATTCCAAAATATACCCCCGCCCCGCCCTAGTCTCTGCCTGCCCAGCCTCCGCCCGGCCCCGCCCCTGCCCAGCCTCCGCCCGGCTTGGCCACCGTGTTTGTCTCCAAAGCTCTCCCTAGTCAGGGCCTTTTGTGCCTTTAAAAATAGCGCATTTCACTCCATTCACCTGGAAGGCAGAGGGAGAGCTTCGCTCCCCGAAGGCCCGCCACGGCCGAGCCCAGGGTGGCACCCGGGTCTCCCATGTGGGTGGCAGGGACCCAAGCTCCTGGGCCGTCCAGGAGGCAGAGGAGCCGGGACCCGATCCCAGCCCTCGGACTGGGATGCGGGCGTCCTAGTGGCCAAGCAGCCTGCGGCCCCGTGGCTGCCACGCCTGGCTTCCTCCCCCAGCGGGGAGGTTGCGGGTCCATCGCGCTGCAGCCGGTGTCGGTGCCCATTCCTGGGACCGGCTGGACGGACCGGGTCAGACGTGCGGGAGGGGTGCTGCGGGGAACACGCATGACACACGTGCACACGTGTTTGTCCGGCGCCCACTTTCAGCACAGGGGCCACAGTTCACGTGGGAACACTGGGCTTATGCCCTGAGGGCCCACTGCCCACTGCCCACTGCCCACTGCCCACTGCCCACCGTGGCTGTGCTCTCCCACCTGTCAGAGCAGGTGGTGGATGGGGGCGGCGACCACTCTCCCCTCCCCCGGCAGGTGCCTGGACGCTGGGCCCCGAGCGCTCCACCCCCTCCCTGCAGGGTGAGGCCAGCGATGGCTGGAGCAGACAGCCCAGGCTGGGAAGCCCCCGAGCCCCCAGCCCCAGCACTGCGGCCCTCAGTGACAAGCGGCAGGTGGGGCCCACAGGAGGACTCTCAACCCCCTTCCCTGAGCCCCCCGGGGGGCTGTGTGCGTGTGCTGTGGATGGGATTGCGTGGGACCTGGCCGAGGGGGTGAGTGCACACGCGTGTGTCAGCGTGCACTCAGCCCCGTCCCGAGCTTGCCCAGCGCAGGAGGGAGGCCCTGCCGGCGGCTCTTCAGGGCTCAGAGGGGCTGAGCCACTTGTCCAGCCACAGGGTGCCGGGATGGAGATGCATGGCCGTGGCCGGCGAGGTCCCCAGGGCAACGTGACCTGGGCCTGGCTCCCGTCGGCTCTAGCAGGTCCCTAAGCTGTCCAAGGACCGCCCAGCGCCTAAGGCTCCCCGCATCGTGCAACCCGGGTGACACAGGGACCCTTCCCGACGGGAATGCGTGGCCTTGAGGAATGGAGAGCGGGGGCGGGGACGCCCCGACCCAGGCAGGGCCCCGCTCCCGCGCGGGCGCTCACACAGGCGCTCCGCGTGCGCCCCAAAGGTGCCTCGCCGTGCCCCGCCTGCCTCCGGGCGCCTGGAGGGGCGGGGCGGGAGGGGCCTGCGGTGGGGCGGGGGCGGGAGGGAAGATTTTCAAGGTAAAAAATGAGCCTGGCGCTGCGGCTCCGGGAGGGCGGGCGCCGCGGACTGATGAGGCCCGGGCGGGGAGTCCATCCATTACGCGGGAAGGGCCCCGCGCCGCCCCGCGCAGCGCCCGCGGCCGCCCGTCATCGGTTCCCGCGCAGAATGAAAATGTAAATGTCTCTGATTAGTCACTGTCAGCAGGTGCGGGGCCCCGCACGCCGGCGCCATTTATCGCGGCGGGGCTTAACGCGCTTTTTTTCTATTAAATTTCTTTTTCTTTCTTCTTCTTTTTTTTTGACAGGCAGAGTGGACAGTGAGAGAGAGAGACAGAGAGAAAGGTCTTCCTTTGCCGTTGGTTCACCCTCCAATGGCCGCCGCGGTCGGCGCGCTGAGGCCGGCGCACCGCGCTCATCCGATGGCAGGAGCCAGGTGCTTCTCCTGGTCTCCCATGGGGTGCAGGGCCCAAGCACCTGGGCCATCCTCCACTGCACTCCCGGGCCACAGCAGAGGGCTGGCCTGGAAGAGGGGCAACCGGAACAGAATCCAGCGCCCCGACCGGGACTAGAACCCGGTGTGCCGGCGCCGCAAGGTGGAGGATTAGCCTAGTGAGCCGCGGCGCCGTCCATAAATTTCTTAAAGTTAATGTTTTGTGTGGCTCCGGGGAACTCGAACAATTCGGGGCCCGCAGGGCTGAGCACGCAGCCCCTGGGTTTTGGGGGCCAGAGAGGGACCCACCCAGGGCGGGGCGGGCCACTGTGCTGGTTTCCAGAGAGAGAGAGAGAGAGAGAGACCCCCTCTGCGGGCGGCAGTCATGGTTTTATTATTCTGGTGTCGCCCGCCCACTGGAGCGCGGGGCCACCATGGGGCCGGGGTCCTGCACCGGCAGCGGGAAGAGGAGCCCACAGTCGCCTCAGCCGGGTAGCCCCGCCCTCCCACCGCCCGGGGCTGAGGCCGGAGACCCCAGGCCCCACCTTTCCCCTGCAGGCCGGGACCCCCGCTGCTTCTTCCCCTGCCCCAGGGACCCCCCACAGAGCCTGCTTGGGCAGAACCCCAGGGAGAAACGGAGGCCCGTGGGTGACCCGGATCAGACACGGATGAGCCCCAGGGGCTGCCTGGTTGCCCCCACCGACCCTCCAAGTTCACGTGGCCCCCTCCCCCCCACCCGTGGTTCCAGCCAGGGCCTTTGGGGGGACTTAGCACTTTATTAGCCTGTCAGTGCCTGGAGGGTCCCGGGGGGCCTTGGGGCCAGCGGCTCCTGGATTTTATGCGCCCCTTCCTAAATCCTGTTGCCCCCAACCCCACCTGGCCCTGCCCTGCCAACCCCACACCCCGGCTGGGCTCTGTGGGTAACCCCTGCCGCCCCCCCCCCAGGCCTCCCTCAGACACAGGGAGCCATTTCCGAAGACTAGCCAGGAACTGGTGGCTGTGGGCTAGGGTGGGTCCGGGACCCCTCGGAGGACAGCGCAGGACAGGCCGCGTCCCCCTCTGGGCCTGGGCCCCTCCAGGCAGCCGTGGGATGCGTGGCACATGGAAGGCTCCGTCAGCACCGTGAGATGCCAAGGAGCCCGGCTCTGGGTCCCCCAGAGCCTCTGCCGGCCAGCACTGCCCGACCAAGGCCCCTCCCCTTCCCCAGCTCTGTGGCACATCTGTGAGGGGGGAGGGGCATCAGAAGAGACAGTGAGGGGGCAGGAGAGGGGGCAGCACCACCTGGACTCCCTCCCACCAGCCTTGCAGCAGGGAGAACCTGCCCCCGCTCCTGCCTCTGCCCTCCAGGGGCTGCGCCATGGGGTGGGGGCTCTCTCCCTCCAGGGGGCAGGGCCAGGGGCCACAGGGAGAGACTGGTATGCAGCCGGTGCCAGCCCCTACCTGCCCGCCTCCTTGGCCCAGCTGGGCAGCTCTCTGCCTCTCCCAGGGTCAGGAAGCAGAGACCCCACCCCTCCAGCCAGGGGGTCAGCCTGCTTTCCCCACCTCCCTGCAGCCAGGACCGGGGCCGGGCAGCAGGTGCGGCCGGCCGCGGGCCAGCAGCTCAGCTTCCAAAGTCTGACCCCTGGGCCTGCCCTCCCCCAGCCTCACTGAACACACGCCTCCCTGACTCTAACTGACAAATTTATTAAGTCTTGGAAAGAGCTGATCACCAGAGAATAAACAGACAGGGGACGTTCACAGACCAACAGGTGGCTCAGGCGCGGGTTTGCGGGAGGGGTTTCCACTCACGGGCCGGCCTGGAGTCTGGACACAGCGCAGGCGGCTCCCCGGGGCCTGACGGGGGGATGGGGCTCCTCCCCACTTCCCCAAGCCCGGCAGGCGGACCCCCGCAGAGCCGCAGGGAGGGCTGTTTGGCAATGGCAGGTGAAGGCGTAGCCTGGAGGAGGCCGGTGCGGCTTGGGGGAGGGAGTGGGGCACTCTGGGGTAGGGGCCCCAGGACATTCTGGCCCCTCTGCAGGGCTCTCCGGAGGACCGGAAACTTCCAGAGACGGGGGAGGAGCAGGGTCCTCGAGAGCAGGAGGACACACCCCGGCCCCCCCCCCCCCCCGGCCCTCCTGGACAAGGCCCATCTCTGACCCGCAGTAGGGCGAGGGGCCGGCAACACAGGGCCTCCGGAGCAAAAGCACAGTGCCCTTTTCCTCTTCATTTTGGAGATTATAAAGTAGTTTCCAGCCCCAGGGCGGCGCCCGTCCGAGCTGGGAGGGGCCCACCAGGGCGGGGCCGGGACAGCGGCAGGTGCTCAGGTGGTCCGTGGAAAAGGGGGGGTAGCTTGCTTGCAAAACTCGGCCCGGGAAGCCAGCCTGTGTCCAGGAGCCAACAGGGTACCCCGGCGGGGGTGGGAGGGGTGGTGGGAGGGGGAGGGGACTGCGGGAGGCCCCTCCCCCGCTACCCTCGTCCTCCTTCTCTGAGGTCCAGCGCCTCAGGAATTCAGAGCACAGCCCCCCAAGCCGCCAAGCCCTCGTGTCCTGTGCTGGGTGCCGTCGGGGGCCACGGTCAGAACTGGGCGTGGTCCACCTCGTCCAGCCAGGACGCAGGGCTGGCCGGGAAGTCGGGGTAACCTCCACTGCTCCCCGTGGAGAGGTCGGAGCTGGGTCCGTTTCCCGGCAGCACCCTCATGGGTGGGGGTCCGCCCGGAGCCCCTGAGGGCACGAGGCCCAAGCCGGCCTCTGGGTACACCAGGCTGGACAGGAGGGGCTGTGGGCCAGGCAGGCTCTGTGGAGCCGCGGGGGACGGGGCGATGCCGTAGGGGCTGCTGGGGCGCAGCTCCCGGTACTGCTCCGTGCCTGCCAGGCCGCTGTGCTCCAGGGCAAAGCTGCCCAGGGCTCCGGCGGGCCGGCCCAGGGCTGGGGTGGGCTCCCCCAGGCTGCTGTAGAGGCCGTTGGTAGGGCCCATTTCCGCCAGGGACGGCTCGTCTGCAACAGAAACAGAGGGCTCCGTCAGCGCCCGCCCCTCCCCTGTGGTCCATCCTGCAGGGCGAAGATCCTCTCGGGTTGCCCTCCATCCCTCCATCCCCAGACTCTAAGGCTCCCGCGCAGGCCCCTGGGATGGGGGTGGGATTCCTGTGGGGTCAGAGCCAGGGCCTGGGGTTCTAGGATGGTCCCCAAGGCCGCCCTGGCAGAGGAAATTCAAGGCCAGAGAGGCGGCGGCGTTCAGGAGAGGCGGCATTCCTGGAACGCCCGCTGGGGGGGGGCGTAGGGGGTCCTCGGAGGGCGCAGGGTGGCTGCACTGCTCCCCCACCTCGGAGCAGCCGGGGCCTGTGCGGGCCGGGGGCTCTGTCCCCACCTCGGGAGCTGCAGGGCCCCCCTACGGGGCCGCCGGGAAGCGCTGTCCAAGGCGAAGCCGGGGCGCCCTCACCCGTGAAGGAGACCTCGGCGTCGCTGTCGGGGCCCTCCTGGGCGCTGTCCTTGTCCGTCTTGGCGCTGCCGCGGGAGCGCTTCATGGTGCGGAAGTACTGGCCCCAGCGCTGCCGGCCCGCGTCCTTCTTCAGCCGCTTCTCCTTGGCCCGGCGGTTCTGGAACCACACCTGCGGGCGCGCGGCAGTGAGCGGCCGCCGGGGCCGGGGCTCGCGCGCGGCCGCAGGGTCCGGCCCGGGGCGGCGCTGACCTGCACGACGCGCATGTCCAGGCCGGTCTCGGACGAGAGCTGCTCGCGCACGTGGCGCGCCGGCTTGGGCGAGGTGTTGTAGGCGCTCTTGAGCGTCTCCAGCTGCTTGGCCGTGATGGTCGTGCGCGGCCGCTTGGCCGTGGCCTCCGCCTCTGCACGGCGGGACGCGCGATCAGGCGGGGCCCGTCCTGGGCTCCCGCGGGCGCCCCGACTGCCCCCCGGCCGCCCTGCGCGGCGGCGGAGGGAGACGTCTCCCCGGGACCCTCCGTCCGCGGGGCTGCGCGCACCCTTGGCCCCCGGCCCCGGGCTCCCAGGGGTCCTCCTTTAGGGCAGGGGCCACGCCTTTAGGGCTGAAGATCCACACAGTCCCGACTTCTTCCCAGCCCCCTCGCCCTGGGACCCCAGGTGCCTGCTCCCAGGGCGGTTCTGCCGCTACTCCCCACCCCCCGGAGTTCCTGCCCGCTGAGCCTCGGAGCAGCCGGCGCGGGCCGGTGTGTAGGGGGTGGTTCCCGCGGCCCCGCACTGACCTCGCTGCTTGGCCGTTTCGTAGTCCGCCTTGCACACGAGCCTGCTGTCTTCCATGAGGTAGAATTCGTCGCCCGTGGCCAGCTGCCGCTTGCACACGACGCAGGCGAAGCAGTGCAGGTGGTACACGAAGTCCTGCGCGCGGCGCACCACCTGCGTGGGCGGGATGCCCAGCTGGCACGCGGCGCACTTGGTCCCGAAGCGCCTGCGGGACGCACAGGGTCGGGCTCAGCGCCTTCGCCCGGAGCGGGTTGGAGCCCGACGCGTGGGCGGGGAAGGCTCGGTCCGCCCGGCGGCCCCGCGGCAGCTCCGCCAGGGCCAGGCAGAGCCTCTGGAGAGCCGGAGAGACCGGCTCGGCCGGCGCCCGCCGCGGCTTCAGACCCCGAGGCTTCCCCCACCCCCAGCACTGGGACAAATCCGAGCAGTTTAGGAGGGAGAGTTCAGCAGATTCTGCACGTTTGGACTCCTTTGTAACGGGGTGCTTCCACGGTTTACAAGATAAATTAATTTTTATTTTCCAAATACTGTTTGCTGACGAGGCGGCCAGGCCCAGCCACCCCCGGGGGGGGCATCCCAGCTCCGGATCGCGGGAGGGGCGGTGGAGGCCCCGGCCCTCCCCGCGCCCGCCCCCTCACTTGAAGAAGTCGTCCTTGCAGTACAGGCTCTCCCCGCGGCTGAAGCAGCGCTCGGCCAGCAGCGTGTGGCAGTCGCTGCACTTGAGGCACCGGCTGTGCCAGTGGCGGTCCAGGGCCTTGAGGATGAAGCGGTCCAGGATGTGCTGGTCGCAGCCGGCGCACAGCGGGATCTCTGTGGGCACGAGGGACCCTGGGTCACACGAAGTCACCTCCCACCAGCCCCGGCCGGCTGCGTGGCCAAGGCAGGCCCAGGACCCAAGCCTGCCAAGGGACCCGGCTCCGCAGCCCCTGGAACTGGGCAGGGGGCGGGGGGGGGGAGTGGGTGCCACCTGCTTGGTCTGTGAGCAGGAGGGTGGCCAGACCACCCCAGGAGCCCGGACACTGTTTCAAATGTCCCCAGTGCCCCAGTGAGCTCCAGGAGGTTCCGCCCTGGGAATCCAGCGTAGGAAATGGGAAAACAAATCGTTGGCCGGCGCGGGGCTGGGCACAGGCTGGGCACAGGGCACTGCCTTGCATGTCCTTGCACAACTAAGTGTCATGGCTACACTTTCTAGAAACATTCAGAAGGTGTGTGTGGCTTCCCAGCCTGGCCCAGTCTGCTGGCCATTGAGGTACAAATGTGGGGTGGCCACAGGAGTACAAGTGGCCTGTGGGCACCAGGCTCAGGCTGGGGTGCAGGAGCACACAGTAGGTGCCTTCCCTCCCACACAGTCACATCCCTCAGACACCTGGCTTTTGGGGGCCCGGAATTCTGGGGTGCCTGGGGCTTGGCTACCCTGCTAATTTGGAAACAGTCTCTGAACCGGGGAGAGCCAGGCAGGAGACCGACCTGCTGTTACACTGCACGCAGCTCAAGGGTAGGCACCCTCCCACCCCTCCGACCCGGGCAGGGACAGAGACCCCCCAGTGGGTCCCAGGAACCGGGAAGCAGCTCTCTGGGATCTGGGAGTTTAAAATCCGGCTCGACCCTCTCTCTCTGCGACCGACTCGTCCCGCCTCTGGCAAAGCCGAGCCCGGTACAGAGCTGAGGATGCTCGGCGCGCCCGGGGTCCCCACGGCGAGGACCTCGGGTGTGCAGCTGGGGTGGCACAAGTCCGCGCGGGGCGGATTCAGCACCGCCGCGGGGACAGCGCCCGGGTCGCTCCCCCGAGCCCGCATCAGGCAAAAGCGTCCACGCCCGCCCCGCGCTCCACCCCCGGCTTACGCTGCATGGTGAGTCGGCCACGGCGGGGTCTCCGCCGCCCTGCGTCCCGGAGCCGGCGCGACCTGTCCTCTCCCCTCCCTGCGACTCCCTCCTCTCCTGCCTCTTCCTCCCAGCCCTGCGACTACCCCTCCCAGAAACCGTCGGAAAATAAATAAATAAGAGGGCAGCGAGACCCCGCAGCGGGATGCAGCCCCTTGCCCACCTGCCCACTCGGTTCCTCGCACTCCCACCGCGCCAGCCCGGGAGCCCGCGGGGAGCGGCCCAGGGCGCGAGGAGCAAGGCTCGTGCCTCCCGCAGGCTGGGGGCCGGGGCACGCGGGCTCTCTCGAGCCGCAGGCGGGTTCTGACCGTCTGGGTGTCGACAGAGCAGGCGCCGGAGCGGGCGGTCAACCGTCCCCCTCGTTAGACTCGGCTCCCCCGGACGGGGTCGGGCGGGCGTGGGCTGGGAAGAGCCCTCCTGGGACGCTCTTGCCCCAGGGTCACCTGGCCCCGCGGCCGCTCCCCGCACGCCCTCCAGCCGAGAGGAGCTTCTCCTCCGAGGTGCCCCGCACACCCGACGGCGCCCGGGGCCCCGACGCAAACTCGCAGCCGCTCCCGTCCAGGTCCCTCCCTCCGGGCCTGCGCTCGCCGGGGCACCCACCTCTGCGCAGGTCGGCCCTCCGCGCCAGCAGCGCCAGCAGCAGGTCACCGCCCGCCGGCTCCCGGGCCGGGCCCAGCTCCGCGCGCGCCTCCATGAGTCCCGCCTCCGGCGCCGGCGCTCCCCGGGCCCGAACTTTCCCGGGGTCCGGCCAGGCCCCGGTCGCAATGGTCAGAGCGACTCCGGCGCTGCTGGGCGCTGCGCCCGCGGGCGGCCCAGGGGCCCGAGACTCAGGCCGCACGGAGGGCGGAGCGGCCGGGGGCGGGGCCGAGACGCGGGGCGGGGCCGGGGGTCGCGGACACGCGCCAGGGGCGGCCGCGGGCTCTGCGGGCCTTAGCGCGGGGACCTTGCAGTGCCCGCGGGAGGAGACGGGTGAGAAGGACGGAGTCCAGCCTGACCACAGGGTTAGGCCCTGCGCCGCAGCTTCCTGTCCCGGCGCGGGCTCCATGTGAGCTCCAGCAGGGCTGGGCGTCCAGGGAGGACGCCGGCCCCTCCCGCGACCGGGACTGGGGCTCCGGAGCGGGTGCTGGGGCTGGGAGTCTTCGTGACGACGCCTGGAGCGCGACCCGGAGCTCAGAGAGCGCGGGAGCCGCAAGGAAGGCCTCACGGCGGCCGCGACCCCAGACCTCCGCTGCGGACTCGCGCCCGGGCCCCCACCCCCCCGGGCCGCGCCCGGGTCGGGTCGGGAAGGGGCAGGGTTCTGGGGAGGGAGCAGGCTCAGGTCTTCGGCCTGGACACTCAGCCAAGACTGCGGGTCTGGGGCACTGAGTGGGGAAGCCCAGGACACACCCTCAGGCGCCCCCGGCCTCACCCGCCTCACACAGAAGTCTCGGCGCCTGGGTTTGCAGCTTCCTGCCCTGAATCCAAACAGGTGAGCGGTCGGAGCCCCTCTGTCCCTGCACAGGGCGGGACGCACCTGGGAGTCACCCAGGCCTCCTCCAGCTGCCCTAAGTGCCCTGTGTTTTAATGCCCCCTGCAGACCCGCAGTTCCGCGTCGCCACCGGCAGCGCCCTGGCTCCCTCCCGCCCCGCGCTTGCTACCCTAGAAGGGCCAGGGCGCCGGGGCGTGGAGCGGAGTTGTCCTGGCGTTCAGTGTCAGCTGTCGCAGGGGGACGGCGGGGCCATGTGTGGCTTCACAGGGAAAAGCCGGTAGCGGTGGAGGCGGCGGCCCCACGCCGCTGGGCATCTGGCGAGTGCGCCAACAATAGCGGGATGGTCCTTGGGGAGGGCGGTTCAGGCGGGAGCCCCGGCCCGGGGCCAGAGCTGCGAGGGGCTCTGGGAGCAAAGGCAGGCCCGACGCAGGCCAGCATCAGGCCCTCGGAGCCATCCCGCGCCTCCGTGGCCGCCTCCCTGTCCCGTCCCGTGTCCCCGGGCCATCCCGCGCCGCCCGGTTCCCCGCGCCGCGCCGGCTCTTACCCCGAGGCCCGCCGAGGCTGCAGACGGCGGTGGCCGCGGGGGCCCCGGGCCCCTCTGGGTCGCGGTCGAGTTCCGTCTCCAGCAGCATAGCGGCCGCCGGGCTGGGCTGATGGCGCGTCCCCCGAGGGCTCGCAGCTCCGCTCCCCGCCCTGGCGCGCCCCTTCCGCGTCGCGGGGCGCTCCTGGAGCGGCCGGACGCTGTCCGCGGTGCTGAGGGAGGCGCCCGCCGCCCGCCCCGCCTGCGCGCCCGCCCGCCCCCTCCCCGTCCCCGCCCCCCGCCCGCCCCCGGGGCCTGGGCTGTCGGCGTCGGGCGCGTGCCCCTCCCGCGCCTTCGCCCACGCAGCCACCCGGCAGCCGCGTCCGGTTCCGCTGCGCCCTGAGCTCCCCTCCTGGGTTCGCAGCAAGCGGGTCTCCGCGCTGGGCGCCCGCTGCTCAGGGGCGCTCTGGGGCTCTCCCCGCACAGCTGGCCCCAGCACCTCCTCCGTCCCAGCCGACCTCAACTGCGGGCCGCGCTTCAGGCCACCGGGGCGCCCCGTCCAGGAGGGCGGGCACCTGCGGTCACCCCCGACCCCAGGGCACACGGGGCTTTCCCACCAGAGGCTCTCCCGGAACTCGGTGGCGCTGGGCGTGGGGAGCCGAGGTTCCTGCCCCCTCCCTCCCGCATAAGGGCTGCCACGGACCGCACTCCGGCGGGAAGTCCGCGAGCTGTCCGGCGGCCGCCCCAGCCCGCAGCAGCCCCAGGGAGCTCGGGAGCTCACCGGCCACCCGTCCCCAGCCTCCACTTCCCACCCGACCCTCCCGGCCATCCGGGGCCTCTGGTTTCCTACGGAAGCCCCGCCTCACAAGGACCAGGTCCCAAACGTCAGGTGTCTTTATTTTTAAAATGTATTTAAATACAAAATGCTTACTTTCTCTGCAGGTAAGAAATTCCACCAACACGTTCATGTCAATTGGGCTCTTTTAAAATGCAAATCTTCCATTAAAAATAAATAAACCTTTAAATTACTCAGCTATCATCTGTATTAGTCCCAATACTTAAAACTTTAGAAAATAGACTAGAACCTCGCCCGGAGCGCCCCGCTTCGGAGCAGCCGTGCGCGGAGTGGGGCAGCGCCGGCCGCCGGGCCCCCCAGGCCATTTCGCCAAACCCGGGTCCGCGAGGAAGTCCTGCGGCGCAGGCGGGGAGTGGCGGCTCCTGAGGCCTCTCTGGACCCCGATGCGGGGACCACCCGTGTCTGTGCGCGACCCACCGGCCGGAGACCCCTCCCCCCAGCGGCAACCCGGCCCGACAGGGCCCGCGGGAGGCCGCTTGCAGCCACCGTAGTGAGTACAAAACAGGAAACTGGGGAGCAGGAAACATTTACGGCCACGGGACACGCAGGTGAAACCGCCCCTGAGCAGCAGCCCGACTGCCCAGGCCCACGCGGGGTCTCGCCGTCGCCGTCCGGCAGCCGCGCATGCGCCTGGCCGTGTCCCGGCGCGGGACGGGGAGGGGGGGGCGCGGAGAGCTCGGGCCCCTGCAGAGGTCCCTGGGTGCTGCGACCCCGCCCGCTCTCACCGCGGGACTGCCAGGCAGAGCAGAGCCCGCGCGGGGAGCCCACGGCCCTGAGCGCAGCGCAGCCGAGTCCGGACGCAAACCACCGGGGACCGCGCGGGGGGCATCTGGAAGGCCACCGAGCTTCCGAGGGCCCGGGCAGGCGGTGAGGACCCCCGGTGCCCTACACGGCTGGCTGGTGATGCCGCGGCTTCCAGCGCTTGGCCCGCACCCGGAAGAAGAAGTACATGACCATGAGGAAGAGCGACGAGGCCACGTAGAGCAGGACGCAGAGGCTCATGTCCAGGCTGGAGAAGCCCGCGCCCAGGATGGGCACGGCCGCCTGCGCCTCCTGGCGCGCGGCGGGCCCCAGGCGGCTTGGCAGCCGCACGTCCAGCCCGCGGCGCCAGCTCTCAGAGAGGGGCGGGCTGGGGCCCGGCGCCCCGGGCGGCCGCGGACTCTGGGCCTCCTGGCCTGCGCGGGCCTCGGCCGGGGGCGGGCGGCGGCGGTCCTGGGCGCGCCCCCCGCCGCCCCCCAGGTCGGCGGAGTAGGTGTCCAGGAGGTTGTGGCCGCTGTAGTGCCGCTTCAGGAAGGCCAGCACCTGGCCCTCGGCCCAGCTGTGCAGCCCCTTGATCTCCTCGTGGCAGGCCGGGCAGAGGTCTGGCGTGGGCCATGGCGCCTTGGGGAACTTGGGGTCCTCACTCAAGTGACCTAGGGAGAGCAGACAGGCCGGGCAGCCAAAGCGCAGAAGCCGCCGCCCAGGCTTCAGGGGCCTCAAAACACACCCCAGGTGTCAGGTGCACCCCAGGTGTCACGTCCGTCTCAGGCGTGCCTCAAGTGCGTCAGATGTGCCCCAGGCGTGCCTGGTGAGGAACGGAGGAACAGCGAGGCGCAGGCCATTCCCCACCCCGCCGGTGCTCAGCGCCACGCTCCCAGAGACGGCCCACACTGCACTGCCCCCACGTGGCCCACGTGGCAGTGGCATGAGCTTGCCGTGGGATGAGACGCGCTGTCCAAGGCCCCGGCCCGGTCAGCAACAGGGGAGGGGCTCTGCTAGCCCTCCCGAGGTGGACGTGCACCCCGGCCCAGCAGCCGCAGCCCACGGCGCGCTCCAGAAGCAACAGGGCCGGCCGCAGAGTCCATGGAAGCCAATCTCCTTAGTGCTCAGCTGCCGCTCCGGGCACAGTGGATTAAATAAAGACCCGCGCTCGGGGCGTTCCCTTCATTTCTATTAAATGTATTAAGTGTATTTCTCGGCGGAATTATCTCTAAGCCTAATTTTAATCTGTCATCGACTTACAACAGCTTGAACCCCGCAACGCTGGGAAAACACCTGTGCCCCATTGAGCCGCTCGCTCGAAGCGCGCGCAGGTCTGGCGGCAGTCGGGGCACAGAGTGCCGACGGCTTGCCGCCCGCCTGCCCCCCCCGCCCCCCCCCGGCCCCTCACCTGCCAGGCGGCTGTTGACCGCGTTGTGCCCCCTCCAGAGCCAGAGCACGGCCTGGTCCGCCGTCTTCACCGAGTCCATGGAGTCTCTGGCCATCTCCTCGAAATGCTGCCCGCACTCCTTACAGCCGAAGAAGGTGTGGACGTACCTCCTCACGGCCCGCAGCACGGCGTGCGGGTCGTCCTCCAGACCTAGGCGCACAGCTGAGTGGGCTCCGGGGCGGGCACTGCCGGAGGACTAGCCCACCCGGTGTGCGGACGCCACGCCCCCACAGCCCGCCCCGGGGCGCCTCCGGCCACGGCCTATCCGGCTGCTAGTGCTCCTTTGGGGGGATGGGGGTCTCCCACCCACTGGTTCACTCCCCAGATGCCCACGACGGCCAGGGCTGAGCTGGGGCCTAAGCCAGGAACTCGGCCATCTGAGCCAGCACCACTGCCCCCCAGGGTGGACGTCAGCAGGAGGCGGGAGCCGGAGGCCAGGCCGCGTGCTATGGCCGGGTGTCCCGGAGTGGCCGCTCCCCCACTGTGCCGCAGACCCACCCTCGTGCGGCCAGCAGGGAGCACTCGGCCCTGCCCCTGCACTGACTCCAGGTCGCCCAGGCCCCAGCAGGACGCCGGCCCTGCCTCTCAACGTCTGCAGGCTGCGGGGCCAGCTCAAGTAACGGGCTCCTGCTGCCGGCCAGGAAGACCGCACTCAGGCCCAGGCCCAGGCCCCGGCCCCGGCCCCGGCCCCTGCAGGCGTTTAGGGAGCTAACCAGCAGATGAGAGCTGTTTTTATCTCTCTCAAATAATTAATTTTTAAAAAATCACAAAAGCCTAAGCCACTTAAAAACCACAGTTTAGGCCGGCGCCGTGGCTCACTCGGCTAATCCTCTGCCCGCGGCGCCGGCACATCTGGTTCTGGTCCCGGTCGGGGCGCCGGATTCTGTCCCGGTTGCTCCTCTTCCAGTCCAGCTCTGTGCTGTGGCCCGGGAGTGCAGTGGAGGATGGCCCAAGTACTTGGGCCCTGCACCCCATGGGAGACCAGGAGGAATCACCTGGCTCCTGGTTTCAGATCAGCGCAGCGCTGCCCGTAGCGGCCACTTGGGGAGTGAACCAACAGTAAAGGAAGACCTTTCTCCCTGTCTCTCTCTTTCACTGTCTAACTCTGCCTGTCAAAAAAATTTAAAAATAAAAATAAATAAATAAAAATCACAGTTTAAAAAAACAGCCTGGCCTCCCCAAACCACTCCGGGACAATGAGTGACACCCAGTGTTCCAGAGGTGGGGGGTGGATCCTGAGACCCACAGCCCCCGCCCAGATAACAGGGGGGTCAGCAGCCTCCCAGGCCACCCGCCGTGCTCTCTCCACATAGTGCCAGCCCGGGAGGACCGTGGCCCTGCAGCTCTGCACCCTCGTGACCCTGGCCCCACGGGGTCTCAGGTCACCTCGCGCACAGCCAACCCCTCCTGGCTGCGAGGGTCATCGGGCAGCAGGTGGTATCCAGTGTGGACACGGCCTGGCTCTGCCCCCAGCCGCCTGCCTGCTCCCCGCGGGAGAGCCCAGACAGCTGCCCCTCATCACCCAGTAATCCCCCTGCTGGGGACCCTAATCTTTAAAGTGGACAAGAGCCATAAACCTCCACCTGAGGGGATTAGCGCCCTTGGCGGGCGTTCAGTCCATGGCTCGACACGCGACACGGAGGAGGCCTCCCAGACTTAATCCCGCGGCTGCGCCTGACCCAATTCTCCCGGCAGGAGCTGGCTCCTCTGAGACGGCCGCCATGCCCGAGACTTGTGCTGCCAAGGCGCGCGGGGGTCAGGGCTGAGACGCACCCACAGGGGGGCAGGGGTGTGGTGTGGCCTGCCTCACGAGCCAGTGCTCCCCAGAACGCCCAGGGGCTGCAGGGGATGCCTCTGCCACGCTCACCCCGGGGCCTGGGGGGCAGCGGGCAGTGACACCCGAGGACAGCTGGGGGCTGCCCTGAGCCCACTGCTTCTCCCCACAGTGGGGCCCACACCCCATGAGCCCCTGGGTCCCCAAGGGGCCACCCTGAACCTGGTGCTACCTGAAGGGGAATCCGGTGCTGGCCTGTGCCAGGTGTCCCAGCACCCGAGTGACAGCTGCCGAGTGGCTGTGGCCACGAGAGCCCACGTGGCACTGACACAAGGATGCAGGCGGGCCCTGCTGGGGCTGTGAGCAAGGCGGACAGTGTGCCGGTGTGCCACCTAGGCTCGACAGCCGGGAAGCGCCCCGCACAGCCCCTCTGCCCACGCAGCTGCTGCTCACACGCCTGGGAGCACAGCAGAGGACGGCCCAGTGCCCGGGGCCCTGCATCCACAGGGGGGACCTGCGGGGGCTCCTGGCTCCTGCCTGGCCCAGCCCAGCCCAGCCACGGCGGTCATCTGGGAGTGACCCAGAGGATGGAAGGCCCCTTTCTGTCACTCCGCCTTTCAAGTTAATATAAACCTTCAATAAAAAAAGAAGACCAGCCTGCTTTGGCCAAGGCCGTCGTTGGTGACGCTGGGCGCTGGCCCAGAGCCGGATGCAGCCAGAAAGCACAGCGCGGTCTGAAGCCGGTAAAAATCCAACCAAAAACTTCAGAGTCTGGCAAAGGGTGGGAAACTCAACTCCGTTCCAGCTCCTTCCAATATCCCGAGCCTGGGAACCTGGCCTTGGCTGCGGGCGGCTCAGCCCCACCTGTGCGTGGGGCGGGCCTGGAACAGGTGCATCTCACGGGCCCCCTAGTGGAAGCTGCCCCAGAGGCCTGGGAACGGGGGCCCAAGCGTGGCCAGGGCCAGCAGGGGCAGCCTGCAGCAGCCCAAGGGGACCCCGGCCTGGCCCAGGAGCTGCGAGGACAGGAACGTGGGGTGCAGGTGTGGGCTGGCCCACCCAGCCACGCCGTGGGCCCCTGGGGGCGTTACCTGTGCCAGCCAGCGCTTCCGGGTGGGTGGAGGCGCGCACGGTGAGGGTGTGGAACAGCATCCACAGTGCGCACGGGTAGCCCCGCAGCTCTGGGCGGCTGCCCTGACAGCCCACCCACCTGGTGTGGTTAGGAAGGAACACCCCGGAAATCTGGAAGGAACCACAACAGACAAGTGTCAGATGCAGCGGAGGAGCCCCAGGCTGGCAGGGCCGGGAGCCGCCCGACTTCACTGCCGCGCCCGCGGCCGGTGTCCGCCACGCGGGAGATGCGTGGTGTCTCAGGAGGAAACACACCCGCTCCGCTGCTAAGCAGCAGCCAGCAGCAGGCCAGTGCCGGGCTCCGGCAGGCGCACCTCAGGGCCCTCGCTGGCTGGGTGGGGCGGGGCGGGGCGGGCTGTCCAGCTCCAGGGCCCCAGGTGGGCACGGCTGACCACGGCGCTGTCAGAGCAGGGCTGGCGCGGTGGGGCCCGCTCCTGCCCAGGATCGAGTGTCAGCGTTGCCGACGCGTCCACAGGTTCAGAAAGGGGCAAGACGCGGCCGAGAGGCCCGGCTCCGAGGGGCTCCGAGCACCCAGGGCCCCCCTGCTGGAAACTGGCCTCTGCAACCACACACGTGGGTTTTGGGGCTAAGATCAGACAAAATGACTAAAGCTTAGCAAAATACAAGCCGGGCCAGCTCCTCCACCTGGGCCCTGCCTCCCGCTGGTGCACGGGCACCTGGGCCCTGCCACCCCCGGGCAACACCGGGCTCCTGCCTTCGGCCCGGCCCAGCCCTGGCTGTCGTGGGCATTTGGGGCGTGAACTAGAGAGCAGAGACCCCTCTGCCTTCAAAAAGTGAGAATAAATGAATAAAAATTTAAAAAATTTTTAAAACTACAAACGAAGGGGCCAGCACTGTAGAGTGGGTAAAGCTCTGGCCTGAGGCGCTGGCACCCCCTATGGACGCTGCGTCAAGTCCCGGCTGCCCCTCTTCCAGGCCAGCTCTCTGCTGTGGCCCGGGAGTGCAGTGGAGGATGGCCCAGGTGCTTGGGCCCTGCACCCCATGGGAGACCAGGAGAAGCACCTGGGGGTGAACCAACGGCAGGAAGACCTTTCTGTATGTCTCTCACTGTCTAACTCTGCCTGTCCAAAAACCAAACACCCACAAATGGCCCTCGGCCCCAGCCCGGTGCACCCCGTCTGTGGGAGCGGCCCGTGGGGGTGGCGGCAGCTCGGGCCTTACCCGCATCTTGTTGTCCACCAGGTCCAGGACGGCGCTGTAGGGGACCGTCCCCAGGGGCAGGCTGGCCAGCCACTCCCGCAGCACCTCCAGCAGCTTCCTGACCGGCGGACGCCCGGGGAACAGCTGAGGGAGCCGGCTGAGTGAGAGGCTGTCTGGGCAAAGCGCCCCCCACCCCACCCCACCCCTAACCCGGGACCCAGAGCCCCACCCACCCCCTCCCCCACGCCAGGGACCTAGAGCCACCCCCGCCCTCCCCCGGGGACCTAAAGTCCCCCTGCCCCTCCTCCAGCCTAGAGCCCCGCCCACCCCTCCCTCCACCCCCAGGACCTAGAGCTCCCCTGCCCCCCAGAGACCCGCCCACCCCTCCCCTCACCCCCGGAACCCAGAGCCCTCCCTGCCCCCACGTGCGCTCCAGCATACACCTACCCCCTTGCTTCACCTGCTCCCCGGGGACCCAGAGCCCCTCCTGCCCCCCCACCCAAGCTCTGCCTTACCCCTCCCCCTCCCCCAGAACCCTCCCCATTCTCCTCCCCCCACCCCAGGACCCAGAGCCCCGCCCACCCCATGTGCACCCCAGCACACACCT
>CM027406.1:91955282-91971014 GCA_015711505.1 Sylvilagus bachmani | reverse complement strand
GGGCTCAGCGCCGGCTCTCCCCGGGGCGGGCAGCGGGCTCAGCGCCGGCTCTCCCCGGGGCGGGCAGCGGGCTCAGCGCCGGCTCTCCCCGGGCGGGCAGTGGGCTCAGCGCCGGCTCTCCCCGGGCGGGCAGCAGCAGCCCCACCTCCAGCCCGAGACCAGAAACACCAGCTTTGGAGCAGTCTGCTTCCCCTCCACTCACAGCTGGGCCCTGGCCGCCCCGCCCCCTTCCTCAGCCAGGGCACCTTCCCGAGGCGTGCACCGAGCCAGGAAGCACCTCCTCCCGGCACCAGCGAGGCCCGTCCCTGATTTAGAAGGTGGACAGCACCAGTGGCCATGAGGCCACAGTCCACTCACAGCGCCAGGGAGAGCGTCCCACGCCCACGGTGCCCAGGGCCCCGCCCTTCCTCGTGGCTGTGTCCTGCCTGTGTCGCCCCCGTCTGAGCTGGGCCACCACTCCTGGGGCACCAGTCTCGTGTCTCCCTGGCGGGCAGAGCCAGGCTCAGCCTGCAGCTTGGTGGGAGCACCCCCTCCCCCGCTCCGGGGTGCCCGTCTGGCCTGGCACACGTGCGCGGCACAGGGGAACTGCCCGTGGGAGCGAGCCAGAGGCGGCGGCACAGGCATGGGGGGGGTGGCGCTGGCAGAGCGGGGTGGGTGCGGTACTGCCGCCTCTAGCAGCTCCCTCAGCCGTGAGGCTGGTTCCTCCTTCACCCCTGGGTGTCCCAGCTGACGGACAGACAGGCGGGGGGTCGGGCTGGGTGTGCAGTCTGCCCAGCACTGCCGCCCCCAGGAAAGCTGACGCTGGCTCCCGCTGGCCACCGCGGGCCAGAGCCTCGGGCAGCCTCACACGGCCCGGACTTGGCAGACCCGGGGCTCCCAGGACAGCCGAGTCCCAGCAGGGGGCTCAGCGCCTAGACCCTGGCTCCCCTCCCCACTCCGGGGAGTGGGGCTAAACACCACCCCCCAACCCGGGCGCTGGGAACCCACCTCAGCAGACCCAGCCCCACCCACCGCAGCCGTACCTCTCGGCCCACGTAGGAGCTGTTGCTTTCGAACAGAACAGCCACGTACTGGCCACGGCCACGGCCACCGCCGAGCAGGGCGAGAACGTCGCTGGGCCTGGGGGAGGCGGGGGGAGGCATCCAGTGGTCGCGGCAGGCAGCCGGACGCCACAGCCAGGCCCGCGTCCACAAACGACACCCCGCACGGAGGCACTCACCGGAGGGGGTCCAGCGGCGGGCACGCGGGGGGCCGGCTTCCCTCCGTGTGGTTCTGCAGGAAGTCGATCATCGACTGCCGGACCGTCCGCAGCTCTCTGTCCGGCCCTGCGGGGGCCGCACTGGTCCCTGAGTGTCCTCGCGCAGCGCATCCCCAGGGACAGGCAGCCCGGCACAGCACCATCCGCGTGACTCCAGCTGGGAGCCCACGCGTGGTGACCGCGGCCGGGCCACGCGGCCAGGCCGAGCCCGTCCATGGAGGGTGAGGGGGGTCCCAGATCGCCTGCTCTGTGAGCAGGCCTGAGGGGCGTGCGCATCCCCAGCTACTGTCTCAGTAAAAGAATTTACTAACGACGACAAAACCCCACAACGCGGGCTGGCACTGTGGTGCCGCCTGCAGAGCCGGCATCCCACATGGGCACCGGTTCAAGTCCCGGCTGCTCCACTTCCGATCCAGCTCTGCTGTGGCCTGGGAGAGCACTGGAAGATGGCCAAGTCCTTGGGCCCCTGCACCCACGGGGGAGACCTGGAGAAGCTCCTGGCTGGCCCAGCCCTGGCCACTGTGGCCGTCTGGGCAGTGACCAGTGGACGGAAGGCTCCTCAGTCTGTAACTCTTTCAGATAAATAAATCTTTAAAAAAATCAAGAAAATTTTACAGCCCCCACGTTAGCCAAGGAAGGGCGGAGGCTCCCCCACCCCGGACCACGGCAGCCCATCCGGGAGGCAGGGCCGGCAGGGTGCAGGAGAGCCGGCGCCGGGGCTCACAGGGACCCTCGAGGGCCAGGCCGCCTCGGGTCCTCACCTTTAAAGCTTTCTCCCGTGGTGAAGTCCTTGGTGAAGGCCCTGAAGTACTAGGAGGGAAAGCAGAGTCTGAGCGGCTCCTGCAGCCCCACCCACAACACCCTCATTTACATGTCCTGACCCCACCCCAACACCCTCATTTACATGTCCTGGCCCCACCCAACACCCTCATTTACATGTCCTGACCACACCCAACACCCTCATTTACATGTCCTGGCCCCACCCAACACCCTCATTTACATGTCCTGACCCCACCCCAACACCCTCATTTACATGTCCTGACCCCACCCAACACCCTCATTTACATGTCCTGAACCCACCCAACACCCTCATTTACATGTCCTGCCCCACCCACAGCACCCTCATTTACATGTCCTGACCCCAGGGGTTCTGAGGGGAGGCCATCCCGTAGGACAGCCATAAAGAGGCTAACCCCTGGGCTGTGGTGCTGGTGTGTGCCGGGATTCACAGGTGGGCAGCAGCGCTGTCCCCCTCCCCCCCGTCACCGGCACATCCCCGACCAGCTCGAGTGCTCCTGCCACAGCCGGGGCAGGCCTGCGAGTCCCCTCCAGGGAGGCACCAGCGGACTGGGGTGCCCCGTGCTGCACCCCGCCTGGCGAGCCTGGGGGCAGCTGACCTGTGCTCACCCCAGGGCCCTGTGTGGAGGCCCGAGGCGGCGCGTTCCAGGCAGCGGCTCCTGGAGAGGCCACACGGGGGCAGGACCGGGTGGTCGGCTCCAACAATCCACAGCCACCACCCTGCGTCACAGGTGCCGGGTAAGCCAGAGCGCCCACACCGACGCCCTCAGACTCCAGGGCTGCAGGCGCTGTTCCAGCCTCGGCCGCCACTGAGCGTCCACGGCACAGGGCCGGGATTCCAGGGCTGGGACGGAGCTGGGGATCAGGAATCTCTAGAAACACCATCCAAGCCGGCGCCGTGGCTCAACAGGCTAGTCCTCCGCCTTGCAGTGCCGGCACCCCGGGTTCTAGTCCCGGTCGGGGCGCCGGATTCTGTCCCGGTTGCCCCTCTTCCAGGCCAGCTCTCCGCTGTGGCCAGGGAGTGCAGTGGAGGATGGCCCAGGTGCTTGGGCCCTGCACCCCATGGGAGACCAGGAAAAAGCACCTAGCTCCTGGCTCCTGGCTTCAGATCAGCATGGTACGCCAGCTGCAGCGCGCCCGCCGCGGCGGCCATTGGAGGGTGAACCAACGGCACAGGAAGACCTTTCTCTCTGTCTCTCACTGTCCACTCTGCCTGTCAAACAAAAAAAAAGGAAGAAACAGCATCCAAGCTGTGGGAGACCGTAGGGCGGGACCCTCCTCAAGCCAGGTCACCTCTGCCCCCTAGTGGAGGAAACGGAACAGGCCCTCTCTGGGGACCTCCGATCTGGGCGGCTGGACCCCGCAGCTGTGGACAGGCCTCCTCACGCCCGGCTGCACAGGAGTCTGCACGCCAAGGAACCCCAGGGGCGAGCCTCGCGCCAATCCCACCAGCTGTCAGAAGCCAGGCGGAAATGCTGAAGCCGCAGAACCATAGCTGACCTGAGCCTGGGGGGGCAGCGGTAGCCCCTCCCACACTGCTGCGCCTGGGGGGGCGTCTGACCCAGCAGCAGCCCCTCCCACACTGCGTGCCCAGGCTCCACTCCCACGCCCTGGGGCCGCACTGGGAGGCAGCAGCCGCCGCTCCACAGCCTGGTTCCTGAACCCAGCAGAGGACGGTGTTGAGTCCTGGCTCCCAGCTTGATCTGCCTCGGCCCTGGCACAGCTCCGCCATCGTGGGCATTGGAGTGGGGAAGGGAACCAGGCGATAGATTATGCGGGGGGAGGGGCAAAGAGGGGCCGCTCGGGCCGGTGCTCAAGCTCCTGGGCCGGCAGAGTGACGGTCCTGGGGGGGGGGCGGAGCGCCGTGCCCCCCCCCCGCCGCGGCTCTGCCCCAACTCCATGCCCGCAGCACTCACCCTGAAGGTGGGGTAGAAGTGGATGTCGTAGGCGCGGCAGACCTCCTGGTTCTTCTCCTCGGCACAGTCCAGAGCGGCCACGCGGATGGCCGCTGCCCAGTCTGAAAGGCAGGGGAGGCTCTCAGCGCTCCGGGGCCCGTGCCACCAGGCACATCTAATGCTCCCCAAATGCGAGCCGGCGCGGCCCCTCCACACGCCGAGACACCTCCGGGAGCCCCGGCACCGCAGGGGCAGAAAAGGAGAATTCCCAGTGCCCCTCACCCCGGACGGTGGAGTGAAAGAAAAACACGCCCACGCCCACGAGGCCACACCGCCGGCACTCCAGAATCCTCAGTCCGCATCAGCCCCACCCACCTCAGGTGCCCCGCCCCCACACAGGCAGGATGAAAGCCTAAAGTTGCGGGGGCGGGTCCCACGCGTCCATACTGGGGTGCCAGTTCTCCGGGGACCCTGGGAGGCAGCAGGTGCTCGGCCCCTGCCACCCACGTGGGAGACCCGGGGAGGTTCCGGCTCCTGGCCCAGGCATTCAGGGAGTGGACCAGTGGACAGAACATGAACCCCACACCGAAGTCTGCCTGAGCCGGCCCAGACTGTCCCGAGGACCGCTGCTGCTCTCCCTGCCCTCTGCGGACCCCCGGACCCCTGAGCACTGCACACAGCCCTGGACCGCCAGGTGCCTGTGCCCCTCAACCCAGACGCGTGCTGGGTCTCGTCCTGGGCTGGTGCTCCCATGCCGGGCAACAGCCGGCCCCGGCGCCCCTCGCTCCCCAGAGGCACTCTTCTCTGTCAGATCTGCGCCCTTTCTCTGAGACGTTCGCACGCCACGGCCGGCACCTCACAGGTGCCTCCAGGCTCCTGTCCCCGAGGACAGCTCAGGAATGGGACAAAGAGCAGGGACAAGCGCCGGTACCTGCCACAGGTGCACGGGGAAGGTGCCGGGAGCACGCCCCGTCTCCCGGAGAGTAGGGAGGGTCTGACCCAGGGAGCACACCTCCAAGCACCGGGATGGGGATCTGTGCCGGCCACGAGGCCCACGGAGCCCCGGCTGCGCGTGTGAGCATGCGCACACACACACACACACACACAAGGCCCTGCTGAGCCCTGGCTGTGCGTGTGAGCACACACACACACACACACACACACACGAGGCCCTGCTGAGCCCTGGCTGTGCGTGTGAGCACACACACACACACACACACACACACGAGGCCCTGCTGAGCCCTGGCTGTGCGTATACACTTTCCACCACCAAAGCGAGGCACGAAGCCCTGTTGCTGGCGAGGACAGTGCTGGTCCCTCTGCAGGCTGGGTGAGCCGGTCCACCACGGCCCAGGCCCCCACAGACGGATGGGACAGACCTCTCGCCGAGTCCTGATCCCCAGGTCATCTCCCTGGGATCTCAGATTGCATGAACTCAAGAGGAACAGCTAATACCTCATCCAATTAGTGCAGCAGATGGCAGCGAACAGAACCAGGCGTGTCCAGGTCATGGCTCGGCCGTGACTTCCGGCTGCCGGGCCGGCCCACCCCCTGCCCCTTCACCTGGCCACGCCGATCCCTGCTGGCCGAGAGCCCCCGGCACACAGGGCAGTGTCACGGCTGCGAGGGGAAGCCAAGCCGCACACACAAAGGAAGCAGTCGGAGCCGGCGCCGGGCCTGGGCTTTCGGGGCGGGGTTCGGCCCACTGGTCTGGGGAGCTTCCTCCCCCACGTGTGTCACGGGCCTGGGGCCACGCCCGGTGCGCGGCTTCCACCTGTTCCTCCTCAGCGACAGTGCGGTAAGCCAGCACGCCTGCCGAGGGCCCCGCGGGAACACGTCTTCCGGCCCTCGGTCCACGCAGACGTCACCTGCTCAGAGGCCGCCCCCGCCCGGCCCCGGCAGCTACAGGGGAGGGGCACTTCCACACCCACACTCGGCCACAAAACTCTGCCGCAAGCCACCTGCCACAGAAACCCGTTCAGACTGCGGGGCAGGAGCTGGAGCTGCCTGGGGCCCGAGAGCAGCCCAACCTGCAGCAGGTGTACCCAGGGGAGGGTCCCTAGACTCACTGCAGACCCTCAGCCCCTCAGCGGCCTCCCCCGCCATCCTGCCTTAACCACAGGGCGGGGGTCCCCACCCCCCAGCTCAGCGCCCGGCCGACACTGCAGGAGGCAGGAGCTGGCAGCCACTGGCCACCTCCAGGACCTCGTGTCTCAGGGGCGCCGATCCACTCCGTCCCACCTGAAAGCCCACCCTACAGAAGGACACGGAGTTCCAAGACCCCCCACGAGGAGGGCGCCAGGACCTGCTGGAGACGAGGGGCCGCTGGCCCTGGGCGCTCAGGGAGGCAGAGGGAAGCCCCTCCCCCAAATGCTGGCCACACGCCCGCCCCCAGCCCACGCTAGGCCACGCCAACACCATGGCCACCCGGCAACCTGGTACCTCGTCCCCCACGTCCCCAGGGGCTCAGCAGGAGCCGCAAGAGGAAGGCCGGGACTCCCCTCCACCTGTCTTTTACCCACGTGACGCGGCCATGGGCACGGTGCAGGGGGCAGCAGTGTGGAGTTGGCTGGTTAAGCATCGGTGGGCGTGGGCACCTCCGGACCCCGACGTCTCTGACTGCGGTGGGGGCGCCATGCTGGGAGACCCTCCCAGAGGCACGGGCCCGGCTCTCAGTGCCACGGGGACGCTGGCCACTGCCCACACGACTCCCTTGCATCTGTAGTCGGGGGGGCAGTCAGCACAGCAGGGCCAGGCTGGGGACAGGGAGGGGACAGGGACCTACCTCTAGCACCTCGAGCAAGATTTCCTCGAGAGCAGGAGTGGGGAGAACTAGCCAGAAGACGACGGGCGGCCACCGCAGCCTGAGCCTCGCCCCCCGCCACAGGGCGCCCCGAGGCCACCTCAGTCCGCTGGGGCAGTCTCCTCACGGGGCGCCTCAAGCCTGACCGTGACCCCAAAACCTTGGAACTCTCGAGGCAGGCCCACAGCCCCTCCTTGGCAAGCCCACGGGTTCCTGTGCTCAGGCAGCCCGCTGGCGTCTGGCCTCACCGCCCTCCGGCCCACACGGCCCAGCACCCGGGGAAGGTCTGGCCCCGAGGCCTCTGCGCTCGCCCACCCCTCCCGGGTACCTGTAGCCCAAGGTTAACTACTCCGCTGTCCACTTGCTGTGCCTCGTCTGCCTCCCCAGCCACGCATGGGCCCCCTGGGGCAGGGCCGTCCCACCAGCCCACAGGCACCAACAGGTGGCAGCGAAGCCACGCTCCAGGTGAGCCACGTCCCTCGGATGGGGGCTGGCGGCCAGGCCTCAGAGCCCGAGGCAGAGGCCGGCCCGGCCCAGCCACAGCAGCCGGCAGCCAGCAGCGGCCACCGGGACGGGCAGATGGGCGGACAGTCAGAGCCACACAAAAGACGGCTGCCCAGCTCCAGAGGGAAGGGCTGGCCTGGGGCGTCCGCCTCCAGCGAGGGCCCCGCCCCTGCCTCTCCCACCTGTCTCCCACCATACAAAGGCAAATTGCCCGCTCTCACCGCTGCCCACGCCAGCTGCAAAGCAGAGGGAGGCCCTGCCCAGGAGCCGCCAGGCACAGCCTCTGAGGGGGGGAGGAAGCACCGGGCCCACTCCCCACTCGCCCTCCCAGCCACAGGCTCAAGGACTGGTGGGCAAAGGAAGCTTCCACGCCCCAGAGCCAAAACCCATCTCACATTTACTTCTTGGTAACTACCACTGACCCCTCCAGGACTGACCACTGCACCGTGGCCTGCGGGCACCAGCGAAATCAGGGAGCGCACGGCCCTGGGGCAGCGGGCGCCGCGGGGGCCCTGGGGGTACGGGCAGCCCCAGGTGGGCGCAGCGGGGGCCCTGGACTGCGGGCTGCACAGGCCTGGGTGGAGGAGAAACGCACACACCCACAGTGCAGCAGCCCCGTCCCGCCACCACCATCCCAGCACTGTCAATCACCTAACCCAGCTGAGGTGGAAAACCCCCACCTGCCACCAGCCGGGTGAGGCGGCTGTGGCCAAGTCCCTCCTGCGTGGCCTGGGCCTTACCCAGTCCTGGTTCTGACCTGAGTGACGTACACTCAGTGTGGCTGCCCCGCCGAGGCCCCCGACCTGTCCACTGTGTGAGGACCAGGCAGCTGCCTTAGGCCCTCTGGGCGCCCGCACCCCGGCCTCTCCCGGCCTCCCCGTCTCAGGGAACATCTCTGGGCGCCCGCACCCCTCTCCCGGCCTCCCCCGTCTCAGGGAACTTCAAGGAGCTGAATTCACCCCCGAGAAGCCACAAGAAACCCAGAGCACACAGGCAGAGAGGGGCCTGCGGCCGCGCTCACCACCTGGCGGGGCGGCGCCAGTGTGGACACAGGGCGTGCCATCCCCAGCCGCCCCCTCCCAGTCCTGCCTGGTGCTCCCCACGCAAGCAGCACCACCTGCAATCTGCGGCCTCCTGGCTCTCGGGGCCACTCGCGGCCTGCCCTGTGCCCGCCCACCCACACCCCCAGGGCACCGAGCTGGTGGCTTTGGGAACACAGCCAGGTTTTGTGGTGTGTGTCCTTGGGAGTGACGCCGAGCCACCTGGCACACACACCTCGCCTCCCAAAGTCTGGGAAAGCCAGGGGCGGCCAAGAAAGTTCAGCCGGAACCTCTCTCCCAAGAGACCTCCCACCCAGAGAGACCCCCCACGCGGGGAGACCTCCCACCGGAGGGCCCACACAGGGCAAGGCTGGGGGCTGCGGCCGCCTCCCAGGCTCTGTGTTCGCGGGAAGCCGGGGCGGGCCAGAGCAGGTCTGCTGACCACCAGGCTAACAGCGCCCCTCGGGCCACATCCCTGGGACGAGGAAGGGTCGACCTGAAGCCCCTCCTCTACACGGCTCCTCAGAGGACGCAGCACCTTCGTGGCCCAGTCTCCCCCAAGCCGAGCCAACCTCACACCAGGGAACAGGGCCTGCCCCACGCCCACTGCCCACGGAAACCAGGCCGGTGCGGGGCGGGGGGGGTCCAACTCTGCAAGAGGGAGCCACCTGAGGGCCCGAATCCAGGCGTGCGCCCCAGGGGACACAGAGGCAGGGGGACGGCAGGCCTCGGGCCACCCTCAGAGGCTAAGGGCCCTTCCCTGAGGGCTCCTCCTACCGGGGCTCTCACAGGGGACGTGGCAGGAGGACAGCGTGGGTCCACCCTCTTCGGCCAGGGGCCTTCTCTTGTGGGTGCTGGGCTCTGCCCAGCTGAGAAGTGACCAGGTGACCCCACGTGGGGGCCTCAGAAGGAGCTCTGGGCCCCAGCCCCGCCCAGCAGCCAAGCTGTCTGGCTTTCAGCCACGTCTCCGTTTGGTCTGCGGCCCCTCCTCCCGGCCTCCACCTGCCGCCTGCCCCACACCCCCCCCGCCCCCCAAGACTGAACTGAGAGGCAGAGTCAGGCGGACGGGGATGGCTCACTCCCAAACGGCCCCAACAGTCGGAGCTGGGCGGATCCGGAGCCAGGAGCCAGGAGCTCCGTCCCGGTCTCCCACGAGGGTGCGGGGGCCCAAGCACAGGCGCCAGCTTCCACGGCTTTCCCAGGCCGGTGCAGGGAGCTGCATGGGAAGCGGGGCAGCCGGGACTCGCGCTGGCCGCGGCCCCACGCCAGCCCTCCGTGCCGAGCCCGGCAACCTCCCCACCAGGCCCAGGACCACTCCCGGCCCCAGCACCGCTCAGCCACGAGGCCACTCTGCCTGCGAAACCCACCGACAAGGCTATCTACGCTGCAGGGCCGCTGCGCCCACGTGCCAGGCCGGCGCGGCCCCCGGCCAGCACCGCACCAGAGCCGGGGCCCCCGCGGCCGCCCGCGGAGCGAACCAGCCGATGGAAGACCCCCAAGGCCGCCTTCGGGGTAACCTAAGTAGAAACCGGCCAGCGGCGCGGCGAGCCCGGCGGCGTGAGGGGGTCCTGGGGCTGCAGGCGGACCTGGCCGCCCGGGCCGGCAGCTCCTCCCGGACGGCCGAGTGGACACCGGCCGGGAGCCCCGCGCCGGCCGTGGGAAGGGGCTTCCGCCGGGCTGCGCGCGGGCCCGCCTCACCTCGCACGTCGCCCGCCAGCGCCCGCCAGGTGGGCGCGTAGCCGATGCAGTGGCCGCACCACGAGGAGTAGAACTGCACGAGCCACGCCGCCGAGCTGTTGGCCGTGGCGCCACGCACGCCGCCGCTGTCCAGCACCCACACGGCGTCCTCGCCCGCGCGGTACAGCCGCGCCGCGCCGCCCGGCCCCGGCGCCGCCGCCGCCGCCGCCAGCAGCACGAGCAGGCGCGGCAGCCGCGAGGCCCGCGAGGGCGGGGGGCGCCGGGCCGCGGGCGCGGACCCCGCGCGGGACCCCGGACACCGCGCCGCCGCCGCCATGTTGGAAGTGGCGCGGGCCCGACCTTTCACCCTGGCAACCACCGTCACGTGCGCGGCGAAGTCCCGCCCCCGCGCGCCCGGCCCCGCCCCGCCGCTCGCCCGGCCCCGCCCCGCGCGCTCGGCCCCGCCCCGCGCGCCCGGCCCCGCCCCGCACTCCCGGCCCCGCCCCGCCGCTCGCCCCGCCCCGCGCGCTCGGCCCCGCCCACCAGGCCGCCGAGGCCGGGGATGGGCGAGGGGCGCCAGCTCTACCCTCTACCGCGCGCCGGGTGCGGCGGGGATTTCAGACCTAGGGCGGGTCCCCCGGAACTCTCGCCTCAGAAATGCAAATCTAACCAACCCGAGCCGGAGCCGCAGGGGAAATGCGCGGTCGTCGGCGCTCTCGTGGCTGCGGCGCACCTGGCCTTGCGGCTCCGGCGTCCACGCAGTCGGCCGCGGCCCGGTGCCCCGGGAGCGGCGTCCACGCAGTCGGCCGCATCCCCACGCGGCCCGCAGTCCTGCTCCTCGCCGCTCCGCAAGCCTAGGAAATAAAGTTTCCTACGACTTTTTTTTTTGGCTTGATGGACAGGTCCTCGGGGTCGCTGGCCCACCAGGGCCATCACACGGGTGGAGACTGTCCGGGCACCGTGGCCCGCGCAGGGCAGGACTGGAGGAGGAGCCGCGTGGGGTCACGGCCCTGGGCTGCAGCGCGCCCGGCTCTCAGGCACACCTCACTCTGCAGGAGTGGGGAAGGAGTTGAGCTCTTCTCTTAAAGGTGTATTTATGTATTAAAAGACGGCCGGCGCCGTGGCTCAACAGGCTAATCCTCCGCCTGCGGTGCCAGCACACTGGGTTCTAGTCCCGGTCGGGGCGCCGGATTCTGTCCCGGTTGCCCCTCTTCCAGGCCAGCTCTCTGCTGTGGCCCGGGAGTGCAGTGGAGGATGGCCCAGGTGCTTGGGCCCTGCACCCCATGGGAGACCAGGAGAAGCACCTGGCACCTGGCTCCTGCCATCGGCTGGCGCGGTGCGCCAGCCGCAGCGCACCGACCGCGGCAGCCATTGGAGGGTGAACCAATGGCAAAGGAAGACCTTTCTCTCTCTCTCTCTCACTGTCCACTCTGCCTGTCAAAAAAAAAAAAAAAAAAAAAGGTGTATTTATGTATTTAAAGACGGCCGGCGCCGTGGCTCAACAGGCTAATCCTCCGCCTTGTGGCGCCGGCACACCGGGTTCTAGTCCCGGTCGGGGCGCTGGATTCTGTCCCGGTTGCCCCTCTTCCAGGCCAGCCCTCTGCTGTGGCCCAGGAGTGCAGTGGAGGATGGCCCAGGCTCTCGGATGAGCGCGGTGCGCCGGCGGTGCGCCGGCTGCAGCGCGCCGCTCACGGCGGCCATTGGAAGGTGAACCAACGGCAAAGGAAGACCTTTCTCTCTGTCTCTCTCACTGTCCGCTCTGTCCACTCTGCCTGTCAAAAATGGCAGAAAAAAGACAGCCACAGAGAGAGAGAGAGAGAGAGAGAGAGAAGGGTCTTCCACCCGCTGGGTCACTCCCCAGATGGCCGCAATGGCCAGAGCTGCGCCGATCCAAAGCCAGGAGCTTCTTCCAGGTCTCCACGCAGGTGCAGGGGCCCAAGCACTTGGTCCATCCTCCACTGCTGTCCCAGGTCACAGCAGGGAGCTGGAGAGGAAGAGGAGCAACTGGGACAGAATCCGGCGCCCATATGGATGCCGGTGCTGGCCCAGGCGTTATACACGGCAGGCAGCTCTTTATGGTATGGGACTCTACGGTTTTGTTTAAGAGAAGGATTTTGCTGCGTAGCCAATAGAGCTGCTGCCTCCAGCGCCGGCATCCCACAAGGACGCTGGCAGGAAGCACCTGGCTCCTGGCTTTGGATCGGCACAGCCGTCTGGGGAGTGACCCAGCGGATGGAGGACCTCCCTCTCTCTCTGCCTCTCCTTCTCTCTCTGTGTAATTCTGACTTTCAAATCAATAAATCTTTAAGATGAACCTCGCCGTGGGGGGGGGGGCTCCATCCTTCGTCCACAGTCACTGGAGACACCGAGCCCTGCGCCTCTGCAGGGTAGGAAGGGACCCAGACCATGGAGCGCTGGGCACCCATGCGCCGGGCTGGGGCGGATGCGGGAGGGCAGGGCGGCCTCTCGGAGAAGGGGAGGCCAGCGGCCAGCGTGGCTGGAGGGTTCTGAGCAGGGGCGGGGCTGGGCCCTTGTGCTGCTGTGCGGGTGGGGCAGGTGGGGAAGCAGGGGGAGCCTCCCTCAGCGGCTGAGACAGCAGGGGTGCAGGTGAGAGGGTGCACTGGCCACTCAGCTGCAGGGCAGCGGAAGGGTCGTCCTGGGCCCCTGAAGTTGGAGCAATCTGCAGCGTCTAGGGTGGTGTCAGGGCGTGGCTGGGGTCTGGGGAGGACCCCCTGGAGCACCCCTCCCCCCAGCCCTGGGTTTGCAGCTGTGGGCCGGACAGGTGACCAGCACAGCAGAGTGCGACAGGGGACAAGGAGGCCGGGCAGCAGAGGACCGGGGGAGGGGGAGGGGGGCCGAGAGGCCAGGCCGCAGACCCAGGAGATGGTGCCCAGGTCGGGGGACAGGAACCCTGAGTGCCCCACACAGGGTGGGGGTGGGGGCCTGGCCACGGGACGGTGCGCCCACGTCCACCTGCCGGGAGAGCCGCTCCCCTCCCTGGGCACAGGGAGCCACTGGGCCATGGCGGGGGGGGGGGGCTGCTCCATGAAACCGAGCCCCCTTCGTGGGATCGGGCCCCGCCCCCCGACCACACGCGAAACCGCAGCTTCTCAGGTGCAGGGCAGGGGCTGTGGGGTCCTGCCCGGCTTCACGTCGCAGCGAGGCTCACGCCCCTCAGGTTCCAGAACCGTGGGGCGGCCGGACGGCCCCCCTGGAAGCCCCCACCATCCCACTCGCGACCCCTCAGTGGACCCTGTCTCCCAGCAGACCCTGGGTGTGGGGCTTGGGGTGGCTGCCTGTGTTAGCATGTGTTAGGGTGTGGCTGTGTGTTATCGTGTGATAGCATGACTGCATGTGTGTTAGCATGTGACTGTGTTAGCATGTGACTGTGTTAGCACGTGACTGCATGTGTTAGGGTGTGGTTGTATGTTAGCATGTGGTAGTGTGACTGCATATGTGTTAGCATGTGACTGTGTGTTATCGTGTGGCTGTGTTAGCATGTGGCTGCATGTGTTAGCATGTGATAATGTGACTGCATGTATTAGTGTGACTGCGTGTGTGTGAGCACGCGTGTGAGTGAGAGACCAGTCCTGTCCGTGCCCCAGAGCCTGCAGTCAGTCAGGTTTTCCAGACAGCAGGGGCTGCTCCCAGCTGGAGACCCTGGTGGGGGCAGGGCAGAGCCACGGCTCCCGGGTGGGCATGGGACCTGTGGGCGTTCCTCAGGGACCCAGCATGGGAGAGGACGACTTCCTGATGGTGCTTGCCCGAGTGGACAGGTGAGTCCGGGGCAGGAGACGCAGCACAGCCCACGGGCACCCAGTCCCTGGGTCCTGGGAGGGACGCTGCTGCAGGGGGCACCTGTGTGGCCCCGGTGGCATGGTCAGGCGGGGTGGGGTCCATGGCTCGTGGGGCTGACCGAGGCACTGCCGTGGGTTACAGCCAGGCAGACGCGGTGCGGCTGAGACCCCGGAGGGAGGACTCTAGCGCCAGGCGGCTCCCCAAGCCCCGCCCCGCCTCGCCCCGGCCCGCAGCAGCAGCCGGCTGTCCGCAGCCGGGCTCCCACCAAGGCCGAGCACCGACCCCAGCGCCATGAGGCACCCGCGTGGCGCCCTTGGGGGACACTCGGGGAGACCCCGGCCCTGCCTGTGTGCGGCACGGTGCCCGGTAGCAAGGCTGGGGAGGTGGCGTGCAGACGAGGCTGCAGGCTGTTGACGTGGGGGATTTATTGTGGCAAACGCGTGCATGTGTTTAATACATAATTCCTCTCACGCGGCCTCATAAATCCAGGTCAGCAATAAATAGGAAAAAAATAAAAAATTGCAGACTAATGTGTTTGGAAAACTAGAACGGAATCGATAAGAAGGCTACAGCTGAAACTGTTTAGAAATTGCAGACGCGACAACGCCCCCCCCCCCCAGCACCAGCCCCCTCCCCTGCTCGGGGTGGGGGGGGCTGGGGGCTCTCGCAGCCGCTCCTGCATCAGATGCAGCTCCGACAACCAGGCGTCCACTGGGCCGGCAGCTGTCCTCGAGGCTGGGCCCAGCTGCCCCCGGCTGGGAGGGTCCTACCTTGCAGCAGGGTCCGAAGGGGGCCTGGGTCCCTCCCTGCAGCCCCAGGCGCCCTGTGACCTGCGGCCTTGGGCTTCTCCCCAGACAGCCTGGGTCTCCCCAGGGGCCCCTCTGGGGGTCCCAGTGAGTGAATGAGGTCCTCTTTCTTTTTTTCTTAGGATTTTATTTATGTGACGGCGGAGTTAGAGAGAGGGAGAGACAGAGAGAGCTCTCCATCGCTGCTTCACTTCCCACACAGCCACGACGGCAGGGCTGGGTCAGGTGGAAGCCGGGAGCCAGGAGCTTCTTCCGGGTCTCCCAGGTGGGGGCCGGGGCCCAAGCACTTGGCCCATTGTCCACTGCTTTCCCAGGCCATGGGCAGCGAGTGGATGGGAAGCGGAGCAGCCGGGACTCGCCCTGGCGCCCCCGTGGGGCACGGTACTGCAGGTGGCAGCTTTACCGGCTGTGCCCACGGGTTCCTTCGAAGCAGGAGGTCAGGTCAGGACGGGCACCAGGACGGGCACACTCTGAGCCCACACACGCTCTGTGGGAAGGGCTGGGCAGGCGGGCGATGGACGGATGGCAGGTGATGGCAGACAGGCGGGCGATGGAGCCGCGTTTATGCACAAACTGTTCCAGGAGGGGCTGCTGGGCTGCCACCTGGGACACCCGTATCCGTAACCGCTTCTGCTCCAGCCCCTGCTGATGCGCCTGGGAGGCAGCAGCGATGGCCCTGATGGAGTTCCCGGCTCCTGGCTTCAACCTGGCCCAAGCTTGGCTCCTGGACCCATTTAAATGGAGAGTACAGCAGCAGATGGAGGGTGCCGCTCTGTCACTGTGCCTTCCAGATAAATAAAGACAAATCTTAAAAGTAAGCAAAAACGCTGCTGGGGACGCGGGCGAGAGCAGCAGAGGGGAGCCGAGGCAGGGAATTGTAACCTCACCCCACAGGAGGTGAGCACAGGGCTCTCTAACCCAGCAGGAGGTGAGCACACGGCTCTCTAACCCCTCAGGAGGTGAGAACACGGCTCTCTGACCCCTCAGGAGGTGAGCACACGGCTCTCTAACCCAGCAGGAGGTGAGCACAGGGCTCTCTGACCCCGCAGGAGGTGAGCACACGGCTCTCTAACCCCTCAGGAGGTGAGCACACGGCTCTCTAACCCCGCAGGAGGTGAGCACACGGCTCTCTGACCCCGCAGGAGGTGAGCAC
>CM027406.1:91910223-91937876 GCA_015711505.1 Sylvilagus bachmani | reverse complement strand
GGGCACCAGCCCCTCCCACGGGGCACCCCTGGGGCACCAGCCCCTACCATGGGGCACCCCTGGGCACCAGCCCCTCCCACGGGGCACCCCTGGGGCACCAGCCCCTCCCACGGGGCACCCCTGGGCACCAGCCCCTCCCATGGGGCACCCCTGGGCACCAGCCCCTCCCATGGCGCACCCCTGGGCACCAGCCCCTCCCACGGGGCACCCCTGGGGCACCAGCCCCTCCCATGGGGCACCAGCCCCTCCCATGGGGCACCCCTGGGGCACCAGCCCCTCCCACGGGGCACCCCTGGGCACCAGCCCCTCCCACAGGGCCCCCTCCTGCGGGGCGCTCAGAACTCTGCTGACTGCCCCCCTGTGTGACCGCTCGGCATCCCCACAGCCATCAAAGTGTCCCCAGCACCCCAGGATCTGCCTCCCCAAGGGCTTGGGCAGCAGTGGGCGATGCATCCTGGGACTTGCTGTTGCCCAAAGCCAACAGCTGCCAGGCGCCTGTCCAGGCTCTGCCTGGTGCTGAGGTCCGAGCAGTGGCTGCAGGGCCTCGAGCCCCTCGCAGGCTCCTGGGCTGGGGGTCTCGGCCTCGCGGACCCGCTCTTCATCCCAGGGGCACTATGGGGCCACCGAGGCTCCAGCGGGGTCTTGGGGATCCCAGGTCCCCCGTGCCCGGTGCACACGGCAGCCGCTGTGGCCCTGACCCCGCGCGCCCCTCACCTCGGCCCTTGGCTGCTCTGCTGGGGACGGGCGGCCCGGGAGTTGTCTCTCTCTCACCGGAACAGCTTCTGACCCGTTTGGTTTTTTCCCTGGGAGCTTCAGTGAGGGGAGAGAAGGAGAGGGAGGGGGAGCTGGTGGGGCACAGCGCACAGGCGCCCACCACGCCCACAGACCCCAGGGCCACCTGGACCCTAGTCCCCTGCCCGTCCCACCCCTCGGCCCGGCTCGTCAGGGCGGGTGGCACAGCACACACGTGGCCGTCGCGTGGGACCCTGCCCCAGCGCACCTGCTGTGTAGGAGTCCCCCCCCCCATGTCTGCTGCACCCCCCTCCAGCCCCAGGTCCTCAGGACGGCACCAGGCTCCTCTCCTGGTTTTGGGCCCAGCCCGGCCCAGCCCATGGCACCCAAAGCTGTTAGCAAGGTGAACTCTGGGGAGGGTATGGGTGGGTGGGCTTAATGTAGCTGGTGGGGGCCCGGGACGGGAACCCTTGAGTAGACAGGATGGGGGTGGGGGTGCCCAGACATTGAGGGGAGCTGCAGGCTAGGACAGGGCTCAGCAGAGGTTCTGCGGTGCCCCCCCCCCATCGGCTGGGCCAGGCTCCTGCCCTCGGACCACACCTCCCCGGTGTGAGCACCCAAAATCATGACAACGCCTCCTCCCCGTGTCCACTTGCCCAGTTGGAGTCCAGCTACCCGGTGCTTCTGACCCAGCTCCCCGCTGATGCGCGGGGAAGCAGCTGCGGACGGTCCAGTGTCTGGGCCCCTGCCCCGACGTGGGAGGCCCACATGGAGCGCCTGGCCCAGCCCCGGCTGTTGCAAGCACTTGGGGAGTAGACTAATGGATGCAAGCCCCCCCCACCCCGACTCAGCCTTTCAAATCAATCAATCAATCCATCTTAGAAACAAAACCAAACCCTCCAGCTGTCCCTGCTGCCCAGGGGGTGGGGTCCACGTTCCTGAACTCTGCAACCCCCGCCCCAGGGCCCGCCCCGTCCACTCCTGCACCCCTGCCCCTCCCATCTGTCCGTGGAGAGAGTGAAGGGAACCCCGCAGCGCTCGGGGCCCCTGGGCCCTCCCCACCTTCTGGAAGTCAGCCGCCCTCAGCCCCCCAGACAGGGGGGCTGCACCCAGGACAGCGGGCAGTGCCTCCCTGGCAGAGCGCGACGGCCACTCCGGGGGGCCCACCCCAGCTCTGCGCCGGTCCCCGCAGGGTCCGCCAGGGTTCCTGCCGCACCGGCGCTCCCAGTCCCCGCCCTGACCCCAGCCTCCTGGTCTGGGGGGAGCTGGGGCCGAGCCGTCCGCACGGCGGCCGGAGCCTGGACGGGCAGCCACCTGGGGCCGGCGGCTGGGAGACCCTGGGCATCTCTCTGCTGGCCCTGGGCCCTGTGCTCGCCGGAGCCGGCAGTGGGCGCCGCTCCGAGGGCGTTTGGACCACGTTGGGGCGGGTTGCGGCTGGGCGGGGCTCACAGAACACGCACAGAATCCCGGTTTTGCTGAGAGCTGTGACTCACAGGGCCACCCTCCTAGCATTCCCCAGGGAAGGGACGGGGGCGTCGGACGCGACTTCCTTCCGGGGAATCCGGAAGCTGGCGGCCCCCATGCACGGCCAGTACCCACGGGGCCCTCAGGTCCATGGAGACAGGAAGTAGAGCAGGCCCCGCCCTCCGTCCGTGCCCTGTGTGCCAGGCACAGGGGCCTCCCATGCTCCAAGCTGGCCATGTGGGGTGCTCCCCCTGCCGCATTCCTGCCCTCCTGCAGGGCCCAGGTCCCCTCCACAGGCCCAGCACGTGTCCCCCAGGGACTCTCCCACCCTCAGCCCGGCCCCCTGGATGCTGAGGGCACTTGGCCTGGGCCGTGCTGGCCCCACAGCCCGCCTGCAGCGCCGGATCCCGCCTGCTCTCCCCCCCGCGCCTTGCCCGGCACAGCGCCACTGACCTGGGTGCGCGGGGGCCGGGAGGGTGTCGGTCAGCTTCCGGGTCTTTCTGCGGAGCACCCGCGAGGAGGCGCTGGACAGGGCCGAGGCGCCCAGGGACGCGCAGCTCCCCTGCCACTGTGCCTGGGCCCGGATGCGGTCCCTCAGCTGCTCCAGCCGGGGGTCGCTCCTCCTGGGTGGCCTCCGGGGGCCCAGCACCTGGGGTGGCCTCTCCTTCCAGGTGCCGCGGGGGGGCGCACACGCCTCATGACCCCCCGAGGAGCCAGAGAGGCGGCCCGATGACACTGAGCTGTCCCCGTCCCTGGCGTCCTGGCCCGAGGACCACATCGGCAGGCTGCAGCCCCGGGGCTCTGGCTCCTCGGCGAGGCGGGCCCAGGCCGCGGGGGGTGCCGCCTGGAGCTCTCGCGGCTGCCGGGAGGGCCCGGGCCACCTCAGGGCTGAGAGGTCATCCTTGGCGGCGGGTGGGCGGAGCCTGTCTTCCCTAGGGAGAAAGCAGCAGACGTGGTCAGCGCAGCGCCCCCTGCGTCTCTTGTCCCTGCTCCCGGCCCTCTCCTGCACAGGACACCAGGGGCCAGCAAAACAGCCCCACTGTCAGCTCGGCCCTGACCACAGACAGCGCCCGAGGCAGGCATGGCGTCTCGCCCAATTTGCGGATGGGAACACTGAGGTTCGGGCACACAGCGGGAGACACCCAGCCCCGGGCGCCCAGTCTGCGCGCCCTCCCTCCTCCTCCTGCCCGGGCTGCCCTCCAGGCCCTGGGGTGGCACCTGTCACGTGCCTGTCACCGTCATGCTAACGCCTGCCCAAGCGTCCCCAGTGCTACCTGGCTGTGGCGGCGGCCGCTGCCCCCAGGGCCCTGTAGGGGAGGAGGCACCAGCCTTGGCCTCTGCTGGGGTAGGGCTGCAGCGTTTCCCGGAGGCAGACGGGCAGCATGCCGGCCACCCGGGGGGCCGCGGCCGCAGGGCCAGGGCGGGTGGGCAGGTGCGGGCCCTGGGCGTTGCCCTGCCTGGGCCCGAGGTTCACACGGCCGCCCCCAGGCCTACGGTGCGGCTGCCATCGCTGCTCGGGACACGCTGGCCCATCCCAGCAGTGCCCCAGCTCGAGATGGACGCCCCACGGAGGACAGTCATTGAAACCGGGTGGGCAAGGTGGGCTGCCTCCCCGGGGGCTGGGAGAGAATTCTGGGCAGTCCCGTGACAGCATAATAACCCTGTGTCACTCAGCGACCCAGCACCCCACCCCAGCCCTCCTGGGGGCCACAGCGGACCAGTGAGGGGCTGGGGGCCACAGTGGGTTCCCCAGGGTCAGAGCAGGGGCAAGGTGCAGGCTGGCAGGGTGGGCTCCAGGCTGGGGCCTATGGGAGGCTGGGTTCTGGGCGGGGTCAGGGCTGAGCTGGGCCACCCAACAGGACGGTGTCCCCCTCTTCCAGGGAGCCCACCAGCTTCCAGCTGCACAGGCCCAGGGCAGGGGGAGGCACCCCTGTGCTGCCCCCCTCTCACCCAGAGGACAACCAGGGGCTGCCAGTCACCCGCAGAGAGCCCCGGTAGGCGGCTGGTGCAGGAGCGGCCCTGACCCTGGCTGTGAGCACCTGCCGTGGCGCCAGCCCCGTGCCCTGCGGATGCTTCCAACTCCAGGCGCTCCCCGAACGGGCTCCTGCCCCAGGGGCCCTGGACGGAGGGAGCCGGCAGACAGCCCGAGTCTGGCCGCATGGGGAGCCCCTGCTCTGGGCCTGTTCTGAGCAGGCGAGGAGCGCAGGTGCGGGGGACAGCTGCCGAGCCCTGCCCCCACGTGCTGAGTGCAAGCGGGGCCCCGGGCAGGGTCCGAGCTGCCAGGGGCCATGAAGGGACAGCAGGTCCCCCCGGAACGTGGGGCGCGGCTGCCGCCTCCCCCTCAGCCCCTGGCCAAAAGCTCCCCCTCCGTCCGACTGGCCTGGAGGCCGTCCTGGCGGGGGCTCACCGGTGCCCCAGGGGCCGCCCCAGCGGCTGAGATGGAGCAGGACGCCCCGGGCCTCTTGCCCCCTGGGCCCTTCTAGAGGTGCTGTGGGAGGACGGACCCGTTCCTGATGGGACAGCTGGCTGGGATCCTGCTCGGACCGCCACAGCCGGGTGGCAGCGCCACGGTGTCACACAAAGCTGGGGGGACACGGGGAGTGACCTCCTGGAGGCGGCTCTGCCTTTGGTCACCGGGGCCGGCCCTCTGCCCTGGTCGGAACGGCAGCTCCCCCCCGCTAGTCCACCGCCGTGCAGCCCCCGGGCACTGCCCCTGCTGTCATTGCCCCATGGTGGTCCTGGGCTCGCACAGAGGGAGAGGGCGAGCTGAGCACTGGGCAAGGCCCACTTGTCCCGCAGCAAGGGAGCCGCCCGGGCTCTAAGCTGCCCTCCGGACGGCCGGGGCTCCGACTTCTCCAGGAAGTGGCCGCTCGGTAAACATCGCCACTGTCCACAGTGACAGGACCATGGGAACCAACGCCTGCTGCCCAGCGAGCGGGGCTCCCCTCCTCACTGACCCTCCTCGCCGCCCCCTCCTCGCCCTCCCCTCTCGCCCCTCCTCTCCTTGGCCGGAGGCAGCCCCCGCTGGGGGACGCAGGCTGCCCACAAAGGCAGCGCCAATGCCCAGTCCCCAGGCACACCTGCCGGGGCGTGGTCTTGCCACTGGCTCTGCCATCTGATTGGGCACAGCACGGCTCCCAGGAGGCCGCTGGCAGAGGCCACGGCCAGGGCCAAGCACGCCCCCTGCAGCACGGGCACCCACAGCCCACACCCTCTGCGCCTCCTCCACACACTGGGGCCCCCAGGCTGCTGCCCCCGCCCTGGAGCCTGGCCCCCTCACGGGGCAGGAGGCCGCCTTGCTGGCTCCACGCCAGGGGTGCGGGGACAGAGGCGCAGGGCCCCGTGCACATGGTGACTTTCACCTTGCATGGCTCCACCACAACCCCGACCGCGGGGCCGTGTGGCAGAGCCAGGGGCCGGGAGAGGTCCCCAGTACCTCCCAGAGCTGCCCACAGGCTGGGCTTCGCGGCGGGGAGGGGCTGGCGGGGAAAGACGGAGCCCAGGCAGAGGGGCCCAGTCCCGGGTGCACCAGGCACCCACGGTGGCTCAGGAGGGTCGCCCGGCCCCTGGGTGCAAGCCGCTGCCCAGGAAGGTGGGCAGAGCGTCGTCCCCCCAGCCGCTCTGGTGAGGCTCAGAGGGCAGGCGGAGCTCACCTGGGCGAGGTGAGGCTGGGCAGCCAGGGAGGGGGCCCCCTGTCCACTCAGTGCTGCAGCCCAGGTGGCCGCCCACCCTGGCCCGGCCCTCAGAGCGTGCCCACCCCCAGCCCACGGGTCCCCGCCTGCTGCCGGCTGCCTGGGGGCAGGGGGCCGCGGGCGGGGCAGGGGTCCTCTGGAGACGCGTGGCCGCTGCCCTCTGGGTCCGGAGCAGCAGCATCCCAGCCCCCACAACACACGCGTGTACACACACACACAGAGCGCACACTCGTGCGCCACACAACACACATCACACACGTGGACGTGCATGCAGACAAGCCACACTCACACGTTGCACACGCGCTCCTGTGTCACACACATGACACACACCCCACACACGCCACCCTGTCTGAGGCGTGGGGCGGGGGGGGGGGGGGGGGCCAGGAGCCAGGAAGACCCTTGTGGGAGGTCCCCTGATGGGGCCGGGGCAGGGTGGTCACGTGACCCCGGCTCTGCCCGCAGCGTGGGGGGGACACAGGAAGTGAAGTCACAGTCTCTGTTCCCCACCCCCATGCCCCATGGGGGGCACCACGCAGACGCCCACAGGCAGTGCCCTGGGCAGCCAGGCCAGCGGAGTGAGGTGAGTGGGAGACCCCCGCCCCCGCAGCCCCCAGCAAGGCAAGGTCTGGGCTGTGCAGAGCAGCGCCTCCCAGCAGCCCCGCCCCCGGGCCCCAGGCCAGCGCACGCGTCGCCCGGGCGACCAAGGGGGCAGTGAGGCCGACTGGCCCAGGCTCACCGTGTGCACAGCAGGAAGCCCTGCCCCGCCCCTCCCCCCAGAGCCCGGGGGCACAGACACCCCTGCCCCAGCCCCCCCAACAATGCACCTTCCTCAGCCCCTCGGGCTCCCATTCTACAGATGAGGAAACCGAGGACTTCCACGCGTGGACTCCCAGGGCAGGACCCCAGCCCAGGCCAGGGCAGCAGGGCAGGGGCAAGGGGAGGGGTCCCCGGGGAAGGGAAGCCCACTCCTCTCCCCTCAGACCCCCCGGTGCTCACCTGCAGGCAGGCTCCTGTCGTCTCCGGCCACAGCTCGGGTGGAGAGAGCCGCCCCGCCCCGCCCAGCTGGTTTCCAGAGAGACGGGGTCCGGCCCTCGGCTCCTCCTCCTGGGCCCTGCGCAGACCTGGGGTTAGGACCTTGTCCCCGTGCCAGGCCTCACCCTGTGCACACCTGGTGTGGGCGGGGTGAGAGCAGCACCTGTCCCTGGGGGTCTTGGGGGGTAGGGGCGGGGGAGGCTCCTGGCACTGCCTGGACCCCACTTGGGGGGGCAGGCACCACCCCTAAGGGGGAGGCCTTGGCCCAGTGCCACGCAGAGCCTGTCCCAGCAGGTGCGTGGGCCTGGCTCCCCCTTCCCGGCTCGCTGCCCCCTCCCCAGGGAACCCCCACCAGCAGCCTGGCTGGGGTGGCGAGTGGGCCCAAGGCAGGGGCCAGTCCCGAGCTCCCCTGAAATGAGGGGGCGGGGGGGACCGTGGGGTGGTGGGGCAGGTAGAGCAGGTGCCAGCCCTGGGTCCAGAGCCCCTGGGGGCAGTGGCAGGAGGGGGGGGGCGGGGGCGGCACCTGCTGCTCCCTTCTCCTCGGAGACCTGGCGGGTGAGGGCTTTAGGACCCCCTCTTCCCATGGGACGCGCTGTCGTGGTGGGGCAGGGCCTGACGCCTGCGGCACCCCAGCTCCCTGGCTCCCCATGCAAGGGTGGGGGCGGCTGGGGCCCACTTGGGGCTGATGGAAACACGGGGTCCTCGCCAGGCTCCTGTGCTACCAGCAGGTGGCGCCTGGTCCCCATCGCGGCTGGGAGCCACCTGCCAGGAGGGGCGGCAGGGGGTGCAGGTGTTGCCACCACCCACCAGGCACCCCAAGAACACTCGGAAGGCCCTGCAGATTAGCAGCTTGTGGCCGAGAAACCGCTCCCGGCCATCATGAGGTTTGGGTTTGGGGACAAGCACTTGGGGCTGCCCCCGCCCCTCTCAAGGCATCAACGCCCCCCCCAGCCCTGGGAGTAGCTGGACACTGCCGAAGCAAGGCCCCCGGGATGGGAGCCGGGGTGGCAGAGTCCAGCCCGGAGCTTTGCTGAGGCGCCATGGGGGGCGGCGTCCAGCTGCCCCGAGGAAGCCCTGGCTCAGGCCCCCGGGCTCTGGCGTCTGAAGGTTTATTCCCGCAAGTGGACAGAGCGCAGGTGTGCGCTGGTCCCCGGGGAAGGCGCCGGGGACCGGGAGTCAGAGAAACCAGCCCAGGTCTGCCAGGCCGGAGGGTGGAGTCCCAGGTCTGGAACCCGCTGGGAGCCGCCCCTCAACCTCACTCCGCCCGGCCCCCTGGCCCACCGGCCCCTGGCATCTCCCCCACCCCATGCAGCTCAGCCCCGGGAAGCACTGCTGCCAGGGTCCCGAGGCCACGGGGGCGTCAGCGCCCCTCAAAGCCGGGGAATTCCGTGTCTCCGTGAGCCGGTGTGCTGGAGCAGACGGGCAGCTACAGAAAGAACAGCGCCACCCACACCGCACGGCACACCGGGCCTCCACCCTGCCGGCGCCCCGAGACTCCACTCCGTCCTGGGTGTTCCTGCCCCGGGGATGGCCGGCCTCCAGCAGCAGCCATGAGCCCAGGGCTCATGGTCCCAGCCCGGACGGTCAGCAAACTCCACAGCAGGCAACGGTGAAACGGCTCAAGGGCCAGTCCCTGCCGGCTCCCACCCCCGAGCCATCCCCTCTGAAACCACCTCGACTGAGCCTCCGGCCCTGGCTCCCCAGGCCCCCCCCCACTTACCTGAGCCACAGGCACAGGGCACGGCCCCCAGCCTCAGGCAGGGTGCTGGCCATGGGGGTGCACCGCGTGTCCTGGGAGGGGGCCGCCGTCCTGAACAGTGTCTCTCCGGGTTCACCCGTCATGACAGCTCTGGACCCCTGCTGGCTCTGGGGGCCGCTTGGGGAGCAGGTACAGGCCCGGGGCCCTGGGCTTGGCTGCCGCCACCCCACCCCCTCCCCAGCAGCCTCCTCCCATCCACAAAGGCCCGGCAGCCGGGAGTGTCCTCGTTCGGGGGTGAGGGTCCCCGACGCTGGCTGCCCATTCGTGGTCATCGAGGCCTGTGTTGGGGCCTTCTGCAGGGGCGGGGCGGGAAGCCTGGGGGTGTGCTCAGGGCGGCCCCTCCCCTCCCCCAGCGCAGGGCCACACCTTCTGCAGATCCAGTCCTTCCTGCCTCCTGATTTTTCAGTGTGGAATGAACCTGTGTGTCCCCAGGGTGTGTCCCTTGGAGCGCCCCTCCCTGCTGAGCCCTGGGGGGCCTGGAAGAACCTGGAGTCCCACGCAGCCCCCTCGGCCAGGGGTGGTCGGAACTCCAAGTGTCTCCCCCAGGGTCGGCGGAGGGCTCTCCAGGCGAGGCGTCCCTGTGAGCCAGGAGGTGCGGGTTAGGACAGAGTCACGGGGCCCACCCCACAGGCACGTGCCCAGGAGAGGGAGGTCGGTGACTCGTGGCTGCCCCTGTTCAAGTGCCCGTCTCTGCCGGGGTGTGGCCTGAGCCGGCCGTGAGAGCTGAAACCTGTCGGCTGGAGGGGCACTGTCTCTACTTTCAAATAAACTTAACAATTTTTTTCAACTTTAAAGAACCAGCAAAGTCCTTGCTGTGATTTCAACGCACCCGGCCAGCCCGCCCCTCCCAGGAGCAGAATGAAGCTTTACTTTTTTTTTTTTAAGGATTTATTTATCTATTTATTTGAAAGTCAGCGTTACACAGAGAGAGGAGAGGCAGAGAGAGAGAGAGAGAGGTCTTCCATCCGCTGGTTCACTCCCCAGATGCCGCAATGGCCAGAGCTGTGCAGATCCAATGCCAGGAGCTTCCTCCGGGTCTCCCACGCGGGTGCAGGAGCCCGTGGGCTTGGGCATCCTCCACTGCTTTCCCAGGCCACAGCAGAGCTGGATGGGAAGTGGAGCAGCTGGGACTCAAACTGGCGTCCATATGAGATGCCGGCACTGCAGGTGGCAGCTTCACCTGCTGTGCCACAGCGCCGACCCCAGAATGAAGCTTCTTAACGGGCTCAGCACTCCAGCCTTGGTCACTCCGTCCTGTGGCTCCCTGGCCACCTGGCCCCTCTGAGGCTGTAGCACGGCCGCAGGCCTGCAGGGGGCGCCGCCCCAGGACTAAGCAGCGTCCTTGCCCTAATCTCACAGGTGCTGGCTCTGAGCTCTGGCTATCTCTGGAAGCCTTAGGTCCTGGGCCCAGGGAGAGACCCCGTGTCAGCGGGTGGTGCCCCCCCCCGGGAGTCTGGCTGCCAGGAGGGGGTCTCAGAGCCCGCGCTGTGCTCCCGTGGGGTGAGTGGGTCCCGTGGGGACCAAAGTCCTCCAGGCTCATGTGGGAGGTGGGTCTGCCCCCAGCACCAGGAGCCAACGCCACGTGAGGGACGCTGGGGGAAGGGCCTGGGATGGCCAAGGCCCAGGAGGGTCCTCCTGTCCCATCCCTCTGCCGGGAGGCCCCGCTGGCGCCTGGGCTCCCTCTGGTCTCACTGCCAAGTGGAACCCCTGTGCCAGAGGTACCTGGACTCCTGGACCTGCTGGCGGGAGACCTCAGGGCAGGGACAGGCGGCCGGGGGCTCCGAGGCGTCGGCACGATGACCGCTGACCCTCTCTGCTTCTCTGCCCACACCGAGGAGTCTGCAGGCAGCCCCCCCCGCCCCGCTAACAGCTGTTTTGCCGAGGCAGGGGGAGTGGGCCAGGAAGGCCCAGGGCCCCAGCTGGGGAGCAGCTGGGCTCGACCCTGACCCTGCTGGCCAGGTCACCACCTCCTCGCCACGTTGGCCAGGCTCCACTGCCTCCCACGCCCCAGCCTCCCTGAAGATGGCCGGGCCCTGTCCTCAGCCCAGGGCTTCCACCATGGGCCGGGCCCCCTGCGGAAGAGGCAGCCGCGGCCGGCCCGTGCCGTGGGCCGAGCGCACCCCTCTGGGCACCTCCCAGCTCGGAGCCAGTGGTTTCCCAGCCTCTGGGCAGGTGGGGTCCGACCCCCGGTCTGGGTTTGTACATCTGCCCATGCCCTGGCTGGTGTCTGCCCACAGGTGTGCTGGGTGAATAGCCGATGTCCAGTGCAAGGGCTGCCCGGCACCAGGGGTGCAGAGAAGACCCCTCTCGTTTGTGAGGATGTGGCCCTCCCGCTGTGCTGCCCAGGGAGCTGCCAGTCCAGCCGACGGCGCCCGGGGATGGCAGGTGACACCTGGTGCCCTGTTGTGGCAGAAGGCTGACAAAGGCCAGCTGCGGTGGGCGTTTGCCGCATGGTTAGAATGGACGTCCACATGCCTTCCCGGAGTCCAGCTCCTGCCACCGAGCACCCTGGGGGCACAGCGGGGGGGGGGGGCTCAGGTGCTCGGGTCCTTGCCACCCAGGAGCTCCGGCTCCTGGCTTTGGGCCGGCACAGCCCCGGCCGCTGCCGGCATTTAGGGCGTGGAGTGGCGGATGGGAGCTTGTTCTGTGGGTCTCCATCCCTCTGCCCATCGAGTGGTGGAAACCGAGCTGTGACAGCGGCCTCGCCGGAGCCCACAGGGAGAGCACTCGTGTGCCGATGACTTGGGGCCTGAGGTCCCGGCATGTGGACTTGGGGAGGACGCACACGTCCCAGCCACGGCCACGACTCATGCTGGAGCATCGTGGCCGTAGGCGATCCTGGTTACGTGAGAGCCGGCGCAGGCCCTGGAAGGCAGCTGCGGCAGGTGCATGGTGGCCCCCCAGGACACCGCGCGGAGCTGCAGCGCCTCGTGCCCTGGAGGCGGGGGAGGGGGGAGCGAAGTAGGAGCAGCCTGGATTCAGGTGAGACAGGAGGGGACGGCCCAGGGGGTGCAGCGACGAGGGAGGAGCCACGTGCCCCCCCACACCGGAAGCCGGGATTGGAGAGCCCAGGCCCTGCTGACGGCTGCACCTCGACCTCCAGGGCTGCGTGGGAGGAGCCACGGTTCCTCCTTGGTGGGGGCAGTCCTGGGGGGGGTGTGCACCCCATTACGGCACTCCAGGAACAGGAGCCGCCCGGCAGGCAGAAGACCACCCCTGGCACCACCCTGGGCGAGGCTTCTGTCCCCCGGGTCGGTCTGGAGCAGCGGGTTTGCCCCGTGGCGTGGGTTCCCTGATGGTGTAGTGTGTGTGCACGCGTGTGCATCTGTGCCGACGTGTGCACGTGTGTGCATCTGTGCCGACGTGTGCACGCGTGTGCATCTGTGCCTGTATGTGCACGCGTGTCCATCTGTGCCTGTATGTGCACGCGTGTGCATCTGTGCCTGTATGTGCACGCGTGTCCATCTGTGCCTGTATGTGCACGCGTGTGCATCTGTGCCTGTATGTGCACGTGTGTGCATCTGTGCCGACATGTGCACGCGTGTGCATCTGTGCCTGTGTCTGCACGCACATGTGTCTCTCTCCCGGCACTCCCAGTATCACCAATCTGCCCGGCCTGGCATGGCCCCCACGGCCAAGCCCCAGGTCAGGGATGCCGGATGTGCACTGGGGAGCACGTGCCTGCTTCCTGCTGCCCCGCCCACCCCGCGGGCCCAGGGACGTAACCTGATGACGAACCTGCAGCTGCCAGCGAGCGCCCACGGAATGCCGTGCAGCCTGGCGTGTCGGCCTCACGTGACCTGGAGGACCGCGAGCTATCCGGGGCAGGTGTGTGTCACCAGGCCTGGTTCCTCGCCGGCTCCCTGGACCCTTCTCCCACGGGCAGTCCCACTCCCCGAGGACTCTGGGGTCCCTGCGGGGCGGAAGCGGAGGCCGGCGACACCGTCGGGGGCCGGGGACACAGACAAGCGCTTGCCCGGGATCGACTCACCGATGGCGGCGACACCAAGCGCTCCTTGGATGTGGGAGTCGGAGCGGCAGAACTGATGCCGTCCTTCCTATAGTGAGACGTTCGGCTCATTTAATGTATTTGAAGGCAGAGACACGGTGGGCTCATTCCCCAGACGCCTGAAACAGCCGGGGCTGGGCCAGGCCGAAGCCAGGAGCCTGGGTCTCCCCGTGGACAGCAGGGGCCCGAGCACTTGAGCCAGCCCTGCTCCTGTGTGTGCGCGCGCGTGTGCCTCCAATCTCTCTCTGCACCACTGTCTCCCCCTTGCCCTCCACTGCCCGTGCCCCCCCCCCCCAGCAGAGGACGGCCAGGAGCCATCATTCCACAGCCGGGAGCCGTCAGGTCCCTGCTAAGGAGGAGCCAGGGAGGGGGAGGGAGGGGCTGCAGGGTGAAGGAGGCCAGGGCTGCGGTGAGCCTGGGGGGAGGGGGCTGGGACGCCACCTGTCCTGCGGAGGCCTGCTCTCCCCAGGGCCCCAGCAGGTGTTGCCACGCCGAGGGCTCAGCTGTCCCACCGCCCGCCCCCCGAGGCTCGTCCCTGCGGTTCATCTCCCCGAGCTGGGATGAGGTGGCGCCTGCCAGGAGGCTGAGTGGCCCTGGGTGGGGGCGCTGCTGCTGCTGACCACGGAGCGGCAGGGCCCTGGACGTGCCAGCAGCCAAGGCAGTGACTGGGCTGGCACCCCCGCGCCCGGGCCCAGAGGCCTCCATGCCGCGTCCCAGCTGCCCCGAGCTACTGGCTGGAGCTGGGTCCCGAGGGGAAGCTGTTCTCTCTGATGCCATGGGGATCAGGCCCCCTGGGGAGGGAAGCGGTGGGCTCCTAACTTCCGGGGGTGGGCGGGATCAGAGGGCACGATGCCATGAGGTTCCCTGGGAGGCCGGGGGCGGGGGAGCAGGCAGGAGCCACCCCACAATACGGGGCAGGTGTCCCCAGGGGTCCCTCTTCCCCCAGGCCAGGTCTGGCTGCTCGCCCAGGAGCCCCCTTCCCGACGTGAGCCCCAGTGGGCCTGGCCCCACCCCACGGGGACCGTCTGTGAGTCCCTGGATGAAGGGGCAGGGCGAGTACCCCAGCAGGGCACCGGGACCCCAGGGGCTCTGGTCTGGCAGCACAGCAGGTCCCTACAGTGATTCCTGTGAGCCAGAGCCCGCAGCGCTGGGGGCGGGGCAGCCTCCGAGCCACTTGGGCCTGGCCCTGAGCCTGAGCCGCGGCTGCCGGAAGCCACTGGGGCTCTCGCGGTCTCTGAGAAGCCTGGGACCACAGGCGCCCTGCGAGGACCCAGCCGCAGGGCCATGCACCCCTCTTCCCTCTGCCACGGGCGTCACTCAGGGGCCCCCTTGTCATCGGTCCAGCTGCTGACACAGGGGGCCGCGGTGGGGTGGGCCCGTCTGGGCCTCCTGGCATTGGCAGCACCTGGAAACGGAGGCTCAACTCAGGCCTGGCACAGGCGGGCCCAGGGCAGCCCCTGCCCTGCGACGGTGCCAATTCAGGGCACCCCAAGGAGGCAACCGGCCAGCGCAGAGCAGGAGCCAGTGGGTGCCCGGCCAGCGGCACCGCCCACCCCGCCACGTCCCAGCCAAGGCCGGGAGCTGGGCCCGGGCCGGCCCCTTCGGTCTGGGGGAGGGCGCCCGGGGGGCACAGATGGTTTCCATCCCCCACTGCCTCTTCCCCCACGGAAACAAACCAGCTCCACCAGACCTGGTTTCTCTCATGTTTGTTTTCAATGCCATTCTCCCCGGCCCAAAGCCTCCGAGCCGTGGGACGTGGGACGGTCTGGCCGGGGTGGCCTTGGCATTTTCCCGACCCTGGGGCGGCCGTCTGGGGCGGGGCTGGGCGCAGGGAGGAGCGGCCAGGAACGCAGCCCGCTGGGCCCCGGGGAAGTCAGCCTGTCTCCACGCCCAGCCTGGGGAGTCTCGGGCCACAGCAGGACCGACGGGGACTGGGCACCAGCGCACGGAGAGCAGGTGAGACCTAGCTGCACTTGCTGTCCCGGGGCCAGCACGGGGGAGGGGGAGGCCCTGAAGCCGTCCAGAGCTGCGGGTGGGCAGGCAGCCTCAGCACCCAGGCCGGACTCCCGGGCTCCCCGGGGACTCTCCGGCAGAGGGGTCAACGCGGCTGGGCCGAGCCACCTGTACCCTTTCCCAACCGGAGGCCTCCCGGGAGGAAGGGGCTTCCCACTCAGGGGACTTAGAGGCTCCCCGGTGGGAGCTGGGGAGGGGGCGGGTGTAGCCCCTCCCCCATGCCATTCCCACTGCCGGGGAGCGCCAAGGTGGAGGGGGACACCTGCCCAGCCAAGGCCTTCAGCAGCCCCCACCCACGCAGCCCGGCAGGCTGGGAGTGGGGGGAGTCGGAGGAGGGGGCGGGGCTGCCACTGGGGCCCCCTCCCCTGCCCTCGACCCCGCCCCCGCGGCGGGCCGTCCCCCGGCTTCCCGCCTCGGGCCGCGGCGGGCGCCCCCTCCCCGCGCGGGCGGCGGTGACATCACGGCCACGCGGGAGGGGCGCGGGCCCCGCGCACATCACTTCCTCGGCGCCTGCCGCGGGCGCGGACGCTCGGACGGGGCGCGGCTCCGCTCTCGCGCGCCCCCGACCCATGGCGGCCCCGGCCCCGCCCGCCGCCGAGGAGCTCCCGGGCCCGGCCGCCCGGCGCCTCTACTCCAGGTGGGCCGGGCCGGGGCTGGCGGGCGGCGGGCGGCGGCCGGCTCGGAACAAAGGCGGCGGCGGGCGCGCAACGTGGCCGGGGGCGCGCGGGGAGCCGGGTGGGGGCGGCGGCCGCTCCGCCCGAGGGAGCCGCGGCCCCGGCAGGGGACGGGGCCAGAGGCGGCGGCCGCAGCGCGTCCTGGGGCCCTGTGGCCGGCTGGCACGGGGTGGGGGGGGCTGCCGTGGGCCCGGGCTCTGGGGTGACCTGGGCGGCTCCGGACCGCGGGCCAGGTGGGTGTGTGCTCGCCTGGAAAGCCGCTGCCGCCCGGTGCCTCGCAGGTGACCCCAGCAGTCCGGGCTGTGTGCTGGATGACCAAGGCCCGCCCGGGGCCTCAAGCCTACTGGCGAGGGAGCCCCCCAGAGTGGTCCCGAGCCGGGCCTGGAGCCAGCAGGGTGGGCCTGGGTGCTGGGCTTCAGGGGGCAGGCCTGGCTGCCGGCAGGGGGGCCAGACAGGCCCAGGCGACACCACTGTCCTGGTCCCCTTTGGCCGTCCCCGGAGCCTGGTGGTCTCCAGAGAGAGGCCTGGCTTCCCAGGACTTGGCACTCCAGCCATGGGGCGTGTTGGCCACAGACGCCTGCTGGGCACCCCCAGCCGGAGACAGGAGGCCCTGCTCCCGCCCTGGCCCGCTCCGTGGGGCTGGGCAGAGACATAGCCCCTTTGTGTGGTCTGGGGATCCAGCCGGGGGCCCCCGCGGGGGGAGGGGCGGAGGCTGGCTCTGCTGGCACCTGGTGCAGCAGGCCTGCCCCCACCCCCTCCATGGGAATCCAGTGTTTCCCACGGCTCGTCCATGGTCCATCGTCCACCTGAGAGCCGGGCTGGGAGTGTGCAGGGAGCTGAGGGCCCCACAGGCGGGGGCTCTGTCAGTACTCAGGCTTGACCTGGGGGCCAGGGGATGCGCCAGATGGGACCCTGGCCTTGAGAGCTGGCCCCGAGCAGGGACGGCACTCGGAGGGGGCCCTGGGACCTTCCCAGCTGAGACCCACGTGGAACCTGAAGGGCAGAGCCGGGCCAGGGGCCGTGGGGGCCTGGGGGAGTTTGGCCCTGGACCCACAGCCGGGTCTGGGCAGCCAGTTCCTGGCCGGGCTAGCTCTGGGGGGTCCTGAGCCGGGGGGGGGGGAGCGGTGAGGTCTGAGGAGAAAGAGGATGTCTGGGAAGTCCACCTGCTCCGGCGGCTCCTGGGGGGGGGGTTCCTGCTGGTCTCTGTGCTGTCCCCCCGCCCCATGCCATCGTCCTGCCCACAGAGCAGAGTTCGGTCCTCACCAGCGGGGGCCGGAGGGACCCTTGTACCACACCGCCCCGGAGTCAGGCGTGTGCCTGTGAGTGGACCCTGGGAGGGGGCGGAGGAGCCCCTGGGCCCACCTCAGAGGTGCACCCCATGCAGCCGGCACTGGCACCCTCAGGTGTGGGGCAGGGCTCCCATGGCCACGTGCCGGGCCGCCCCCACCCTCTCGTGGTCCCCCGCCCAGGTGCGTCCCCGGGGCACGATGACCTGGCCGCCCCTGCCTCATCGCCCTGAAGCTGGAGTGGCCACCGCGTCCCCCTGGTCTCCACCACCCCCGGCCCTGTCCTGCCCCTGCCTTCTCCCCGCCCTGGCCACGGGAGGCGGGTCTGTGACTTTGTTCTCTCTGGGGCTGGCTGGACAGGACCCGGGGGAGTTGGAGCCAGTGGTGAGCAGGGCTCTCCTGGGTGCCTGCCCCGGGGCCAGAGCGGAGGTGACAGCTGGGCGAGGGTTCGGGTTCGGCTCTTAGCAGGGCTGGGAGCTGGGGGCTGGATTGGGAGCCAGGAGTCTGGGGGGCCAGGCAGTCGGGGTCCAGAGGCCAGACAGGGCAGCAGCCGCGGCTGGAGCTGGAGCACAGGTGGGTGTGGCCCAGGCATGGCTTCTCCCCGCCTGGAGAGGTGTGGGCAGGACGTGGTGGCCACGGCAGCGGGGCTGCCCACCAGGGATGGGAGCTTGTTCTGTGAGTCTCCGTCCCTCTGCCCTCCAGGGATCCACTCGCCACTTGGCTGCCCGGGACACGGGCAGAAGCACCTGTCTGCTGCCGCCAGTCTGCCTCCTCCAGGACCCAGGCACCTGAGGCAGGCTGCAGGGGCGGGGAGGGCGAGGGCTGTCTGTCCGTGAAGCCATGTGTGTCCGGCAAAGGCGCCCCCACCCCCGCGGGGGGCCCGAGCCCTCCGTGCCGGGCCCCAGTCCTGGGCCGTCCTGCAGGGCGGGGTTCCCAGTGCCGATGCCTCGCTGGGGGACTGACAGCCTTCGAAGCTGGTAGACCTAGGCAGGTGGTGTGGGGCACAGGTTCCAGAACCTTCTCCTCCGATGGGTGCAGATCCTAGGAGGATCTGGGGTTCAGCCTCTCAGTGGCCAGGCCCCGGCCAAGCTGCCCTGGGGGTGGACAGTGGGCTGGCCTCACTGAGTGCCCCAGGACAGGGAGGGGAGCGTCCGGTGCCGCGCCTGGGTTGCTGTCTGAGCGGAGCCCCGCCCCCCATTCAGCTCCTGCTCACCCCAGGACCCCCCAATCTGTGCACACCTCCAACCAGGGCCGATGGCTGCGCAGTGGAGTCCCCAGGGTGGGGTTGGCACTGCAGGGGAGGGGTGGTAGAGGAGGCCCCTGGGGGAGGCTTCGATTCCGCACCGGTGACTCGCCCAAGGGGCTGTGCACTGGGCGCTGCACTCCCAGCATCCCGGGGTTGGGGGTCACACTCAGCTGAGGGGTGTCTGGGCCCTGGCAGGTGGTAGGACGGGTGCTGGGAGGCTTCTCCCAAGCCCCCTACTCCCAGCCCAGTGTGTCCCGCCCCCTGGGGAGACCCTGGGCCCTGGAGCTCACCGCGGACATCAGGTGAGGCGAGACGAGGCACGGCACGCACGGGGCGGGGGGGCCAGCTCGGCCTGGACTCCGTGATCCGTGTCTGGGGAGGCTGCCCCGTGCCGTGTGCTGGGAACTGGTGCCACAGAGGCCACAGCAGGACAAGCCGGGCTGGGGCCCCACGGGAGACCTGGGGGCCTCGAGACAGCAGTGGAGGGGCCAGCACCGCCCAGCCTCCCTGCGTCCCCGGCCCTGGGACGGCGCTCCTGGAGACCGGGCCAGGCGGAACAGGCTTCTGCTCAGAAGCCGCCGGCACCAGCTGCGGGCAGACCCCCGGGTCCCGGATGGCCTGGGCTCTGGTGCAGGTGGGAGAGCGGTGGCCGGGAGGTCCGGGTCACCCCTGCCCTGCCCAGCCCAGCCCCCGGGAGACTGGATCAGGATTACGGCCTGGCAGCCCGCCCAGCCCCGCTGCTGACGGTGCTGATCCGGCTCCTGAGCCCTCACGCCCCACGGCCCAGGCCAGAGGCCCCGGCTGCCCCAGGACCACGGCTGCTGAGCGCCCAGCCCCCCACCCTGGAGGCGGGGAGGCGCAGGGGCGCCCGAGGCCGGCCCATGGCCACGGTCCGCAGGGAGGCCCCCGCCGCGGAGGCCCAGCCCGTGGCCCTGAGCCCGGCAGAGAAGGCCGTGTGCAAGGTGGTGTATGGGGCCCCCCGCCCCCGCCCGCTGCTGCTGCCCGTGGGCCTGGAGCTGTGGCTGTACGTGCAGAAGATGCGAAACCTGCACAGGACCAGGTGCGGCGCTGGGCTGGGGGGGCTGCAGGGCCGGGCTGCTGTCTGCTGCCGTCCTGGGGACCCTGCAGGGGGCGGGGCTTCCAGCCCGGACACCCTGCCTGGTTCCCCTCGGGGGTCCCCGCTGTGGTCAGCTCCTGGCCCAGCTTCGGGCAGGCGTGTTGCTGACTCCCAGTGCACCCCCTCGGACTTCCAGGCGGAGGGGTGCGGGGTTGGGGAGGCCGCCCCTGTGAGCCAGGCGCACGGCTCAGCAACACCCCGCGGCAGACCCCAAGCCCCTCGCTTGGGAGGACGGTGGCCGTGAGCTGGGCAGACCTGGTGACGGCTGGGCAGGGGCCGAACAGGCCAGCCGCAGGAGTGGGCTCTCGCGTGGCTACTCCCGTGGTTACCGTGGGCGCCTGAGAGAGCGGCGTGGCAGCCGGAAGCCCTCCCCGGGGAGCGTGGCGAGGAGCCAGGCGGATGGTGGGTGGCCTGAGGGCCTGGCTCCAGGAGGGGGCAGGGGTGGTGGATTCTGAGCTCTGTCCAGGCGGTCGCCAGGGCCACCTGTGTCACTGTGCACGCCCTGAGCCATGACTGTGCGGGCACTGTGCCCCGACTGCCTGGGAGGGGGCGACTCCCTGTGACAGGCAGGCAGGAGCCACCGGGGCTGCCGGCGGGGCTCGGCATAGCCATCTGGAGCAGGCCGGGGCCAGAGGCCCCGCTGCCCACAGGCCTCTCCTCCGTGAGCCCGCCATCCCGAGGGCCCAGGCCGCCCCCTGTCCTGGAGAGCCTGAGCACCAGGCCCCCGGTCAGGAAGGGTGGCGGGGCAGGGGCCGGCCCTGGTTCCTGGAGGATGAGGGACAGAACAGAGCTCATCCCGTGCAGGGGGCTGTGGTGGGCCGGGGGCCTGGGGGGCTCCCCAGCAGGAGGCCCTGAGCCTGGGGGGTGCAGGGGGCTGGGGCCGCCGGCCCTTCCACGACCAGGTGACCCCAGTACCCTGCAACGTGGACATGGCCGCGTGGGGAGTGGGCTGAAGTGTGGGGCCCTGAGAAACAGCCCCGAGTGAGAGAGGAAGCCCCTCTTTCTCGCGCCCCCGCTGTCACTCGGTGGCCACGCCCCCTCGCTGGGGGGCGGGGCGGGGCTCTGGTGGGGACACTGGGCAGCACCCTGCGTTTGCTACAAACTCCGACCGCGTCCAGAGCGCTGGAGAGAAGGCAGGAGTGGGGCCAGCGGCCGCCTGCCGGTCACGGGGCTGGGGGCCGGGCAGTGTGCCTCCGCCAAGCGCCTGTGGGGCCAGGGCAGCCTCACTGCCTGCTGCCCTGATGGCCGTGTCGCGAGGGCGCGGCCTGCCGCGGGCGCGCAGCCCTTCCCGGCCGCAGCAGCAAGTCGTCTCAGCTCCGCGGGGACCGGCGGACCCCGGTGCAGCCTCGCCTCTGCCCGGAAGTGACCTCCAGGCCCCAGCCCCTCCTGGTTGGTGACGGGAGGGGGCCTGTCGCGGCCGCTGTGGCTCACAGGACGGCGGGTGGGCCCTGACCGCCTCCTCTGCCCTCGCCCAGGATGGAGGCCTCGTGCCTGGAGCTGGCCCTGGAAGGGGAGCGCCTGTGCAAGGCCGGGGACTTCCGGGCGGGCGTGGCCTTCTTTGAGGCGGCCGTGCAGGTGGGCACCGAGGACCTCAAGACGCTGAGCGCCATCTACAGCCAGCTGGGCAACGCCTACTTCTACCTGAGGGAGTTCGCGCGGGCGCTGGAGTACCACACGCACGACCTGCTGCTGGCCCGGTGAGTGCCGGCCCGCCACGCGCGCTCACCCCGCGGCCTGGGCACGACGTGGCCCCGTGGCCCGCACACGAGCTCGCAGCGGTCTCCCGGAGGTCCCTGTGTGTGCCTGTGCCTCTGTGCGCCCTGCAGCGCCCCCCGAGGCCGTGCCGCACGCCTGGCCTGGGGCTCCGGGCTCACTTGCTCTGCCCGCAGGGGCTCCCTCCCTCCCCGCGAGCCCCTAGCCCCTGGGCCTCCTCCCGGGCCCTGCAGGGGCGCCCCCCACCCCACCTCCTCCAGGCCCCTGCAGCCGCCCTGGCCTCCCGGACGGGAGCCTTGTGTGCCCGTCGGTACCTCGGTATGGGGCTGGGGTGTGTTCCCGGTGGGCACGCGGCAGCTGTCTCCCCTGCAGCCGTGGGCAGGGGTGCGGCCCGGCCCCTCACTGCTTCCTGCTCCCAGGACCATTGGCGACCGCATGGGGGAGGCCAAGGCCAGCGGGAACCTGGGCAACACACTCAAGGTGCTGGGCCGCTTCGACGAGGCCGTCGTGTGCTGCCAGCGGCACCTGGCCATCGCCCAGGAGCAGGGGGACAAGGTGGGTGTCGGCCCCGCCGCCCCTGCCTGTGGCCTGGGTCTGGGGTGGGCAGTCGGGGACGAGTGGCCTGGGGGAGCAGCAGCCCCTGGACTCACAGGGCACCCCGGCTCCTCCCACGCTCCGCTGACTGCCCTGGAATCCGGGCGACCCCAGTCACTGCCCGCAGGGCCCAGGAGGTGGCGCTGTCCCACTCAAGTTCTTGGGTCTCCACCACGAGCCTGGCCCTGCCCAGCTGGGGACATCCGGGACCTGCAGCAGGGGACGGAGCTCTGGGAGGAAGCCAGGCAGACGTGCAGGGGGCGGGCCGTGGGCCCCGCTGTGCCGGACGACCTCCCTCGCTCCCTGAGGCCCCAGGGAGCGGATCCCACGGGCATCAGAGGAGGATGCCCCCGGGGCCTGGCAGAGGAGGGGGCGTGGCCAGGGCGCTGCAGGGCGGAGCTTCCCAGGTGGCCCCCCCAGGTCCTGCCCACATGCTGCCCTGCCGCCCGCAGGTCGGGGAGGCCAGGGCTCTGTACAACATGGGCAACGTGTACCACGCCAAGGGCAAGCAGCTGTCCTGGAACGCCGCCCAGGACCCGGGGCACCTGCCGCCCGCCGTCCGCGAGACGCTGCGCAGGGCTTCCGAGTTCTACGAGTGAGTGCAGCGGCCAGGCCCCGGACCCCATTCAGACGGCCCGCCCCCGGGAGCCCCCCACAGCCGTGATGTTCAGACGGCCCGCCCCCGGGAGCCCCCCACAGCCGTGATGTTCAGACGGCCCGCCCCCAGGAGTCCCCCAGCCGTGATGTTCAGACGGCCCGCCCCCGGGAGCCCCCCACAGCCGTGATGTTCAGACGGCCCACCCTCAGAGCCCCCATCATTCAGACGGCCCGCCTCCGGGAGCCCCCCAGCTGTGATGTTCAGACAGCCCGCCCCCAGGAGCCCCCCCCAGCCGTGATGTTCAGATGGCCCACCCTCAGAGCCCCCATCATTCAGACGGCCCGCCCCTGGGAGCCCCCCCCAGCCGTGATGTTCAGACGGCCCGCCCCCGGGAGCCCCCCAGCTGTGATGTTCAGACGGCCCACCCCTGGGAGCCCCCTGCCCCCGACTCCACGCCTGCTCCCTGGGGTGCAGGGGCCGCGCCCCCCCCCCCGGGTGCCGGGAGGATGCGCTGAGGTGGACTTGGCCCCCAGGAGGAACCTGAGCCTGGTGAAGGAGCTGGGCGACCGCGCGGCCCAGGGCCGGGCCTATGGCAACCTGGGCAACACCCAGTACCTGCTGGGGAACTTCACGGAAGCCACGGCCTTCCACAAGGAGGTGAGCGGGCGCGGGCCGCCGGACACGGGGGCGCGGGCCGGGCCCCAGGCGCGCTCAGCGAGGCCCTGGGCCCTGGTCTGTCCCACAGCGCCTGGCCATCGCCAAGGAGTTTGGGGACAAGGCGGCCGAGCGGAGGGCCTACAGCAACCTGGGCAACGCCCACATCTTCCTGGGGCGCTTTGATGTGGCCGCCGAGTACTACAAGTAGGCAGCCGGGGGGGGGCAGGGCAGGCGGGGCCCCGGGTGCCCCCACCCCGCCCCGGCCTGAGTGGCGGCTGGGCAGGGCGAGGGGCCGTGGCTGCGGTGGGTGGCGGAGCCTGGTGGGACCCACGCAGCGGGGGGCCCCCGGCCGTCGTCCGCGGTGGCTCACAGCCCCTCCCCCGCGCCGCCCCCGGGGCTGACCCAGGAAGACGCTGCAGCTGTCGCGGCAGCTCCGGGACCAGGCGGTGGAGGCGCAGGCCTGCTACAGCCTTGGCAACACCTACACGCTGCTGCAGGACTACGAGCGCGCCGCCGAGTACCACCTGCGGCACCTGCTCATCGCCCAGGAGCTGGCCGACAGGTGCGCGGGCCGGGCGCAGGGCCGCCCCGCGGGGACCGCACGAGCTGGGCGTCCCCCTGCCCCGTCGTCCCCAGGGCCCCGCCCATCGTGCCTCCTGCCCCCCAGATCTGGGGTGGCTGGAGTGGCCGGACAAGGGGCCCAGGGCTGGGCAGTGGCGAGGCCCTTCTGAGAGGCTTAGGTGGGGCTGGGGGTTTTCTCAGGGGACGGTGGCGAGAGTGGGGGGCCCGGCAGCCGTGTGTGTCCTGGTTGCCGCTGGGCTGTAGGTAGGCTTACGGGTGGGCCCTGGAGGGTGGGGCCCCGGCGGCCACCAGGGGGCGAGCCAGGCCCGCACTGCCCAGGCCCTGGAGGCAGAAGTGACCGTGGGGCAGGCACAGATTTCCAGCATGGACGCCTGCCGTGGGAGAGGAGAGCCGGGCGGTCACTGCAGCCCGAGGCACAGCCTCCCATGGTCCCCGGGCGCCCCTGGGCCCGAGGGCTCCTCAGTCCCAGGCTCCAGGCGCTGCCCCCACAGCACAGCTGGGCCCTGACTCAGTTCCCCTCTCCGGCAGGGTGGGGGAGGGCCGGGCGTGCTGGAGCCTGGGGAACGCCTACGTGTCCATGGGGAGCCCAGCACAGGCCTTGACCTTCGCCAAGAAGCACCTGCAGATCTCCCAGGAGGTGAGCGGGCGCCCGCCCAGACCTGCAGGGCCCCGTGCCCCTGGGCTGCCTCCTGCCCTCTGCTGTTCGTCCACTGCAATGGTAGCAGGGGGAGGGGCGGGCGAGGGGCCTGTTCCCACCCCTGGTGCTGGTGTCCCTTGTGGGGAGACCACCCCCCAGGGAGCTGGGCCATGAAGCCCTGCCGTCCCCGAGGGTCTTCCCTGGACCCCTGAGCTGAACGCTGTCCCAGGAGGTGGGGTCTCTCTTCTCCCTGGAGCAGGTGCACGGGGCCCTCCTGTGGTCAGGTAGGACACGGCACCGCTTGTGTGGCCTCATCCCCTCCCCAGCAGCCCGGGGTGGGCTGGGCCCCCCTCGGCAGCGCGCCCCCTTTGGGGGTGGCCTGGGAGGGCCCCGTGCAGCCTCCTAGCACCAGGCTCTTGCCTGGAGCTGGGTGAGCAGAGGGACTGCCAAGAGGCAGTGGGGCCCTGGGACTGAGAAGGACGCGGCTGGGGCTGGACCGGGGCCCCTGCCCCATGGAGGGTGCCGCGCTCCTGGGTGCGACCTGGGGGCTGTGGGGGACACAGGGGCCACCTCGCTGGGGACATAATGAGGGCCAGGGGTCAGCCAGCAGCCAGGCCGCCCGGTGTGTCTGGTGTGTCCGGGGTAGCGTGCCGGGGGCTCCCTGTCAGCAGCCCCTGGGGAGCCCCATCCCCTGCCAACCCAGCCCCACTGTCGCCACAGATCGGGGACCGCAACGGCGAGCTCACCGCCCGCATGAACGTGGCGCAGCTGCAGCTGGCCCTGGGCCGCCTGGGCAGCCCGGCGGCCGCGGAGAAGCCCGACCTGGCCGGCTACGAGGCCCAGGGTGAGTGCCCGGTGCGGGGCTGGGGGCCCGTTCTCGGGGGGGTCATGGCACCTAGACAGGCAGGGCCCCGAGGAGCAGGGCCAGGAGCCGCCCTGACACGGGACAGCGGCACTGCCCAGCGAGGGGCGGGCTGCGCTTGGCCGTGTCCGCCTCTGTGTGCTGGGCCGCGGGGCAGAACGGGGCAGAGCAGGGCCTGCCCTGCCGTCCGAGTGTGGGGCGCAGGGCCCCGTCCCCGCAGGCGAGGCAGGGCTGCGGAGGAGGGAGTTGGGGCCCCCGCACGGCCGCTAGGGCCCCTCCTTGTCTCGGGGACGGCGCGGGGCTGTGGCCAGCCTGAGCCCCTCACCCCCCACACTGTCCCTCACCCCCCCACTGCCCCATCCTAGGCGGCCCTGCGGGGCTGGTGGCAGCAAGGAGATGGCTGCTCCCTGCCATCCCCCCCGCAGCCGCTCCTGGGGGTCCGCTCGCCCCCACCCCCACCCTCCTGGAGCAGCAGTCCAGGGGGCCGGCAGAGGGGCAGCGGGAGGGCTGGACCGGCCTGCAGGGAGCTGGGGCTCCGTGCGTGGGGTGCTCATGGGTGAGGCCCGGGGGGGCCAGGCCGCTATAATGACCCCATTCACAGGCGCTGGCCGTGCCGTGCAGGTCAGCGGTGCGCGGCAGGGACAGGCGGTTCTCTGAAAAGCAAACAGATTAATACATGGGAGGGGGAGCAGGGGGACGCCGAGTCGAGCCGGCACCCCGGGGCGGCCGCAGGTGGGTGAGGGGCGGCCTGGCGGGGAGCCAGCTGCCCCTGCCCAGGGGGCCCCGGCCCTGCCTGGCTGTGTTCCCGGGTTGGCCGCCCACCCCAGCCCACCCCAGCCTCCAGGGCCCCCGGAAGGCGTGCGCGCTGGCTGTCCTGCCGGGCGTGGCACAGGGTCCTGGCTTCTCACCGCAGTCTGTCCTGGGCACCGGGGAAAGACGGGGCCTCTGGGCGGCACCCTGGCCGGGGTGATGCGGGGGCTGGGGGACAGATGGGTCTCAGGGTGGCCCGGGACGCACAATTGGCGTCGGCCATCAGGGTGGCTCCCTCTGCCGAGAGCTCCCAGTGCCCCCATGTCCACTGGACGGTGTCTGGAGAGGCTCCCCGGGCACTGCCCACCTCCGGACGGGGGGAGGGGACGCCGTGGGTGAACTGCGAGGAGAAGGCAGCCTCTGTTGTCCCCGCCCCGGCCCCTGTGCCCTGCCCAGTGAGCTGGCTGCCTCCCCGCCACAGCCCCCGGAAGCTACCTCCCCACAGGGCAGCCAGTGGCCAGGCTGCGGTGGACGAGCGCTGGGGGAGCGGAGGCGGCCTGGGGGCCCTGCTGGGATGAAGCTGCGGCAGGCAGGCCTGGGCGGTCCCGGGAGAGACCCCCACTCAGGTGAGCAGGGCCTCCGTGGCCGGGCAGATTCCGGAGAGAGCGGGCTACCACTGGCCCTGAGGGCAGCTGGTGGGTGGCCCTGCCCGCCGACCCCCTCCCCAGAAGCTGTGGGGCCACCTGACCTGGCAGTGTGGTTGGGTCGTGGGACCGGACCAGCTCCTGGGAGGGAGGGCGTACACCCAGCCGGGACGGGGGGCTCCTGGCCCGGGAAGGAGGGGGCGGGAGGGGCTTCATTCTGGGGGAAGGAGGTGGTGTGAGAAGGGAGGCTTGGCCAGTGGTGGGCGTGGCCGGCTGGGAAGTGGGCGTGGCTAGGCCTGAGTGGACCGTTGTCTAGGACTCAGGAGTCTCCCATTGATAAAAACATGGGGGCTTGGGTGCCGCAGGACAGAGCCCCTGCTGCCGGTCAGTCTGTGCTGACCCCACCATGGGTCCCTCCCCAGCCTCCCAGAGGGCCCCAGATGGGGGCACCTCCTGCCGGCCTCTGGGTGTGGCTGACAGCTCCCAGCCTCACCCAGGACGACACCAGCAGGGGCGCCTGAGCGGTGTGGCGGGGCGGGGGGCGTGAGCCCGGAGCCCCGGGTCTGCTTTGGTCCCTTCAAGCCGCCTGCGAGGGTCTGCTCCTGGAGGCCGCGGTCCCAGGTCGGGGTCTGGGGAGGCCGGCTCCTCCGGTGGACGGCGCCCACCTGCACCCCGCCTCCTAACACCCAGCACACACGGCCCCCACGGGGCGCGGGGAAGGGGCGGAGCCAGGGAGGGGCAGGCGGCCAGGCACACGGGCGCTGGGCTGCCACCGGCCCGAGCCGGACAGGGAATGCCTGTAGCCGTGTGCCTGCTCGGCCATGAGGGGCCGGCCCCGGAGCCAGACGGCAGCTGGGTCGCAGCAGGGCACCTCGGCCCACGTCAGGCCTGGCTGGGGGGTCAGGGGCCCGAGGCAGCCGGGGATGGTGGGGACCGGGTCGGGGAAGCAGGTCGAGCCCCCGGGACGGCGCGGCCACTGTGTGGTGAGTGAAAGGCTGGGTTCACACCCACCCCCGGGGCTTGCGTCACATGGCGGGGCGGCCCCATGTGCCCACGGCCTGGCCCTGCCCCCCACTCCTGACCCGGGCCGGGGTGGGCAGCAGACAGACAGAAAACAGCACCGCCAAGCCCGCCCCCGTCCGTGTCCCCTGTCGGTGCCGGCCTCGGAGGGGTTCAGGCTGTGTGGCCTGAGGCCTGTGTGCGGCGCCAGCCGGGCCCCAGGGATCCCATGTGGACGGCCAGGCAGAGGGCTGTGCTGGGTGCTGGACGCGGCCCCCATGGCTGCCGGGAGCAGGGCGCGGGCAGGGGCCTCCCCAGGGTGGGGCAGGAGCCGGGTCCCCCCCCCCCCCGTTCCCAAAGCGCTGCCTCTGGGACGCCGGGCTGGGGCTGGGGCTGGGGCGTTGGGTCCCCAGAGTCCTGTCCTCTCCCCCCCACCACTTAAACTGCTGATGGGGCCAGGGCACCCCCCGCTGGTCCTCACCCTGCCGGTGGAGGTTGGGGGCCTCCCAGCGAGGCCCCTGCCTGCCATTCTTCCAGGGGCCCTGTTGTCGGCCCCAGCAGACCCGCACACAGCGTCCTGCCCCCCCCCCCCC
>CM027406.1:91876841-91910123 GCA_015711505.1 Sylvilagus bachmani | reverse complement strand
CCCGTCCTGTTCCCCCCGCCCCGCTGCTGTCGACCCCCCCTGCACAGTGTCCCGTTCCCCCCACCCCGCCCCTGTGCTCTGCTGTCCAGCGCACGGCGTCCTGTTCCCCAGGCCCGGGGGCTGTGGGCCGGAAGACGCGGAGCCGGCACAGCACTGCAGGCCTCGCCCTGGGCCCGGGAACTCTCGCGGCTCCCAGGAACCGGCTCTGGGCGGCTCCTGCCTCGGGCACACACCGAGCCTCTGCTCGCTGGGGGTCTTACCTGTGACCCCAAGAGGCCGGGGAGGGAGGGTGTGCACCCGCGCCGGTCCACGCCCGCCCACCACGGGCCTCCAGCCAGCGGCTCAGCGGTGTGAGCTGAGCCGTGTGGGGCGGCAGCCAGGGTGCTCCTCCTCAGGGCTGCTGACCAGCATGACCCCGGCCCTGTGGCCCAGTCTGATGGGGGAGGCGCGACCCTGGCCCTGTGGCCCAGTCTGACGGGGGAGGCACTGAGTCCCCAGTGTGGCGTCAGGTCCAAGTTCATGCATTCGGGAGCAGCAAGGCAGGACCCCCGAGTGTGCCCTGATGCCAGCGCCCCCACCGCCTGGCCCCAAGGGGGCAGACAGGCGCCCAGAGGAAGGCCCTCCTCGGCCCGGGCTGCCCAGAGCGAGCTGGGAGTAGGCTGCAGGTCCCAGGGCAGAGCACTGAGGAGGGAGAGGCAGTGCTTCCTGGAAGTGCTGGGGGGGTTGCTCCTGGTGAGCCCGGGACCCGGCAGAGCTGGACTCTCCCGGGACAGGAGCCAGCGCCCCGCCCACTGGCTTGTCTGGTGCCAGCGGTGCAGCCAGGGCCGTGTGCAGCCCACCCTGTGTCCACCTGCACGTGGGGGCCGTGCGGCCAGAACGCGCGTCCCTGGGACTGACCGCCAGGCGCGAGCCCGGGCCGACCAGCTCTGCCGCCTTCCAGGAGCCAGACCCAAGAGGACGCAGCGGCTGAGTGCTGAGACCTGGGACCTGCTGCGGCTGCCCCCGGAGCGGGTGAGGCCGGCACGCGGGCCGTGGGCTCCCCGGGCCGGGCTGCGCCCCCCTTGCCCGTCCACATCACTTCCCCATCTGTCCCTGGCCACCCTCAAGGCTGCCACAGACGAGCCCTGTGTACCCCCCACCCACGTGGCTGCCCTGTGCTCCCCACACTGCACGCTGTGCCCCCTGCGGTCTCTGCTCTCGGGAACCTGCCCGCCTGCCCCTTCAGGTCTGGGGTGGGGGCCATTGGCTGGGAATCGCCCCCACCCACACCCAGCCTCCCCTCCCAGGAGCAGAATGGAGACAGCCACCACGCAGGGGACTGGCGGGGGCCGGGCAGGGACTCCCTCCCCCTGCCCGTGAGGAGCCGGAAGTACCAGGAGGGGCCCCGGGAGGGCAGCCACTCCCCACTGGACAGTGCTGACGTCCGGGTGCAGGTGCCCCGCACGGTAGGTGCCCCCCCAGCCAGCCGCTGTGCAGGCCTCAGCCAGGCCCGGCTCTGCGCCCGCTGGACCCCTGGGGCCTCCCCGTGGCCTCAGTGTCCTGGTCTTTTTTGTTTGATTCATTGTATTCGAAAGGCAGAGTAAGAAAGAGGTGGCAGAGCGGGGGACAGAGCCCATGGGACCCAGATGAGGCAGACATGGCCAATCCAACCCGAGACAGAGACAGAGTCAGACGGGTTCACTTCCCAGGTGGCTGCAACAGCCGGGTCTGGGTGGGGCTGAAGCCAGGAGCCGGGAGCTCCGTCCAGGCCTCCCACGTGGATGCAGGGCCCTGAGTCCTTGGCCGGCTTCTGCTCTCCCAGAGGCACGAGCAGGCTCAGCAGCGGAGCAGCCGGGACGCAAACCCGCGCTGGCGTCGCAAGTGGCGCTCCCCCTGCCAGGCCCCAGCGTCCACCCATGTCCAGCAGCTGCAGCCAGGGGCCTTGCCTCTGTCCCTGCCCGGCCTGCGTGTCCCCGAAAGGACCTGGTGGCGCCGTCCACGGTGGTGCCCGTCTCGGCAGCCCCCTGGGAGGGCCGAGGTGAACAGCCGGGGACTCCGGGCAGTGATACTGACCAGAGCCTGGATGTGGCTGGCACAGTCCCTCGGCAAGAGGTGGGGGGTGGACGGCGGCAGAGGCCCAGACCTGGACAGCCACGCACCCGGCTCCTGCTGGCCGGCCCGGCCTTGGAAGGAAGCCAGGGCCTGGCGCTAGGGTGGGAGAGGTTCCCCCCCTGTGCCCCGCGTGGCCGCCCACAGGCCTCCAGGCAGGAGCGCTCCCCGCTCGCGGGGGCTCACCTCAGTGTTTACAGAGCAGGCGTGTGCGTGTGCGTGTGTGTGTGTGACGGAGAGGGAGAGAGCGCGAGCGCACGGGGGCGGGGAGGCGGGCAGGCGCGGGAGGGCTGCGCCCTCGCCCTGGTCTGTTTAAGCGTGGGGCTGCCCTGTGCTCCGGGCGGCAGCGCTGGGCACCTTGGCGTCCTGCCCGGCCTCCACGTGGCCCATCGCCTGGCGCAGCTCCTGGCTGTGCTGAGGAGAGCCCTGCAGTCCAGCGTGAGTGTGGGGGTCCCTGGGGGCCCGACACTGAGCAGGGGGGATCCTGAGACGCAGGGCCAGCGGGGAGCCAGGCTTTGGGGCGGAGAGATCAGGACACGCGGGCCCCCAGGGGTCCAGAGCCGCCTCCGTGCCGGGGCGAGGCTGAGGTTCTCAGGCCCAGGACCCCACAGGAGCCAGTCTGCCCCGGACAGGAGGCCCCACTCGGGGGGGCTTGGGGTGCCGCGAGCTGCAGACCTGGGGGGAGCTCTGTAGCGTGTTGGGGCTGCGGATGGCTGTCTTGTCACCGTCGGGTGACAGGCTGCACCCCTGGGCCCAGGGGAAGCTGTCTCCCACCTGGGAGAGCCCGGCCTGGACCGGGCCTGGGGCCTGCTTGACCTCTGTGTGGCATGTCTCGCGGGACGTCCCAGCGCGCCTGGTGCTCGGGTGTAGTGTCCCTGTGGCTTTTGTCTTGCACTGCTTGGCCCACCCGCTCTGAGCCCAGCTCTGTGAGGGCCAGGAAGAGCCAAATGGCTACAATGCCCAGGGCTTGGCCAAGCTGAAGCCAGGAGCTCCACCCGGGTCTCACACGTGGGTGCAGGGGCCCAGGCACTTGGGCCGTTTCCTGCTGCTTTCCCAGGCCATCAGTTGGGAGCTGGATCAGAAGTGGAGCAGCCGGGATGCAAACCAGTGCTCCTATGGGACGCTGGCGTCACAGGCAGCCGCCTGGGTCTTGCCTGGGCCAGGAGGGCACCCGAGGGTCAGCCCTGCTGTCCACTGTGAGCCCCGGGGGCAGCCGCCCAAGGGTGGGCAGAGTGTTGCTGGAGCTGGGTGGCCCTCCGTGGGGACGCAGGGACGTAGGGAAGGGCTGGCCAGAGAGGCGGCCAGGCCAGAGCGTGCCGGAACTCCCTGCAGGGGAGCTGCCCCGGGGTACAGGCTCCGACCAGCAGGTCCTGGGCTGCCACTCCCCTCAGCAGGTGCACGGGGAGGGGCTGGGGCTCCACACCCCCACCCCACAGGCAGCAGCCCCCACCTCCCTTGGCACCCGGCCACAGGCTGGTAGACACTGGTACATGTGCAGTGCTGGGTGCCAGCCCCATGCCAGGGGCTCCCTGGGGTGGGGGCCACTGGACCAGGGCAAAGCCTTCCGGGCGGAGGCCAGAGCAGGGCGAGTCCGGCATGGGGTCCCAGGGACAGGGCTGGCAGCGTGTCTGCAGACAATGACCGAGGCGTGGTGGGTGCCCAGATGGTAGCACAGCCGGGGCAGGGGGTGGCAGCGGGCGGCAGACGAGGGGCCTCAGAGATGTGTGAGGCCGGGGCACAGCCCCCACCCCCTGCCCCCAGTGTGTCACAGGGGCGGGGCGGGGGCACCGCCGGCTGCGCTGAGCCCTCTGGGTGGCCCCGTGTGCAGTGCATCCCCAGGGCGCCCTCCGCGGACGACGAGTGCTTCTTCGATCTGCTCAGCAAGTTCCAGGACAGCCGCATGGACGACCAGCGCTGTCCGCTGGAGGAGGCCCAGGCCGCGGCTGCGGAGGCCACAGCGGCGCCTGCCGCGGAGGAGCGAGGCGGTGAGCGCCTCCCAGCCCCACGCTCCCTGGGCTTGATGGTGGGGGCCTGGGCTCGGGTGCAGCCGCTCGTCCCCGAGGGGTGGGGCGGGCCAGCTGCAAAGTGCCCCCTGTCGCCTCGTCACCGCGCACCCCCACTCCCTCCCTCCCGTGCCCGGAGCTGCACCCTGAAGCATGTAATTACCCCGCCCTCCGGAACACGGGCGTGTGGGAGGCCGAGCTGTCTCCTGTCACCTCCTGGGAGCCCCGGAGGCGGGCGCTGAGCGTGAGCGCGGCAGCGCAGGCCAGCCCAGAGCAGCCCAGAGCAGCCCAGAGCAGCCGGGCCGGGCTCACCCTCCGTCCCCTGCAGCCCAGCCCGCCATGACGGCGTCCCCCCAGACCGAGGAGTTCTTCGACCTCATCGCCAGCTCGCAGAGCCGCAGGCTGGACGACCAGCGGGCCAGCGTGGGCAGCCTGCCGGGGCTGCGCATCACCCACAACAACGTGGGCCACCTGCGGGCCGACGGGGACGCCCAGGAGCCCGGGGACGAGTTCTTCAACATGCTCATCAAGTACCAGGTGCGCCGAGCGGGCTCTCGGGCTGGCTCGGCCGGCGTCACTGGCTGCACACTGGGGCCTGTCCTCGGGTCCCCGGGGCCTGAAAGCCGTGGCCTCGGGTCCCCTCTGCCTTCCACACCTGGGCAGGTGCCCAGTGCACAGCCAGGGTGGAGGCCGAGTCCCGGGGGGCGGGGGGAGTGGCTGGTGGCCCCCGCAGCGCAGGAGTGAGCGAGGCGGGGGTGGGCGGGTGCTGCCGCGCCGAGACGCCCCCTCCCGAGGTGACGCAGGAGGGGATGGGGGTCCGGAGGCTGGGGGGGGGTGTGCCGAGAGCCTGCGGTTTTCCAGACCCGACTTTCCTACCCACAGAGGACAGGAAACCACAGGCGTGGGCGAGGCGTCCGAATGGCCACCTCGAACACAGCCCCTCCTGAGAGGCCCAGAGCGCCCGTCCACCTGCACGCACGCGCCGCCCGAGCCCCCAGCCCACCCACACGCATGCGCCCGGGGCTCTGCCAACTCCCCTCCCTTCTGCTCCAGGCCCTGCAGAGGACCCTGGGGGTCCTGGCTGGACACTGAGGTCAGCGGGTCTGAGGAGCAGGCCCTGGAGCTGCCCCAGCGGCCGTCTGCGGGCCCCACGGGCATTGTTGCGCCCCCTCGGTGGGCGGGAGCCCAGGATCTGGGGGGACGGCCACCAGGAGCCCAAGTCAGGGCTCGCAGCTGGTTTCCAGGTGGGCATGGGAGGCCTGCAGTGGCCAGGCCAGCCCTGCTGCTGACCGCTGGGGCCTGGGGCGTGTCCACCCAGTCCTCCAGGATCGATGACCAGCGCTGCCCGCCGCCCGACGTGCTGCCTCGAGGCCCGACCATGCCGGACGAGGACTTCTTCAGCCTCATCCAGAGGGTGCAGGCCAAGCGGATGGACGAGCAGCGGGTGGACCTGGCCGGGAGCCCGGAGCAGGAGGCGGGCGGGCCCCCCGAGCCCCGGCCGCAGTGCCAGCCGGGCACCGGCTAAGGCCTTACGCCTATGGCCAGGCCCACGCGGCCCCCAGTCCTGGATGCCTCGGGGGCTGACGGGCATCCACCGTGACCACGGCCCCCCGGGGAAGCCAAACCCTTGTGCGGCCATGGCTGGACGCTGGGCGCACAGCCCCTGCGCACCCCCCTCCCCGGGCAGCAGCCCCTCCGCATGCCGGCCCCCAAACCCGGTGCTGTCCAGCCCCCCACGCCCTCTCCCTGGGCACGGCCCCGCCCTGCCAGATGTGAAGCCCGGCTGCCCCCAGCCCCGACGGCGTCCCTGAGTGTTCTCGGGGGGCTGAGAGGACGCCCCCGCCCCACACCCTCCTCTCCCCCACTCCCAGCCCAGCGCAGGCGAGCTGCAGCCATTGCGTGAGCCAGGCCTTGTCCTAGGACGCTGGCCGCCAGCCAGGTCTATGCCAAGGGGGGGTGACGGGGACCAGGCTCTGCGGCCATTGCTTAGACCGTCAGTGACCACCGGGGACTTTAGCTCACCCGCCCCCCCCCCGCTGGGGGAGACGACGTCACTGCCTTCTTCCCGTGGGGAGGGCTCTGGCCGCACATGCCCACGTCAGCCCCCGGGGGTTGCGATCAGCGCCCCGGGGCTCAGGCAGGGCCCCTCCCCAGAGTGGCCCCCGCCACGCAGTACAGCCGGCCCTCGGGCGGGGGCGGGGGCGGCCGCGCACACTTGAATGTACCTGCGTGTCCACTGCTATGCTGCCGTGTTGTCGGGCTCTTTCCAACCCAAGAGGTACGTTTCTGTTTTTCCTGAAAAATAAAGTCTGCCAATGAGTGCCATCCCCGGGTGCAGTGCCGGGACTGAGCCCCTGGGCCGGGGGACCTCACCCTTAGGAGAGGCTGCAGCCGCCCAGGGGCCCTGCCCAGGCCCATCCATGGAGCCCTCGGTGGGGGGCCCTGCTACAGCAGTGAGGGTTGGGGCTCAGGGTGTGCCCGCCAACCCCACCCTTTCCATCTGAGCCAGTGGGGCCTGGCCCGCCAGCCGCCTCCCTCCAGGCCAGCCCCCAGCCTCTAGGCCATGCTGCCGCCCACCCCCCGACCTGCAGGCATCACCCTAGGAGTCACTCCCTGGCAACGCCAGTCAAGGCCGAAGGGGCTCCCGGCTCAGGCCCTGACCCCCAAGCCCAGCCTCTGGGGGCCCCTGGGGCACCCCTGGTGCAGGCCAAGCCCACTTCACAGGGACTTCCCACCTTGGTCTGCTCAGAGGCAGACCAGGGCTCCGATTCGAGGTAACTGGGGGTGAAGGAACAGAGCCCCAGGGAGAGAGGGGTGTCAGCAACCAGGACCCCCCCTAAAGGTCCGATGACCACTGCACTGTGCAGACGGCCTGTAGCGGGATGGGTGGACCAGGCCGTCCGCCTCAGGCAGGAAGATCAGGCTGTGATGGGCAGGGTGTCCGGCAGGGTGGATCTGAGAGCGGCCGTTCAGACGGGGCGCCCGGTTCTGGGGATCAGTGGAGGGGTCCCCCACAGGCCAGCGGGTGGCTCAGGACGGAGCTGGAGCTGCATGTACACCAGGCTTGCAGGGGGGCGGGGCCAGCTCTCCCCGCCGTCTCTCCTGCCCCCCTCCCCGGGACAGGGTGAGCGGCAGGTGCATCCGCCCCAGGGGCTACGCCCCAGGGCTCTCAGGCCAGGGGCCCCAGGCTGGGCCCAGCAGTCACAGGGTGTGGGCTGGGTGGGTACCTGCACCACCGGGCAGCCCTGCGGTGCACGCGGTGTGCTGGGGGCCACTGTGGTCCTCCCCTTCTCTCAGGGCTACCTGCTGGCCCCGTGTCCCCTGTCCCGGGGTGCGGCTGTGCGTGTGGGAGGGAAGCTGGGGTGGGGTGCAGCCAGCAGGTCGGGCGGCACCCAGGGCGCAGCAGCCACCGCTCCACCTGCGATGGCGCAAAGGAAAAGGGGGGGGGCTGCCGGGAGAGCCCTGAGCACGAGGCCCTGCCCGCATCCCGCCCGGCCCGGCCTCCCCGGCGTGTCTCTGGGACCAGGCTGCTGGGAAGTGCGGGTGCGGGCTCAGAGGCATGGCAGGTGGGGAGGGGCCTGGCAGGGGAAGTGAGCCGGAACAAGGCCAAGGCTGCCCCGCAGGGACAGATCCCGAGGGGAGGGGAGGGGCCTTCCCAGGGTGGCAGCTTGGCCCTGGCTGGCCGGCTCTGGTTGTCACGCAGCCGCCCTGGGGGTCAGGGCGGGACAGTGGCCCACAGGGGAGGGCGGGGGCGGGCTCTGCACCAGGGCTCTGCTCTGCGGGGGATCAAGCACAGGATAAGGTGGTCCGTGGGGGGCCGGCTCAGCCGCGGGTGGGCCTCCACAGACGTCACACAGGCCTGGGTGGGATAATAGAGGGTTGTGTGCGGCACTCGCCGCAGACGCACGGGGACCAGGCCAAGCGCGCGGGCTCCCCACTCCGCAGCCCGCGACTGTGGCTGTGGGTGCTGAGGGTCACAGCTCAGAGCGGCGGTGCTCACGGCATAGACAGGAGCGCGCGGAGAGCCCGCGGCCGGGGCCCCGGCGCCTCCACAGCCACCTGGCTCGCGGGCTTGGCCTGGGGCAGAGACCACCGTTCTGAGTGCCCACACGGAGCCCCGCCCACCTGGGCTCCGCCCTGCTGACTCCTAGGAGGGGCGGTGGGGAGGTGGGGGGGGTGGGCACCCTGCCACTGCACATGCGCCCCGCACAGCACCGGGGGCTCATGGGAGTCCTGACGCACTCATGGGAGCCCAGCACGAGGAGGAGGAGCTGACGTCGTTTATTGGCAGAAAAGGGGCGGGGTCAGCTCAGCTCTGTCCTGCCGGGCGGGGTGGCGTCCTCGTCCTCCCCGCGCTCCGGAGTGGCCCCCGCGGCCTCCAGGGTCAGCTCCAGGGTCCCCTCGCCAGCTGCCCGGCGCACCTGCTCCCCTCGGGCGGCCAGGATCTCCTCGACGTTCCTGAAAACGGGGCGGCTTACTCCCCTGGCCCTCGCTGCCCCAGGCACCGGCCCCGGCCACCCCAGGAGCCCAGAAGTGGAGACCCCCGGCTGTGACCACCCCGGGGGCCGGGCACACACCACGGTTCTGCACCTGCTGCTCCTGCCGCCCTGCCCCGGGCACAGGCAGCCCAGCCCCCAGGTGCGCCCGCCGGGCACACACCTGCCCGTCCCCGGTGCCGGAGGACCAGAGGCTCCACGCCAAGGCGGCGGCTGGGGCTGCCACACGGGGGCGCACACAGCAGGTGTGCAGACACAGCTGACTGCGGGGCACCTGCGTCCCACGGGGGGGTCCCTGGGTCCGGCCTCCCACTCAGGTGCGCCCTGGGAGGCAGCAGGGCAGCTTCGGCTCGTCCCGGCCCGGCCGTGGTGGTCATCTGGGGAGTGACCAGCAGATGGGAGCTGACACTCCTCCATACCGGTGAGGCTGTTATTTGCAAGTCAGAAACGGGAGAGAAGGGCCCTCCACCCCCCCGGGATGCCACCCAGCCAGGGGCCAGGAGCGGCACCAGGGCCCACGCGGGTGCAGGGGCTGGACTGGAGTGGCGCCGTGCGGGCCACACCCTCGCCCCATAAAACTAGACTGAAGACGGGTCTCACCTCTGCCCGCCCAGGTCGGAGAACCAGCCCAGGTTGTCAGCGATGATGTGGTGGCTCCGGCAGCCGGGGCAGGTCACGATGACCACGCCCTGGTGGTAGGCCAGCTTGGAGATGCGCTTGGAGGATCGAGTGCCACACACCTAGGGAGAGAGGCCCACCCACTGGAGCCGCGGCCCTCCAGGAGGCTCCGCCCTGGGGCAGCCCCACCCACCGGGAGCCCAGCCACGCCCCTCAGAGGCTCCAATCCCGAGGGCAGGGGCCTGACCCACTGCAAGCCCCACCCACTGGAAGCCCGGCCACGCCCCGAGGGCAGCCCCGCCCACCGCGAGCCCGTCCTGTCCCAGGAGGCTCCGCCCCAGTGCAGCCCCACCCACCGGGAGCCCGGCCACGCCCCTCAGAGGCTCCAATCCCGAGGGCAGGGGCCTGACCCACTGCAAGCCCCACCCACTGGAAGCCCGGCCACGCCCCGAGGGCAGCCCCGCCCACCGCAAGCCCGTCCTGTCCCAGGAGGCTCCGCCCCAGTGCAGCCCCACCCACCTGGGAGCCCAGCCACGCCCCTGAGGATCCGCCCCCGAGTGCAACCCTACCTGCTGCGAGCCCGGCCACACCGCTGAGGCTCCGCCCCCCGAAGGCAGCCCCACCCACCGGGAGCCCGTCCTCCACAGGAGGCTCCGCCCCGAGGGCAGCCCACCCACCGGGAGCCCGGCCACGCCCCCGAGGGCAGCCCCGCCCACCGCGAGCCCGGCCCCGCCCCTCCCGGAAGTCCTCCCGACTCCGGCGGCCGCGCGCCCACCTTGCAGGTGTAGACGAGCTGATAGTGCGCCGCCTGCACGCGCCCCGCCGCCTGGGGCCCCGGCTCGGAGCTCGAGCGCCGCCAGCCCCAGGCCCAGCCCCGGGCCCGCTGACACCCCGCAACCGCCGGGCGGGCCCCGCGGCCCCACAGCCGCCTCGGGCCGGGCCCCTGGAGCCGCGGGCGACCCACCAGCCCCGCAGCGCGCCCCAGCGCCGCCCTCAGCATGCCGCGGTCACGCCGCCGCCATCTTGGGGCGGGCGGAAGTGGCGGCGCCGACTTCCGGCCCCGGCGCCGCGCTCTGCTGCCCCCTCGCGGCGGCTCGCGGCGCTGCACCGGCCTCCCGGGCCCCGCACGCCGGGCGGGACACGCGCGCGAGGACGCGGACGCGGGTCGTTCTAGGTGCCTTTTTATTGCTTGGCTGCGGGTTGCGGCGCCGGGAAGGGCCCGCCTGCTGTGCTCGGGCGGAGGGTACAACGGCTGACCCCCGGGCTCCAGGGGGGTCCCCGCGGGGGTGTGTCCCGGGGCCGCTAGGAGCCCTCGGTGTCCGTGTTGTCGCTGCCCGTCGTGTCGTCCCGGTCCACCTCCCCGTGCCGCCAGCTGTCCTGCGTCTTCCTGAGCGCGCGCTTCCTGCGGAGACACGTGGACGGGCCGCGGTGGGCGGGCCGCGGTGGGCGCTCGGCGCCGCCCCAGCCCTGTGCGCACCTGCGGTAGTTCTCGAAGCTCTCCTTGAGCCGCCGCCGCTCCTTCTCCGGGGGCTCGCTGCTCAGGCCCGCGTCCTGGGGAAGGGGCGGGCTCAGCGCCGGCCCAGGCTCCCGCGGGCCTCGTGGTCGCCCCTCCCCAGCCGTCCAGGGGGCTCTGGGCTGGGGGCTCCGGGGGGGGGGGCGTCCCTGGCCTTACGTGGGGGCTCGGTGAAATCTCCTTGTGCGGCTCGGTCACCCCCAGGCCACCTGCGAGGGGAGTCCTGTGTCGTGGGTCCGGCAGAGCTGTGGACGGCACGGCCCCTGGGGGCGGCCCAGAGCCCACCCGGCGCCGGCGGCCAGGCCTCGGCCGAGTCCCGGGCACACACACGTGCACCTGCCACCGCTGGGCGGAGCTGAGCTGGACCTGGGTCTCGCCCGCCTCGGCCACGCGGGGCTCCGTGGCCTCGAGGCCAGTGCCCGCCCACCCCACTTCTCCATTTGCGGCTTCCGCTTTTGCTCCTGCCCAGAGGCTGGGTCGGCTTTGACGCTGAGGAAGTCGGTCTGGCTCCCCGGGGACCCCCCCACCGCACTGGGCCCACCTCCCACCTGAACCGCACGCACGCACGCACGCACGCACGGGCAAGTCCTGCCGCCTCACCAGCCTGAGCCCAGCCCCGCCTCCAGGCTGCTGCCGGATCCTGCTCTGCCCAATCAACGCCCAGGCCCCGCCCACGGGCTCCTGTCACCGCCTCCTGGCTGAGGGCAGGCTGGGGGCTCACTGGGTTAGGGTGGGGCCCCCAGCCCGGCCCCGCACAACGGGGGGGTCACAGTCCCTGTCCCCAGCCTGGGTCTCCCGTGCGGGCGGGGCACGGCGCCCTCCTCACCTTTGTCGCGCGGCTGGGTGTCCTCCGGGTCCCCGGGGAGCTGCAGCTTCCAGAGAGAGGGCCAAGTCAGCACTGCCCCTCCCCAGACCCGGCCTGACCCCCTTCCCGGGGGGTGTGGGGAGGGGCCCTGCTCACCTCCCCCGAGTCCCTGGGCGAGCCGTCTTCCAGGTCCCAGCTCTGCAGCCACAGGACAGGGGCCGGTCAGCAGGCTTGGGGAGGCCACGCCTCCCGCAGCCCCCAGCCAGAATGGGCCCTGCCCCCCCACCCCGCCTGGGGTCCCCCGGGGGCCCACCACACCACCCCCCAGTGCCTGGGGCTGGGATCCCAGGGCCACCAGGGCGAGTGTGTCCGGCCACTGTCCCTGGAGCCTGCCCTCGGCGGCCATCCCCTCCCCCCGTGTCCCGGGGTCCCCGGGCCCACCAGGGCGAGCGTGTCCGGCTGCTGTCCCTGGAGCCTGCCCTCGGCGGCCAGCAGGCGGCCCTGGCACTTCAGCAGCTGCACCTGCTGCTCGTCCGCTCGCTCCTGCAGCTCCCGCAGCCGCTTGCGCAGGGCGTCCTTCTCCTGTAGGCTGCACGCGTGCTGGGAGTGCAGCTGCCCCCGCGTGGCGATGGCCTGCGGGACACACGTGGGCCCTGAGCCTCCGACACGGCTCTGCGACGAGCTGGCCACGTGGGCCGGGCCAGCGCGGCCGCTGCCCGCTCTGTTGCCCGTGGACTTGGGTCTGCGTCTGGGGAACTGCGTGCCCCGCGTGAGGCCGCTGTCCGGCTCCTGCATCCCGGGTCAGAGCGCCTGGGACCAGGCCCCGCCTCTGCTTCTGATCCAGCCTCCCGCTAACGCACCTGGGGTGCTGGGCCCTGCCCACCGTGGGGGAGACCCGATGGAGCTCCTGGGGCTGGTCTCAGCCTGGCCCGGCCCCGGATGTTGCAGACAGTGGGCGAACCAGATGGAAGAGCTGTCACTGCCCCGCAAATAAGCAAAGCTTAAGAAGAAAGTAAAAAAGGGAACCGGCGCTGTGCGCAGCGGTTAAAGCCTGCAGGGCGGCATCCCACATGGGCGCCGGTTCAAGTCCCGGCGGCTCCACTTCCCATCCAGCTCTGTGCTGTGGCCTGGGAAGGCAGTGGAGGATGGACCAAGGCCTTGGGCCCCTGCACCCGCGTGGGAGACCTGGAGGAGACTCCTGGCTCCTGGCTTCAGATCGGCACTGCTCTGGCCATTGCAGCCATCTGGGCAGTGAACCAGCGGATGGAAGACCTCTCTCTCCCTCTCTCTCTCTCTCTCTCTCTCTCTCTCTCTCTAACTCTACCTCTCAAAGAGATAAATAAAAATCTCAAAAAATACAAAACAAGGAGCGTGATGGTCTGTGCCGTGTGAGACGCCCGCCTGTTCCCCCTGGGGACCAGCCAGGCGTGCGACACCGACGCGCAGAAGGGACAGGGCCACGGGCAGGGCCATGGCATCAGTGCCCCTGCGGCCAGGACTCCATCCGTTTTTGTCCCTATCAGGCCAACCAGAGGCAGCCCAACGTCCCACTGCCTGCCTCGGAGTCCCGGCCGTGTCGGCAGCTCGGCTCTTCTTTGGGGGGGGGGGTGTGCAAGTCCTCCTCTGCCCCCGGGGGCCCCAGGACGGCAGAGGCTCCTGACGCCTGCCACGCGCCCCACCCCGGGCCGCTCCACCCCACCCACCCAGGTGCGGTTTCTGCTTTAGAGCAGCTCCCTGACAGTGGGTCGTGGCGACCCCGAGAGCAGGGAGGGGCACGTGGGCCGCCCCGCCCACCCACCTGGTCCCGCTCCAGGGCCACCTCCTCCATCTGCTGCAGCATGGCCTCCATGCGCTCCTTGTAGAGCCGGGCGTCCTTGCGCAGGGCCTGGCACTGCAGCTCCAGCGCCTCCTTCTCCTCCGCGCACTGTGGGGACAGCCGCTCAGCGCCCCGCGGGTGGGCGCCCGGCCCCCCGGGCCCCGCCTCCTACCCGAGCGCGGAGGGCCTCGCCCTGGCGCAGCTCCTTGCGCAGGGAGAAGATGGTGCCGGCCTGGTCCTGGTGGTCGCGCAGCACCTGCTGCCACTCCGCCTCCCGCACCTGGACGTAGGGGCTGCTCCGGTCCCGCGTCCCCTGCTGGACACAGAGTGGCCGTCCCGCCCGCGCCCTGCCTGCCCGGCGCCCCCACCTGCGCCGCGGCCTCCAGGTCCCGCACGCGCGCCCCCACCTGCGCCGCGGCCTCCAGGTCCCGCACGCGCGCCCCCACCTGCGCCTCGGCCTCCAGGTCCCGCACGCGCGCCCCCACCTGCGCCGCGGCCTCCAGGTCCCGCACGCGCGCCCCCACCTGCGCCGCGGCCTCCAGGTCCCGCACGCGCGCCTCCAGCTGGGCCTTCTGCTGCTGCAGCTCCCAGAGCAGCTCGTGGCTCGGCCGCTGCTCCATGGCGCGCCGCAGCCGCAGCGTGTGCCTGCGCTCCACCGTGCAGTCCTCCTCCGCCCTCAGGAGGCTGTGCCGGAGCCCGTCCACCTGCCCGCGGCCGCCGGTCAGCCCGCCCCCGGGCCAGCAACTGGGCCCCAGGCCTGTGTTCCCCACCCCCGGGCCGGGCAGAGGAGTCCCCACCCCGACTAGCAACCCCTGCCGTCCCCCAAGACGGGCAGTGGGGCACCCAGCCTGTGGCCCTCGACCCCTGCCCCCCAGGCCCACCCCAGCCCGGCCTGCAGACCCTGCCCCCCGAGGCCCATCCCAGGCCAGGCAGCTGGGTCCCAGGCCTGCGTTCCCCACCCCCCAGACTGGGCAACAGGGTTCCATGCCCGGTTCATAGCCCCTATCCCCTCACTCTCCCTCCCCCCCCGCCGCACCCCAGCCAGGCAGCAGGGTCCCAGGCCCGGCTCCTAGCCCCTGCTCCCCATCCCCCCCCAGGCCAGGCAGTGGGGTCCCATGCCCGGCTCCTAGCCCCTGTCCTCTCACTCCCCCCCGCCCCCAGCCGGGCAGTGGGGTCCCAGGCCCAGCTCATGGCCCCTGCTCCCCATTCCCCCCAGGCCGGACAATGGGGTCCCAGGCCCGGCTCCTGGCCCCTGCCCCCTATCCCCCCCAGGCCGGGCAGCGGGGCCCCAGGCCCGGCTCCTGGCCCCTGCCCCCAGGCCCGCCCACCTCGAGCTGCAGGTCGCGGGCCCGCGTGAGCGCTGCCCCTTTCTCCTCGCTCAGGCGCGCCAGGCGCATGGCCAGCTCATAGTTCTCGTCCTTGCAACGCTTGAGCTCGCGGGCGCCGGCCTCGCACTCCTGCCGCAGCCGCTGCAGGTGCTCCTGGTGCGTGCTCAGCAGGCCGTCCCTGAGCCGCAGCTCCCGGATGCAGGCCTCCTGGGAGCTGAGCAGCGCCGTCAGCTCCTGCACCTTCTTCTGCAGCTTCATGACCTCGCCCATCAGCAGCTGCGTCAGCCCCGACTCCCCGGACGCGTCTGCGGGATGCCCGGCCTCACAGGCTCCGTCCCGCCCGGCCCCCGGCCCCCAGCACGAGGGGAGGGTCCCGGGGCCTCCCTACCAGGCGAGCGAGCCAGGGCCCCGGGGGATAGGCACTGGGAACCTAGCCCAGCCCCAGGGCCTCAGCCCCTCTGCCTGGTTGTATAACGCATCTTTTCTTTTTTTTTTTTTTTAAGATGTTATTTTTTATTTATTTGAGAGGCAGAGTTAGAGAATCTGCCATCCTCTGGTTCACTCCCCAAATGGCCAGAACAGCCAGAGCTGGGCCAGGCTGAAGCCAGGAGCCAGGAGCTCCATCCGGGTCTCCCACGCGGGTGCAGGGACCTAGGGACATGGGTCATGACCTACTGCTCTCCCAGGTGCATTAGCAGGGAGCTGGTTGGGACGTGGAGCAGCCAGGACTTGAGCGGAAGTCCATATGGGATGCCGGCGCTGCAACCCCTGGCTTTACTTGCTGCGCCCCGGCGCCAGCCCCTTATAATGGAACGTCAGTACACCCGGGGCCCATGGCTGCCCAGGCCAGCACAGTCCCCCACCCCTGCTGTACCCTGGGAGCAGGGGCTGGCATGGAGCTGTCCCTCTGTGGCCTGTCGCCGAGCGCCTGGGGGCAGGCATCCCATATGGGCGGCGGATCAACGCCCGGCTGCCCCCCTTCCCATCCAGCTCTCTGCTGTGCCTGGGAAAGCAGCGGAAGACGGCTCAACTGCACCCACGTGGGAGACCCGGGAGAAGCTCCTGGCACCTGCTGGGGCCCTCTGGGGAGGGAGCCAGTGGACGGCAGCTCTCCCTCTGTCACTCGGCCTTTCCAATAATCTTTAAAGGAAAGGCACACCTAAACCTGCAAACCACGACACCAGCTCCTCAGCCTTTGCCCGCTTCGTCGTTTCCAGCTAGAGGCCCCTCTGTGGCAGAGTGAGGGACCTCGCCGTGAGGTCCCACCCCCCCCCAGCTGCCACGGCCCTCAGGGTGAGCCCCCCCCACCAGCTGGCCACGGCCTCCAGGTGAGCCCCCCCCCCCCCGAGCTGGCCACGCCCTCCAGGTGCCCCCCCTGAGCTGGCCACGCCCTCCAGGTGGGCCGCCCCCCTCACCGATGATCATGGAGAAGACGCGGGCCGGCTCCTTGCCCGTGACCTTCCTGTACAGCTGCGGGTAGTAGAGCTCCAGGCTCTCCAGGAAAGCCACGTAGCCCTTGTGGCCGGTGCGCTGCAGGATGTCCAGGAGCACCCCTGCAGTGGGCGGGGCCGGGCTGGGGGCGGTGCTGCAGCCAGGGCAGAGACCACCCCCAGCCCTCTCGGCGGGAGGAGACAGGTGGGCCGAGGAGGTCCCGGGGTCTGACCCACTCACCCACTTTGCGCTTGCGGATGACCAGGCTGGGGTCGCTGAGCACCTGCTCCTCGTCATCGGGGTTCAGGACCTTGCACTGCCGCAGGTAGGGGGTGATGCGCGCGGGGTCGATGGCGGAGGTGAGCTGCACGCGGAAGCCCTCCAGGGCGCTCCAGCACTCGTCCTCGTTCTCGTAGTCCGACATGGCCCCGGCGGCCGCTGCAGTGCCCGCCTCTGCTGCCCGGGGAGCGCGCGCCTGTGTCCAGAGCAGCTCCCTCGGGGCATGGCAGGGCACCCCCCACTCCCCGTCAGATCCCTGGCACTGCCCCAGCTCCACGGCCTGACCCCGACCCCGACCCTGGCCTCCGGCCCCCTCCTACCTGTGGAACACAGCACCTGCGGCTCCCGTGCAGCTGCGAGGGTGCTCCAGCCCCCCACCTTTGCTGAGCAAGGGAGCCGGGAGGGGCTGGACTTCCTGTTTCCCCCGTGGGACACCCACTCACGGTGGCCTCCTGTGAGCCACCGCGGGTGACGCAACAGCTCTGCGCAGCTGCACCGTGCCAGGGCGCCGTTCAGCGGGGGGCCGAGGGCCCCCCAGGAGTTGAACACACTGCGGGGGGGGTGCTGGCCGGGTCACCACTGCCCATGGCTGCCACTGCGGTGCCTCCTGACGCTCCTCGGCCACGCTGCTGGGAACGCCGCCAGCCCTGCCCGTCCCCGACCTGCACAGGCGAGGCCTCAGCTGGCAGAAGCCGCCCACTCCAGGACCGGCCACGGTGGCCGCGGCCCTCCCCTGACCAGCCCCTCGGGTGGTCCTCGGGCCCCGGGGAGGCACTGGCCACTGTCCCTCGGGACGTGGTTGGTGGCGACAGGCGTGACCTCTTGGGGAATCTCTCAGCTTCCTGCTGCTCGCTGTCACCCCTCCTGCCCAGCAGTGGGGGCCCTCGGAGTCACTAGCCAGACCCACTTCCTGCCGTGGCGGCCCCAGAGCCACAGCCCCACCCGGCCTCCTGCGGCAGACCCTGCAGGAGCCGGCAGGGCAGGGCGGCCACGCCGCGTGGGGAGCTGCAGTCTGTTAGGGGCCTCTGCTCCTGCCCCCGACGGCGGCCAAGGGCGGCCCGGCCACCTCTGGCCAGGGCACCGGGCCCGCCTACCTCAGGTCCTTTGGGAGCTGCCTGTCCGCTGCCCGGCCACGCTGGAGGGGAGCCAGGGAGGGCAGCCTGTGCGCTTCCTGACGGGTTCTGCGGAGTTCCAGAGGCTGGGGGCCCTCCTGCCGGGGACCGCCCTCTGATTTGCCCAGCCGGGTGCCCGAGGGGTGGGGCCGAGGGAAGTGGGAACCTCGGCCGGTCGGCAGAGGAACCTCCTTGGTGGCTGCTGGGGACAGGTCCTGGGCCCCTCGGAGGCCCAGCCCCAGGCGAGATGCAAAGGTCCTCAAGCCGGCTGCAGGACCAGTGCGCCGTCCAGTCCCCCGAGGCCCACATAGCGACCTTCACCCACCGCTCTGGAGATGGTAGCTCAGAGGTGGGGCTGGCCAGCGAGGAGGGCGCTGCGCCGCCCAGGGGCTGGCACTCGGCGGGGCCCGCTCGGGTGCCCGGCTCATCCCAGGGGCGGAGTCACGGCTGGCCTGGCCCCTGTCCAGACAATGGTGTGCTTCGGCCTCCATGCCTGGGCACCAGGGCCTGCCTGCCGGGCATAGCACTCCTGTGCCCAGGACAGCCACCAACCTCGCCCTCCGCCACCAACTCCTCTGCTGGATCCGCGCGGCCCTCCTGGGGCAGCATTGCAACCAGTCCCCCCAGCACGCGGGACTCGTGCGGACATCTGGGGAGCGACCCAATGGATGGACCGGCCCTTTGCCTCTGCCACCCCACCGTGAGGCTTCAGGACGGGGAGGGGACAGAGGGAGCTGGGGTTTGGCCGTGTGACAGGGACAGCAGCGGGGGCGGGGGGAGCCGCTGGTGAGACTGTGGGCAGCCAGGTGGCCGCTGGTTCCCGATCCCGCCGGGGGCTGGCCTGTGCGGTCTGGGTGGGGAGAGCCCAGCGGCGGCCTGCGGAAGACACTGGGCTGCTTCCTGCTGGGGACGCACGGCTGAGCCTGAGGCCAGAGCCACACGCGCGCTGCCCCGTCCGCCTGCCCAGGCCAGGAGCAGGGCCGGGGGCTGAGGCTCTGCAGACCCCAGCCCTGCAGGGGCCGTGGGCACACAGCCAGGGTCTCAAGCCAACGAAACCACAAGAATCTGTGTCTTGTTTTTTAATTAAAAAAATAGAATAGTGATTTATCCCTTCAAGTACTCGGTGTGCCCGCGGGGAGCTGCGGGGCAGGGCCTCCCCCGACGCAGGCAGAGGTCACAGGTGTCCTGGCGTCCAGCATCCGCCCTCGCCTCTGGTGGCCTCTTCCTGCGGAGGGAGCGAAGTTCCCACTGCAACAGCGGCCCCCCGAGGGCCCCAGGACAGCACTGCGGCTCCAGGACACCGGATCCTCCCCCACTCTGCCCTCTGCGCCCCGGAGACGCAGCCGTGGAGGGGACGTGGGCAGTGCGGCCACTGTCAGGTTAGCATCGCTGCCCCAGAGGCCAGAGCGGCAGAGGGAGCGAGGCTGGGCGGCAGGACGGCCCCGACTCACCCTCATCTCGGCTTCCGGGGGTGCCAGGAGTGCCGGGTCCTGAGCACATCGAGGCCATCGGGAGCAGAGCCGGGCGCGGAGCCCTGAAACAAACCAGCCCGGGCCAGCTGAGACACTAGCAGCTGCACCGTGTGCCCCAACCCACACTCCAGGGATTTGGCCTGGGCTCACGTGGTGTGGGACCGCCCCAGGGACAGGTCTCGCCAGGCCTCCCCCCTCCCTCCCATGGGGGGCTTCAGTCTCCTCTGAGCAGCCCCGGCACCCTGACTGGCTCAGCTCAGGACACGGGCACCGCCTTCCTGGGCCCTGGCCTGACCCTGACCAGACAGGCCCAGGGGACCCCGCCCTACTTGTGCAAACCCGACAGGACGGGAGGCGGCCTCCCTGGGGGCTCCTGCACCCTGCTCACCACACTTCCTGCCCCAGAGATGCGAGGAGGAAGTGGCGCCCGGGAGTGCCGGGGATGCGGCAGGGGCGGGTCCTGCCGGGAAGCACACACCAGCGGGGGCGACTCCGTGGCTGTGCCGCGCAGGCTCTGAGCATCGCAGCGGCAGCCCTCCTGCCTCGGGCCCCCAGGCCTGGCGGTCCTGGCCGTGGACAGGCAGGCAGGCGAGGGCCGGGCCCTGCTCGTCCTACCTGGACGGGACGCGTGGCTGTCGGCGCCCCCGGGCCACTGCTCTCCTCGCACCCGTGCCGGTGCAGAAAGCGCAGCTCGCCCAGGTCCAGGTCCTCGTCCTCGCTCTCGGAGGCCCCCCTCGTGGCTGCCGACAGGGTGGTGCGGACGCCAGGGGGCGGCAGCGTGGCCAGGAGAGCAGGCAGTGTGAAGGTGGCCAGGAACCGCGTCTTCAGCAGCAGGTAGGCCGGGTTGTCCCGGAGCCGCCTCCCCACCAGCCGGAGCGAGGCCTGCAGGCTGCCCGGCCTGGGCTCCGCCGGGCCCTCGGCCGCGCCGCCGGGGGCCAAGGAGGCAGCCTTGTGCTCCAAGGCTGCCTTGCGCAGCAGCAGCCGGGACAGCACGCGCAGGCTGCACAGGGTCGGGGGCTGGTAGGGCAGACTGCACTGCAGGGGGCGCACACTCACCCCCTGCTGCCCCTTCAGCCAGGCCTGGGTGGCCACCTCGTTCTCCCAGGAGAGCAGGCTCAGGTCCAGGGCTCCCTTCTCGGACCCAGGCCACGGAGGGGGCAGCTTCTCCAGGCCCGGTTGCCCCCCAGGACCTGGAGTCCCTGCTGGGTCGCTCCTGGGGCCGGTGTCGTCGGGGGCGGGCAGCGGGCTGGGCTGGGGGGACACCCTGGGCACGGGAGTCTCTCCGGCTGCAGGGCTGCGGGGCAAAGGCAGCGTGGGAGGGGTCGAGGGGTCCGTCTCTGTGTCCTTGGTGGTTGGGGGTGGTGGAAGCCCCTGGGGCGTCCCTGCTGGCGTGGGGAGGTTGGCCAGGGGTGGCAGCTGCAGAGGGAGCAGGCCCTGGGCGGTGAGCACCCAGGTGAGGGGCAGGGGGACGCTGGGCGCCACTTGGGGCCCACCGGCGTGTGTGCCCAGGGCCGGCGTCAGGCTGAGTGGCTGCACCGGCTGCAGAGCAGGGCTCGGGACCAGAGAGATGAAGGAGGACGCCTCTGGCAGGCCCTGCCTCGGGGCCAGGGCGGGAGCCTCCTGCTGTCCCACACCGCTCAGCTGCCACCTGGCTGGGACCTGGCCGGGGCCCAGGGCAGGGGAGGAGCCGCTGGCCCCTGAGACAGCCAGAGCGAGGGGCAGGCCCTGCAGGGCCAGGGACCTCTCATCTGCCGTCCTGGCCTCCTGGCAGGGGGCCGCAGAACCTGGGCTGGCTGACGCAGAGACGGCGGGCCCCGAGGCGGGGGCGTGGAGGGCGGCCGGCGGCAGGACCACAGGTGAGACCAGCAGCCGCGGGGCGAGGGCCATGGCAGCCTTCTTGGCACGGGCTTCCCGCAGATGCTTCTCCCGCAGCAGCTCGGACACCGTCTTGGGCTTGGGCCGGGGGCCGCACTGGGGAGGGGAGAGGGAGGACGGGGCCTGCGGCGCTGGCAGCCGCGTGCTCCTTCTGTGGCCGGCACCCCTGGCAGCTTGCGGAGGTGGTGGGTGTGGGAAGACGCAGCCTGTGGGGAGGGCAGTGCTCCCTGAGCTCCAGGATCTGGCCCAGCACAGCCCGTCGGCACCGTCCCCTTGGCAGGAGGCGCCGCATGACGAGGGGGGCCTGCACCCACGCAGCCCCAGGTCTCCCTGATCATGGCTCCCACCAGGGTGGCGGGCACCAGGCGGCCAGGTCCTGACCGGGCCGCCTTCAACTCGGCCGCTCTCCCTTCTTCCGTGAGAAGGGCCCAGGCCTGGCCTGCTTCTGTGGGAGTCGGGGGCCGGGGTTGCTAGCAGGCGTGGCCCTGGCTGCAGGCGGGCCCTTCCCACCAAGGTGCCAGGGCTGTGCTGGGCTGGCGGGGAGCCCAAGGAGTGCAGATCCGCGTGCCAGGGGCCCGGGTGGCACTGGGGTTCCCCACCACACAAGGACAGAAGCGTGGGAGTGGTACCTGGGGTGTTCTGGGCCCTCGAGGGTGCCTGGAGAAGAAGGGATCAGAGCGTCAGCCCCTCAGGCACCTCGCGGCCAGGGTCCCTTCTGCAGACCCAGGCCGACCCCACCCCGAGCTCCCCCCGCCGGTCCTTGCGTGGGGACAAGGCCCCAGGTGCTGGAGCCAGCCTCCCACGGGTCTGCAGAGCTGCGGCCGCAGCCGGGCTGGGCCCGACTGCCGCCCCTCCCGATGCACCCTCGGGGGCTCATCCTGGGACTGCACGGTGCGAGGCCGTGGAGGGGCCGCTCCTCAGACAAGCGACACCTGTGTCCTCCGAGGGGCCAGGCTCTTGGTGAGCTCTGAGCTCCTGACTGCCGCGGGGCGAGAACTCACCGGGAGCCCACGTGGGGCTCCATGCACAGACGCCTCCCTGCAGGGAGCGTGGCAGTGGGCAGGGCAGGGCGCTACCTGAGCCAGGTGTGGCGCCGGGTTCCGCTGGCCGGCCTGGGGCAGCATGGGCGGCTGGGCTTTCTGCTCCTCCACAACCTTCATGCAACCGGCGGTGTCGATCTGGAGCAGCTGGGAGACACGGGTGGGGCCAGGACATCAGGGCAGGGCAGCGTGTCCGGCCATGCCCCCGCTCAGCTGCCTGCGCAGCCACCCTGCCCCTCTGCTTCAGGCTCCCTCCCCTCCTCCGCCGCTCGTACACCCGGGTCCTCGTTCCGCCGCCACTGTCCCTGACCTGGCTCAGGCCAAAGGCCGGGGAAGGAGTGGTGTGGGGACCTACGGGAGCTGCAGGGAGACGCGGCCAGGGTGGGCTCACCTGGATGAGCAGGGCGAACACCGGCGTGCTGGGCAGGTGCACGTGCTCCAGCCGTGCCCGGATGCGGTCAGCTGCGGGTGGGCACAGGAGCAGCTTCAGCTACACCCCCAGCAGACAGAAGGCAGGTCCCTCTGGGCCTCCTCGCCACCCCCGGCCGAGCCTGGCAATGCCGCCGAGGGCGCAGGGAAGGCCGGCCCCCACTGCTTTTCAAATTCCTCAGGGACAGGTGCCCTGGCCCAGGGAGAGGCCCCTCTCCGACTCAGCCCTCGTCCCCACCCGCCTCCCAGGAAGCTCCGGGGGCCCCAGGCAGCACCTTGGGCTGGCACCGAGGCGGGTGGAGCCTGCGGGCAGGGCAGGGTGCCGCCGTCCACCCAGGGGGCCACAGCCAGCAGAAGCCTGCGCCTAAGGAGCCTCCGGTGCAGAGTGTGTCTCCGAGGTCGCTGCCCGTTCCGGAAAGTTCCACGCCACAACCGCCGCAGGTGGGGTGCGGTCACGCCGTCACCAGGGCCGGGTCCTGGGGCGGAGCTGGGCAGGGGGGGCTGCCTCAGCTTCGCCTTCTGCAGGGGGAGAAAGGCACCTGAGCCCCCAGGCCAGGCCTGGCTGCCACAGTCAACCCTGCCCGGGGGCCGTGCCGCAACGGGGTGGGAGCTCACCAGCGAGCTGCTCCCGGCGGCGGTGTGGGTCCTCAGCGCCCTCAGCACCGTCTCCAGGGGCGCGTTCGGCAGCTGCTTCCCACCCTGACGGAAGACCCCAGGGCTGGTGTGCGGCAGACTGGCACCTCCCTGCCCCTCAGGAAGGGAGGAGGGGTGCGGTGGGCAGGCAGGGCCTCCCCAGGGGGGAGGGGCGGGTCCCCGAGGCCTGGGTCCAGGCCAACACAGCCCTGCTTGGGGAGGCTTCTGGTGTCAGAAGGAATCCACGTGGCGTGGCAGTGTGGGGTGTGCCACGCCTGGCCGCAGCTCCCAGGAGAGAACGGCCTGCTCCGCCCACACCGCGCTCCGAGCTGCACCTGCACCCCCGGCCCAGGCCACCAAGCCTGAGCAGACAAGCTGGAGAGGGGATCAGGCCCCACGCGAAGACTCTGGGGGCTCACGCTGTGGGGGCCTGCCCCGCACCATCCCCCACTCCTGTCTGGGGGTCGGATGTCTGACAACCTTCAACCCCAAGTGCACCCGCGGCCGAGCCGGGAAGGGGCTCTCCTATGCGAGCTTCAAGCGAGAGCTGGGAAATGGAGGCGCCACTCGGCCAGCACACGGGCCACAGGCAGAGCCCAGGCTGCCGTCCCACCGCGTCGGGCGGCCGTGGCCCACACCCAGGGGCCCACCTTGCCCACTGCCGCCTCTGGGTGCCGGTCACCTCGCAGGATGGTGCTGTGGGCGCCGCTGGCAGCCAGCTCTCCCATCCGGCCCCCGGCCGCTCCGCCACACCGCTGGCCGGTGCTCTGCCTTGCGGGGACCCACAGGTCCATGGCCGGCACCTCGTACTGCGGGGACGGCGGCGCCCGGCCAAGCGCCCGGTCCTCTGGCTCTGCCTCCGAGTCCTCGCTGCTGCTGCCGCTGCTGCCAGTGCCACCGATGCTGCCGGCGCTGTCACTGCTGTCACTGCTGCTGGAGCTCCAGCGCACACTGCGCCGACGCAGCCGGCGCCGCTGCCGCTTCTGCGGGCGCTGCCGCTTCTGTGGGCAGGAAGAGCCACTGGGGCCTCACCTGCCGTCTCCCAGGCCAGCCCTGGGGGAGGCCCCACCAGGACACGGCCAGAGGACGGGGCCAGCTGCTGACCACGCAGTCTCCCCTGGCCCACACCCAGCTGAAGGAACGCCAAGGCCGGAAACCGCGCGTCCTCTCTCCCCCGCCACCCTCTCTTCCCTCACCACCCTCCGGGACCCAGGTGCCGGCCCGCTCTCACCATGATCTTCCACTTGCTCAGACACTGGGAGCCTGACCGCTGGGGCAGCTCAGAGGCAATTTTTGCCCATCGACCTACAAAACAAGACCTCCTGGAGCCTGCCCGTGGACAGGGACCGGTGCCCCGGGGCCGCCAGCATGCTGCCACCCACGCGCTCCCGGGCAGTGGGCATGTGTGCTGGTGCCGTCTGGACGGCCAGCCTCTCAGGAGTGTTCTGGCACACGGCCAGGCGGGCACGCGGGGCCCTGGCCTCACACCCTCGGCGACCGGTGCTGCTGCTGGGGGAGCCCAGGGCGCTGCTCTCAGAGGCAGCGTCCGGACTGGGGACAGAGGCACCCCGCTCCACAGCTGGGACTTCCTCAAGGAGACGTCACGACCACCAAGACTCAGCAATGAGGCGCTCAGCCCATCCCAGCCCTCGGGGGAGGCGGGAAACGGGGAGCCCGTCTCGGGAGCAGGCCGGTGACCCACATCACGGCAGCAAGGCACGAACTGGGGGACACACAAGAATGCTCCCAACAGCTCACGGGCCGGCACCCTGTTCACGCTGCAAGAGGCCGCCGGCGTGACCACCTGGTTTAAGGTGCCCGCCCAGGTGAGGGAGAGGGCGCCGTGCACTGGCCCGCGGCGGGCACTCTGACGACGTCAGCTACGCGCCTTCCCGCATGCCTGCCAACCTCAGGGCATGGCGTGTGTGCAGCCCGCCGGGCCATGCGGGGCGGACGGCGCAGCCCACGTACCCACGTACCCACGCCGTGCTTTCCGACCAGCTGCACGAGCTGCTGTTCTTCCTCTGGGTCCCAGCGCCCCTTCTTCAGGCTGGAGCGCAGCCGCCGGACGTACCTGCAGGGGCGCGGCGGCAGGTGACTGGGGGCCCAGACCCCACGCGGCCCAAGCCGCACGGACTTCCTGGACGTGGTGCCAGGAGCGCCAGCAAAAGGCAAACCACCCAGGCCCCATCAACACCGAGGATTTCTGCGCCTCAGGGACGCAGCGAGGCCCACCCAGCCCACGAGGGAGCCGCAGACCATGGGGCCCAGCCCAGGTCACACAGCCTTCTACGTCAGCAACACCGCCAGACCCAGTGCTTAGCCCAGCCCGAGGCCTGGCTGCTCCACTTCGGATCCAGCTCCCTGCTAGTGAGCCTCCGAGAGCAGAGGACGGCCCAGCGCTCGGGCCCTGTGCCCAGGCGGGAGGCCAGGACGGATGCAGAGCTCCGGCTTTGGCCTGGCCCAGCCCCGGCTGTTGTGGCCATTTGGGGAGTGAGCCAGTGGGTGGGACGCTCTTTCTAACTCGGCCTTTCAAGTCACAGATAAATCACACACAGAGGAGAGGCGGACGCCAGCGGAGCTGCAGCCCCGCAGGACAGCGTGGCAGAGAGTGGCCTGGGGGCTGAGCGTCGGCACACCGGCTGCACAGCCACGCCAGGATGCAGACGGGCATGGTCATTACTTTGTTCCTCTCAAGCTGAACGCGGCTCGGCTGGGTGGAAGGCCACGTGCGCATGCCGTTCTGCCCTGCTCTGACCCTGGGGCTCCGCCCACGAGGGCCGCCCGTCTGTGTAGCTGTCTCAGCTCCTCGGCAGCACGCCCGTCAGGAGGAGCGGCCGCCCATTGCCCGCAGGCTGCCACCGTGCACCAGTGTCGGTACGTCCAGACCTCCGCCTGCCCTTGTCCCAGCTCTGTTGTGGCTATTGTCTCTAAACACGGATTTATTTATTTAAAAGCAGAGTGAGAGGTCCAGCTGCTGGCTCACTACTGCGATGGCCACAACGGCCGGGAGTGGGCTAGGCAGATGTAGGGAGCCTGGATTCCACGCTGGCGTCCCACGAGTGGCAGGGCCCAAGCACTCGCGCCATCCTCTCTCCCAGCGCATCGGCAGGGAGCCAGGGCGGCAGAGGAGCGGCCGGCGCTCAGACGGACGCTGGCATCGCGGGCCAGGCTTCCCCGCGTGCCGCAGCGCTGCGCTATGGCTGAACATGGCCGGCGCCACGGGGCACCTGTGGTGCTGCGGGCACAGCTGCCTCCACGGCTTCCGGAAACACGCCCAGCCCTCGCCATTTCTGAACTTGACTGTCTGCTCTGCTGTGGGTGAGGTTTTTTGGGGTAACGTCTTAAAGCTGACAGTGGCGGGGCAGGCGTGTGGCTCAGCACGTTAAGCCGCCACGAGGGAGTCCTGCATCCCGTGCTGCATGCCTGGTTCTGATCCAGCTTCCTGCTAGAGCCTCAGATCCTCAGTCCCTGCCACCCACGTGGGAGGCCTGAGTGGACTCCTGGGTCGACCCCGGCCCCGCCCAGCCCCGCCCGGCCGGCCCGCAGGCACTGGGAGAGTAGACCAGGAGGCAAGCTCCCGTCCATCTCTCTGCCTTCGACAACAGCAAACACAGTGAGCACAGGAGAGCAGAGACAGTGCCCCCAGGGGGACGTCTGCGGCGGGCCCCGATCCTGTTCCCATGGGACACAGAGGTCTGGGCAAACTGAGCCCTGGCTGGGTCAACCTGGGTACACAGAAGCCCCCGGGCCGCCCTCCTCCAAAAACACATCACTCCCGGGCCACTGGCCCCAGCCTGCCCTGCGGCCCACGAGCGAGCAAACCCAAGCCACACGAGCCAGCCCCTCCCTCCTCCAGCCGCGTGCAACTCACCGGTCTCGGCACTGGGCATCGCTCCTACCTGGCACCTCTTGCCGGATTTTAAACCAATTCTGCTCTCGGTGTTTGGCAACGGCTTGAAGCAACTTCTGCAGGAAAAAGAGGCAGACACGCCGCTGCAGGGGAGGGGGGCGTGGCAAGGGCTCCCCAGCCAGAGCGCAGCTGCAGGCTCGGGGTGGCCTCCCGGGCCCCACACTCACAGCGTCCTCCTCCGGGGCCCAGGAGCCCTTCTTCAGGCTGGGGTCCAGGCTCTTGGTCCAGCGGTAGATGAGCTGCATGGAGTCTCTGCCTTCCATGTAGTAGACAACTGGGGAGAGGGCGGCGCCGACTCAGCCCCGCCCCCCGCACAGCGGCCCCAGCCCGCCTGCCCCTGCCCCCAGGCCCGCAGGGCAGCCTCACTCCTGCGGTAGGGGATGTGGCTGCCGACGCGCATCTCCTGGACCAGCTGGGTGAGCAGGCGGTCCTCCTCGGCCGTCCACTCCTTGCGCTTCAGGGCTGTGCTGTGCTGCTGGAACTTCTGCAGGCACTGGAAGGCGCTGCGGCCCGTCTGCCGGGCCGGGGGAGCAGGCGGAGTTGGGGAGGGCCGCGCGGGGGCGGGAGCCCTGGGGTCCCACGGGCAATGCCCTCCGCCAAGCCACACTCTGCCGCCAGGCCCCCGTGCGGTGACCGGGCATGTGCCACCGCAGCAAGGCCCTGGCCCTGAGCGGCCAAGTCACCGCCGACACTGCTTCGCGGACGGGCGCCTCCCGCCAGACCAGTGCGTCCTGCACATCCCGGCCTCCCCACACCCAGCTGCTGGCACCCCTCCCCGGGGCCCCCACGAGCTGCTGGCCCCGGAGAGGAGCTCCGGGTTCCCGGGAAGGGCCCTGCAGGCCGCCCTGCCCGCATCCCTCACACGTCCCCAGGCTGGACTGCTGACAGCGAGCCCCTGGCCAACTCGGCTCCACGTGAGCAGAGAGACCCTCCGGCCAGGGCTGTGCTCCGACAGGGGGCCCAGGCACCGGCCTGCGAGAGACCAGGAAACCCAAGGAGCGCAAAGGGCCCAGGGTGTGTGTGTGTGTGGGGGGGTGGAGGGCTCTGATGAGACTCGGGCCGCTTCCTGCACGCAGCCCTGGCGGGACCCTCGGAAGCTGGAGGTCCAGGTAGCCCCCCCCCCCCCCGAGAGGCCAGCCCGTGCCCGTCTGCCCGCCCCCGGCCTCCCCAGGCCCGGCCCCGTCCTCACCCCCAGCTCCTCCGCGACCCTCTGCCACTGCAGGTGGCCGTGCGAGGCCGCCACAGCCCTCAGCCGCTCCGCCTCCTCCGCACTCCACTCCTGCTTGTTGATGCTCGGGTGCTCCGAGTTCTGCCAGAACTTGCGGATCTCCTCCGCGCTCCGGCCCCCTTCAAACTGCACCAGGGACGCTCAGCCCCGCGCACACCCCGCGGAGCTCCGCCCTGGCTGCAAGTGGAGTCTAACTAGATCCCGCTCAGGATGCAAAGCTGGGTGCCCAGAGACCACCCGCCCCGAGGTGCCCGCCCCGCAGCGCTGCTCCCAAGTGCTGGGCGTGTGCTCGAGCAGAGGGGTCAGGGAGCCCTGAGGGCAGAGCCTTGGCGCCGATCTGGCGTGGGCACAGCCATGGGGCAAGGCGCTGTGGCGGCTGGGCCCGGCCCCACACTCACCGTGACGTTGGCAATCTTCTCCCAGTCGTGGCTGTCCAGCCTGTGGCCCAGGAGCACCTCCTCCGGGAGCTGGCTGGAGGAGCACAGGGCGGGGGTCAGGGCCGGCTTGCTGGCTCTCCCCGGATGCCCTGCTCCCCGGACGCCCCGCTCACTTGATGCGCTCGATCTCCCGCTCTGCCTCCTGGGCCTGCTTCTCCAGGGCCTGCCTCTCGGGCTCACCGGACACCTGGCTCTGCTTCTGGCGCAAGTACTCGAGCCTGTGTGGCAGGACGGAGCTGTGGATGCTGGGCACGCCAAGGAGCCCGAGGCCCCACTTGCGTGGGCTGCCCCCGGCCCAGCGCCCTGGCCTCCTCGCCAGTGAGGGGAGCAGAGAGCAGAGCCGTGTCGTCTACACGGGAGCTGTCATGCATGGGCCCCCTGACCCTCGGCCACCAGGCCCAAACCCCTGCAGACACCGTAACCCATGCCAGCATTGAAGCCCAGAGGCTCCCAAGCCCGCAGCTGCTGCTGCGTCGGCCAGGACAGGCGGGGAGGGGAGCCCAGCTCCCAACGCTGGCAGCCTTGGGAAGCCCAGGTCCCGCGGTGACCCGAGACGCTATCTGCCCCAGCTGTGTCTGTTCCCTAGGCACCCGCCTCTGCCTGCAGGCCACCAGGAGGCCACGCGGGAGGGGGCACGGGCAGTCCAGACCCTGTGACGCCCTCGGGTGTCGTCCACATCCCAGTGCCCTGGCTCCAGGAGGCACCGACACGCACAGCGAGGCGGCGCCGGGCAACACCGCCCCTCAGGCGCCACACAGAGACCGGGTCCCAGGGACGCTGCGGTGGATCACGCTCCCAGGACGCCACGTGACCCACGTGACCCACGTGACCCACGCGTCCCTGTCGGACTCACTTGAGTAACTTGGGCTGCAGCAGGCGCTGCAGGCGGTCGCTCACCACCGACTTCCTGAGCAGGGCTTTCTCCCAGCTCTTCCCTGGGGGGAGGAACAAGGACAGCAGGGTCCGGGCACGCCCCCACACGTGTCCACCACCACGCCCCGGACTCCCTGGGCTAGCAGCCTCACTCCAGCAGGCACAACCCCGCGGCAGGCTGGGGGCGGGGCGGGGCTCACATTTGGTCACGAGGAGCTCCTCGAAGGTCTTGATGCCCTGCGTGGCCTTCTCCCGCGTGTCCTCGTTGGCAGGAGGCCCCTGTGAGAGCAGCGTCACCACACGGACAGCGGCAGCGGCTCCCCGGCCGGGCCAGGTGCGGGGCCCGACCCCACGCTGCTGCCATGTGGACGGGGGGCACAGGACGGGCTCAGTGACCCTGGGGCTGTAACGGGGGGGGGCCACCCACAGGGGGCCGCTGCGCAGGGCAGAGACGGGGGTTGTGGCTCCCCCCCAGGACCCAGGGCCTCGCGGGCCGTCCCCAGGCTCCGGGCCCTGCCGACTCACCATGCCGGTGACCTTGTCCTTGAAGTAGGGCTTCATGAAGTGCCCGATGTACACGTTCTGCGGCAGGCCCCTGCTGCCTTTGCCCCGCGGGCCCTTGGAGCCAGCCAGCAGCCACAGGATCTCCTCCTGGCAACGACAGTGCCGTGTGGGCCCGGGGCTCGGCGCCGGCGGCTCGGGCGCGGGCGGCTCAGGCGCGGGCGGCACCGCCTACCTGCTGCTCCCGGTTCTGGGCCAGCAGCAGCCCCAGCTCGGCCAGCTTCTCCCGGACGACCTCCTGGTAGACCATGTTCAGCTGCAGGCAGGTCTCCGGGTCTTCAGGGAGGGCTCTGTCCGCGGGCTCGTCCTCGTTGTCGCTCGCTTCACCCCACCCTTCCTCCTGGGCGGGAGCCGAACACCGCCGTGAGGAGCCAGACGGCAAGGCCGTGCCCGTCCCGGGGCCCCGGCTCACGTCTGGTCCGGGGACAGTGGCCGCTCTGGCCCGAGACCACCACCACATCCACGCGGGGAGCCGGCCGTGCCGGGGGGGGGCGCCCGGGCACGGCTCCTGGCCAGCCTGGCATGTAAGCAGCAGCTGCCCGCCCCTGCCGCAGATCGCCAGATCTGTGCTCGCCCACGAGCCGTGTTAGCGCCGTGCCCAGCAGAGCACGCCAGCAAGGCCACGGCCAGGAACACCCCCCAGCGGTTAGACCATGGCCCGGACGGGAGCCCCCCACTCCTGCCTCACTGTCTGTATTTGATTTCTTCAACGTGATTTATTTATTGAAATGCAGAGCTCAGAGACAGGGTCTTCCATCTGCTGGTTCAATCCCCAAATGGCCGCAGGGGCTGGGGCTGGGCCAGGCTGAAGCCAGGAGCCGGGAGCTTCCTCCAGGTCTCCCACGCGGGTGCAGGCTGCCCTCTGCAGCTCCCCAGGCCACAGCAGGGAGCAGGGTCGGAAGCGGAGCAGCCGGACTTGAACCAGTGCCCGTGTGGGCTGCCGGCGCTGCAGGCGGCCGTCCTCCTCAGCTGCCCACCTCCCGCTCATGCCCTCTCCCTGCCAGCGCCCCGGGGAGCAGCCAACGACGGCTGCAGAGTGCGAGTCCCGGCTGCCCCCCGTGGGAGACCCAGACGGAGCCCCCGGGTCCAGCCCAGCTGTCCCGGTTGTTTGGGGAGTGAACCTCGCGCGGAACACCTTTCTCTCTCCCTCTCAAATAGACGAATAAATAAGTAAACTTTGGGAAAAACAAAGATGTCCACTAGGAGGCGCCCCAAGCACTCCAGACCCAGGTCAACCTCCACAGGGGTGATGACACCAGGGAAACCGGAATTCTGCAAAGCAACTTACGAACATTCCCTCTCCCCAAAATTCCAAAAAACCCAAAAAGCAGGAGCCGGCGCTGTGGCGTTGCGGATAAAGTCACCGCCTGCAGTGCCGGCATCCCCTATGGGTGCTGGTTCTAGTCCCGGCTGCTCCACTTCCGATCCAGCTCCCTGCTGTGGCCTGGGAGAGCAGTGGAGGACGGCCCAAGTCCTGGGGCCCTGCACCTGCGCGGGAGACCTGGAAGAAGCTCCTGGCTCCTGGCTTCAGATTGGCACAGCTCCGGCCGTTGTGGCCAGTTGGGGAGTGAACCAGCGGATGGAAGACCCCTCTCTCTCTCTCCCTCTCTCTCTCTCTGCCTCTCCTACCTTTCAAATAAATAATTAAAAAAAAAAAAAAGGCAGCCAATTATGGCAGCTGCGCTGGCGAGCTCCCGGCAGGCTCGCGCTGCTGCGACTGTGCCGAGGCGCCCAGGGCACACGCGAGACCGCGTCGAGCCAGCACGCAGGCCGGCACCTCGCGGCTGGCAGCGCCCGTGTCTGGGGCCGGCTTCAGCTTCACGGGAGCCCAAGCGACGGGGGCTCAACTGCTCCCTCCCCCCACCCCGCGGGGGGGGCGGTGCCAGGCCCGAGCCAGGGTTACCGAGAGCGGGGAGCTGCACATGTCCACGTCGCGGTCTTCGTCGGGCAGCGAGTCTGCTGGAGACAGAGCGCGGAGCCGTGAGCAGCCCGGCACGGCCGGAGGGGCGGACGGGGTGCTGAGAGCCTCTGGGAGGACCTCGCCAGGCGCACGCCCTCCCCCAGGAGGGCTGGGCGGGCGCTGAACCAAGGCAGGTCAGCCAGAAGCGTGCCAGGCACCCGGGCGACGGCACTGCCCAGAGCTCGCCAGGCTACGCGGGGCCGGGTCTCCTTCCGGGGCACAACCAGGGACGGCCCGGCCAGGCGGACGCACTCCCAGGGCCTGAGCCCGGCCAGGCCGCAGCGGGCACCAGCGGCAGGGGTCGCGGCGCTGGCGCTCAGCCCTGGCTGTCCGAGCCGCTCCCAGGGGACTCACCTGCTTCAGAGGCCGGGCAGAGGCCGGCCCCCGGGGCCTGCGGCTGAGCGCGGGGCCGCCCGGGCTCCGAGAGCCTTCCCGGCGCCTCCGTCTCCATCTCCAGCTCCGCGTCGCCGTCCAGGGCTCCCGCCTGCCTCGAGCACAGGGGTGGGGGTGGGAGCTGTGCACAGCGGCCGCAGTCGGGCCGCTCCTCCCGACCCCGCTGCCCGCTCGCGCCCCGGAGAGGCAGCACGGGGCCCAGTGCAGGACGAGAATGGGGCTCGGGGCTGCAGCCTGGCCAGACCTGACGGGGCCTCCGCGGGGAGGAGCCGGCAGACGGGACCCGCCTCTCACCGCAAACCTGGAGCCGGGGTGCGCCCGACCCCGCGGCACCCGGCAGAGCAGCACCGGGGCCCAGGCCCGGCGGAGCCCTGCTCGCTGCAGCGCCACAGCCACGGCCTCTCCCGTCCCCCGCAGCCAGCACCCGAGCCAGAGCGGAAGCTCGCCGGGGCCCGCCGGCCCGGTCCCGGCACTGACCTCCGGGCGCCCGTCGCGGGGAGCCGCCCGTCCCGCACGCCGGGCCGCGGTGACAGCCGGGACAGGGACGCCGCCCCCAGCCCTCGGCGGGAACAGCGGGAGCCCCGCACGCCGACACCACAGCCACAGCCTCGCTGACCTCCGCGGCCCGCACGGTCGCCCTGACGACCGCAGAGCGGCGCTTCCGGCACCCCCGGAACTCGAGCGCCGCGCGCAGGAAGTCCCGCCTCCCGCGGCCCGCCGCCGGAAGTCCCGCCTCCCGCGGCGCGGGGCACGCCGGGACCGCCGGCAGGCGCGCTCGCTGGGCGCTGGCGCTGGGGCTGCACCGCGTGGCCGCGACGGCGGGAGTCAGGCGCTCGGCCGCTGCGCTGTGACTGCGACTCGGGGTTCGGGTGAGCCGCCAGGCCCGGGGGCGGGGCTTGGGTGCAGGTGCGACGGCGCAGACCCCCCCGGCCGCCGGCGAGCGCCTGGACGCCGCTCGAGGCCCCCGGCGGGAGGGCCC
>CM027406.1:91847685-91876341 GCA_015711505.1 Sylvilagus bachmani | reverse complement strand
GTTACCTGACCTCTGACCTGTCCCTTTGCGTCTCAGTTCTCATTAACTCAGGGTCCAGGTACGAAGCGAAGCACCTCAGTGGCATCGCTCACTTCCTGGAGAAGTTGGCGTTTTCGGTCAGTGTCCACTTTGTGAATTTTATTTTTGTTGAGATTTATTTATAGGAAAGGCAGACTTGGGGGGGTCTATTTGCTGGTTCAGTCCCTAAAAGGCCACGATGGCTGGAGCTTGACCGACCTGAAGCCAGGAGCGAGGGGGCAGGGCCCAAGCACTCGGGCTTCTCCCACTGCCTTCCCAGGCCACAGCAGAGCCGGATTGGAAGTGGAGCAGCCGGGACTCAAACCGGCGCCCGTGTGGGATGCGGGCGCTGCAGGCCGGGGTGGTACCCGCTGCGCCACGGCGCCGAACCCGAGACTGAAGGCAGAGTGGGTTCAGTGCCGCCCTGGGGCCGCGCAGGCTCATGGCTCCCTGCACCTTCTCGCCAGTCCACTGCGCGGTTCGACAGCAAAGATGAGATCTTGCTCGCCCTGGAGAGGCACGGCGGCATCTGTGACTGCCAGACGTCGAGGTACGCGGCTTTTACACGACTTCTCCCTCTGCGTCCTCCGCAGAGCCCCACGGGGAGCGGCAGACAGGACCCCGACGGTGGAGCAGCAGGGGGCGGGCACACAGGTGGCCACTGCCCCGTCCGCTCAGCGGTGCTGTCAGCCGGGGCCTGGGCAGGCGGAGTGGGCCCTGCCCCCGGTGTCCAGAGGGCAGATGGCCTCACCCATTGGGGGCCCTGGGAGCCCCGAGGACGAGCAGCTGACTCGGCCCGGCCTGCAGTCGGCAGCGGAGGGGGGGCAGCCCCAGGGCAGGTCTCCGGGTGGGGAGGGCACCAAAGCTTGGAGTTGGGGGGCAGTTCGCGGCTGGAGCACAGAGGGGCTGGGGTCCTGTTCTGGACACGGGTGGGTGTCCCTTGGCCGGGCATGGAGCGCTTCAGAAAGCCCCGGTAAGGGTGGGACGGGGGCCAGAGACGCCAGGCTGAGTGGCCGGTGGCCAGAATCCGAGCGTTAGGCAGCCGGCGTGGGGGCCGCGTTCAGTGCCCGAGATCAGCCTCACCCCAGGTGCTGAGTTCTCAGCACGGGGCCTCTTGGGAGACCTGCTGCCCCTGCCCGTGGACGAGGCGCCGCCCCAGCCTCCCTGTCTGAGCTCTGCTCCCTCGGCCGGGCTCCGCACGCCCTGGCTGTCGGGACGCTGCTCGGCGGGGCCTCACCAGGGCCAACGAGAGCATCCTGCGTCATAGCCGGCTCTGTCGCCGCTCCGCCATGGCCTCTGCCCTGTGTGCAGCTGAGGACGGGAGGGGAAGGGGGAAAGTGCTGGCGCCCAGGTGCACGTGGAGCCCCGGCACTGCTGGCTTGTGTGGTTTTCCAGAGACACCACCATGTACGCCGTGTCTGCGGACAGCAGAGGCCTGGACACGGTGGTCGGCTTGCTGGCCGACGTGGTCCTGCACCCCAAGCTGACAGGTGCGTGTCTGCGCTGTGGGGTGGGAGGCGGGCAGGGGAGGGTCCCACGGTGCTGCCACACAGAACACTGGCGACTGGGGAGGGCCCGGTGTTTGGGCACGGTCAGCCCTGGCCGCCTCCCCGCGTGCGCGTCAGAGTGGGCGCTCAGAGCTGCAAGTTTCCACGTGGTGTCGCCGTTCCCCCCGGGCGCTTGGAGGAGGCGGGTGCTGTGTGCTGTGTCCCCGGGGCCTGGCTGGGGCCCTGCGGGGGTCCTGGGCTCCGGCAGCCCCAGTTGCTGCGTGGCTCTGTGCCGCTGTTTGCGCTCTCCTTCTCCCGTGTGTGTTCCTAGCGTGGACACAGCAGCCACGCCTGTGTGTCGGGACCGGCGTGTGATGGCCAGGCCTGCCTCACCTGAGGCCTGATCCCTGGTCCCTGAGCTGCTGGGATTCAGCCGCACCCCTGCCTGGGGGGAGAGTGCGTGGGCTTTGTGTCTGCCCGACGATCCCACTGCGCCTGCAGGCCACGCACGTCCCACAGACGACGCGCGTTCTTGCCAGACCCTGGCTGAATCCACAGAACCACACGTGGGGAGAGAGGCTGGGAGCCTGCGGCTGGCTGCTTCCCGGCAAAGCCGAGAGGAGAGGCCCCCGCCCTGAGCCTCCCCTCTGCTTCCTTGCAGGGGAGGAGCTGGAGCGCGCGCGCATGGCGGTACAGTTCGAGCTGGAAGACCTGAGCATGCGGCCTGACCCTGAGCCGCTGCTCACCGAGATGATCCACGAGGTACGGCGCCTGCTCCCCGGGGCGGGGCGGGGCGGGGCGGGGCGGGCTCGCGCACTCCTGGTCGTCTGTCGCCAGGCTGCGTACCGGGAGAACACGGTCGGCCTCCACCGCTTCTGCCCCCCCGAGAACCTGGCAAAGATGAGCCCGGAGGTGCTGCACGCCTACCTGAGGAACTACTATACCCCCGACCGCATGGTGCTGGCGGGCGTGGGCGTCGGCCACGAGCAGCTGGTGGACTGTGCCCGGAGGTACCTCCTCGGCGCCCAGCCTGCCTGGGGGGCCGCCGAGGCCGTGGACGTGGACAGATCGGTGGCGCAGTACACCGGGGGCATCGTCCAGGTGAGGCAGGCTTTCAGGGCCGCTGCGTGGCTGAGGGCGTGGAAGTCAGCGGCCCATGCAGCCCTGTGGGAAGCTTCACTGGTCACGGCGCTGCCTCCACGCGTCGGGGAGAGCCTGTGGGTCCTGCGTGTCCTCACACGGCACCCTCTTCTGGTTACAGCTGGAGAGAGACATGTCCAACGTCAGCCTGGGCCCCACCCCGATCCCCGAGCTCACGCACGTCATGCTGGGGCTGGAGAGCTGCTCCTTCCTGGTGAGTGTGGGGCTGGGTGCGGGGCCCCGGCACGGTCAGGGTCAGGGTCAGGGTGAGGGCCCCTCCTGGACTCCACCCCGCCCCTCAGGAGGAAGACTTCATCCCCTTCGCCGTGCTCAACATGATGATGGGCGGCGGCGGCTCCTTCTCGGCCGGCGGCCCCGGCAAGGGCATGTTCTCCCGGCTCTACCTCAACGTGCTCAACAGGTCGGTCGCGGCGCTGCCTTCCCAGCATCCTCCAGTGCCCCGTGGCCTGCCGCGGGTGCCTCCGTTTGTCCCAGCAGCTCTGCGCTCTGCTCCCTCGCAGGCACCACTGGATGTACAACGCGACCTCCTACCATCACAGCTACGAAGACACGGGCCTCCTGTGCATCCACGCCAGCGCTGACCCGCGGCAGGTGAGGCCCAGCCCCGCCGGCGAGCCTGTGTGCGCGGAACCTGGTCCCCAGCACGCCCTCCCATCCCCTCCTCTGTAGGTGCGGGAAATGGTGGAGATCCTCACCAAGGAGTTCATTTTGATGGGAGGATCCGTGGACCTGGTGAGTGAGGCCCGGGCCAGCTCCCGGCAGCCAGCGTGGTGTGGGCAGGGCTGCGCCTGGCGGGGCGGGGTCCCTCACAGTCGAGCCCTGAGGCGGGGTGGGCGCCGTGCGTGGCTTTAGACTTCGGTCCGCCTTCTGCCGCCGGACCTCAGGCCTTCGTCTGAGAGACGGGGAGAGGTGCCCGTATTCTGCCCGCGGATTCACTCCCCAGACGGCACAGCAGCCGGGAGCTCCTCCCAGGTCCCCCTCTAGGGCGGCAGAGACCGGACCACCTGAGCCACGTCTGCCTCCCCAGGCGCGTAGCCGGGGGCTGAATCCGGCGGGGCAGCCAGGACTCGAACCCGGAGCCTGACGCGGGTGCCGGCATCCCAGGTGCCAGTCGGGCCCGCGGCCTGCCCTGCACCGCCACGCTGGCCCCTGTTGCAGCTTCTGGGGCCTGGCGGGGGCCCGAGTGAGCGGCTTGGACGCACACAGGCTGCCAGCAAGGTCGCCTGGCCGCGCGGGGTCGCGTAGCCCTCTAGACCGGGAGCTGCGTTCTGGAGGGAATGGCCTCTCCACGCTGCAGGGGCGTTGGACAGGACAAGGAAGCCCCCAGCGGCCGCTGCTCCCGCTGCCCCTCCAGCGCGGCCTGAGCTGCCCCAGTTCAGGGTCCGGGGCTCCCCGGGGACTCTGCCCCGGCCCTGGCGTCAGAGGGGTGGTGAGGAGCGAGGTGAGGGAGGCACCTTCTCATTTCTCAGCCTGGCCCAGGACACGCAGCGGGGCGAGGGGCGGCAGGGGCGGGGCCTGGGGCAGAGCCCGCCCTTCGGTGGCTCCAGCTTTGGGCCCTGGAGGCCCCGTGGGGGACGCTGCGGGCCGGGCAGGCCTGCTGAGGGCCCGGCGGGGCTTTGCGCTCAGGTGGAGCTGGAGCGAGCCAAGACGCAGCTGATGTCCATGCTCATGATGAACCTGGAGTCCAGGCCGGTGATCTTCGAGGACGTGGGCAGGCAGGTGCTGGCCACCCACTCGCGGAAGCTGCCCCACGAGCTGTGCGCGCTCATCCGTGAGTACTCGCCGCAGCCGGGCCTGGCGGAGGCCTCGGTGGGGCTGACACAGGAAGCGCCCTGTGGGCGGGGCTGAGGTTCGCTGATGGGGGGCCCCCAGGGAGAGGGGCGGTGCTTGGCCTGGACTTCGGGGCCAGATGCAGTGAGCTGTCGTGGGAGGGGCGTGGGGACTTGTGGGGTTCCCTGCGGTGGCTCCTGTCCACCGGGGGACAGACACTCGACAAGAACCCCTGCGGGCCCTCGGGTGTGGCAGTGCCCGCTCCCTGAGCCTCGCCTGCTGCCCGGACCGCGTGCTCTGCAGAATGGGTTCTGCATTCCCTCCCGTCCGGCGGCTCCTGCCCCACGGCCCCCTCGGTCCGTTCAGTGACTGCACCGGGCACGGGGAGCCAGGCGGCGGCCTGAATCTGTGTTCCCTGCCAGGTGGCGTGAAGCCAGAGGACATCAAGCGAGTGGCGTCCCGGATGCTGCGCGGGAAGCCGGCCGTGGCCGCGCTGGGCGACCTGACCCACCTGCCGCCCTACGAGCACATCCAGGCCGCGCTGTCCAGCAGAGACGGGCGCCTGCCCAGGACCTACCGGCTCTTCCGGTAGAGCCCTCCACACCGACGCGCATGCGGGAGCTGGGCGTGTGACTGCCGTGAATTTCGTGTGGAAACGTGCGCGTGAACTGGAGTGAGGCGAGGCCAGGGCCCCACTCGGCTTGGTCAGCGCAGCAGGCGCTAGGAGCAGAGAGGACGCTGGGATACAACGGACTCCGGGCATGGGCCGGCGCGTGAGCCCCAGCGTGGATCTCAGCCGTCCGTGGCAGCCCGTGGGCGCGCAGCCGCTGAGCACCTGGGACAGGCCCCGGGCCTGCCCAGAGCAGCCCAGGTGCCCCGGTGTCCCCCAGCGCTCGGTGACCATAAAGTGGTGACTCTGCTGTGTAGTGTTCTTCACCCTGGCTGAGGGAGGGGTCGTCCTCGGGTGGGGGGCAAGGGGCAGAGTGTGCAGGGGCGGGGAGCGGGCCCTGGGGTTTATGGCCCCTGGCACGTGGCAACAGCAGACACGGGCGAGACTGAAGGGCGTGGCCGACGGGCCGTGGAGGTCCAGAAGCCTTGGGAACCGGGCACAGTAAACTCGGGGTGCGGTGGGTGTCGGGGTGTCCAGAAGTCACCTTGGAGGGCCTCAGGGCGGGCTTGGGTCGGAGCCTGTGTGGGCGCTGCTGTGGCGTCGCCAGAACCACCAGCGGCAGGGGGCGGCGTGTGGGGGGACGCTCCCTGGTCCTCCCGCTGCGTGGTGACCAGGCCTGACACCCCACAGCTCGCCACGGGCTGGCAGGATCCGGTCTGGGGCATCTGGTGCAGCGGCCGTCGCCACTTGGGGTGCCCGCAGCCCGGATCAGCGCCTGGGTTCAGGCCCCAGCTCCGATTCCGTTCCAGCTTCTGGCGCACACCCTGGGAGGCAGGTGTGGTGCTGGGATCCCTGGCTGTTGGGGGCATCGGAGTGAGCCAGCGGCCTGGGGGTCTGTGGGCGTGGCCTCCCCAACAGTGGCCCGTCAGCTGGCAGGTGCCCTGTGCACTGGGTCCCGGGCCAGGTCACCGTGCTCAGGGGAGGTCCAGTGTGGACGCAGGTCGGACGAGCAGCCGCAGACCATTCCAGAGATGCCACCGCCTAGACCTCGGCAGCAGCTTTTGGCCACAGCCCAGAGAAGGGCCGCCCCAGGGCCACCCGTGGGCACTGCCAGCTGAGTGGTGACGCGAGCCAGGGGCGTCTGGGGGAAGCATGGAGCGTGCGAGGCCTCACACTCCGGCTCAGCTCCCTACGCTGCTCATCGTCCGGAGCCTCAACCATCTCCGCTCAGACCTCTGACAGCAGCGTCGGGTCAGGCAGGGGCGGATGCGTGGCTTCCTCAGTACTAATGACCCGGAAGGGCACTCCGGGTCCTGGCCCGAGACGCCCAGAGAGCCTGCTCGGCCTCGGAGCTCCCACACCGCGAACCTGGGCTGGTGTGAGCTGTTACTGTGGCCGCCGTGGCCTCACAGGATCCGCGCTGCCCTCTGGAAGTGGACGCAGATAACGACTGGTGGCGCAAGGGCCCCATCCCACAGGCGGTGGCTCTGGATGGTGCGGCCCTGGCTGTCTGCCTCGGTGACCGGAGGGCAGGGACTGCGGATGCAGCCTCTGGCCGGGATTCAAGGTTCAGTATGTGCGTTTATTTAAAAATATAAATATGGAAAAATAAATAATCTAAAAGACTCGACAGTGTCCCTAGGCTTACACTCGGAGCCTACTTCTCCCGGGAGATGGAGTGAGACGTGGATACTGGATGCTGCGGCGGGTGCCAGGGCCACCAGGGAGTGGCTGACACCCGGAGCTCCACAGCGGTGCCCGGCCAGGAGGGGCCCCCCCGTGGTTTGTGTGGAGTGGAGGGGACGGCCCTCAGGGCGGGGGCGGGGAGCAGTCCCAAGGGGGGGCATCCTGGTGCTGGAGGGTCTGGCCCCGCGTGTGGAGCCCCCACCAGGCCGCCTCGTGGGAGCTGTGTGGGGGCCCACGCGTGGCAGGGGCTTGGCCGCGCCACAGGGAGCTCGCCTCGGTCAGGGCAGGCGCACTCAGCACGGGGAGGGGCGTCCCCCGGGGGCGTGGGTCTGGGGGTCTCTGGGTGAGAGGGGCAGCCCTCACAGTGGTCCCTCGGGTTGGCGAGGCCGCTGGCCAGCACAGCAGGACGTGGCCGCATCAGGACACGGCGCAGACGGCGCTGGAGTTGTGTGTCTTCAGGGCCGTCTGCCGCCGCAGCTCCCTGTTCACCCGCCTCCGGATCCCCGTCAGGTACAGCTCCCGGTCAAACTTGCCAGCGGCCAGCGGGATGCTGTGGGATGGGACCGGGCACCGGCCCCAGTGGGTAAGGCCTCAGGCCCCCGTGGCCCCCAGGCAGCCCTCTGAAGCCTCGCACAGGGGTGGGCGTGGGGCGCGGCCCCCGTGTGGCACTTCTGACCCGCCTTCCTGCTGGGGGCCTCGGGTGGAGGACCGCGGTCTCCTGGCTCCCAGCGGTGGGCACCTGGGGAGCTAACAGACTTACGAGAGTCTCCACCGGCCCTGCCTTCCACCCGTCCCAAGCTCGGCCCGGCCCCGCACCTGCACGCCAGGCGAGTGGCCGGCAGGAGCGGGGGGCACTCACTTGTCCCGGCCGGGCCTCACTTTCACCCGGAACAGGCCGTACACGGGGCGGTGGTCGGAGGTCTTGATGGCGCTGCAGGACGAGTACCTCACGGGGCAGATGTCGCCCTTGTGCCGGCTCTTGTACAGGACCCGGTCCTTCAGGGAGGCACGTGGGGCTGCAGCGCAGCCACCGGCCCCGGTCCAGCCCGCCTCCCGCTGCCGAGGCCAGGCGCCCACCCGGCTGCTCCCAGGCCCCCACCGCCCGTGCCGTCCCGGATGCCCGGCCGTGCGAGGGGCTGAACCCTGGCAGGGCTGCTCCTAGCAGAGGCCTGGGGGCTCCGCCGGCCGTACCGTGTAGGAGGGGGTCCCGGGTGCCCGGCCGTGCGAGGGGCTGCAGCCTGGCAGGGCTGCTCCTAGCAGAGGCCTGGGGGGCTGCGCCGGCCGTACCGTGTAGGAGGGGGTCCTGCGCTTGCAGCTGGTGTCGTAGGAGTCCTTCCCCACGTCGAACTTGTAGGACGGCAGGAAGTGGATGTCCGGCTCCTGGAAGCCCTTGAAGATGGACCCTGCCAAGGCGCACGCCGGCTCAGGCCGGCTCAGGCCGGCTCAGCCCGCCTGAGCCCTGCAGCCCGAGCCGCCTCACCTTTCTCCATCTCGCGTGTGAGCTGGTCCCGCTGCAGCAGGGCCCCCACGTCCACCTCCAGGTCCTGCCTCAGGGCGGCCTCCACGGCCACGCGCCCCCCGCTCAGGCGGAAGTTGAAGTCCCCGAACCAGAAGACCTCGTCAAACCGGGTGGTGACGTCCGCTGAGGCACGGGGGCAGGGGCGGGCGTTGGCATGGGCTCCCCACCTGTCCATGGCCCCAGCCACGGGGGACGGCCCTCAGCTCCCGGGGAGGCACCAGCAGTGCCTGGGGCCCACAGCGAGCCGAGCACGGAGCGCAGGAGGCTGGAGGGGCGTCAGCCGAGCAGCCCCCCCCCCGCCCCCGCACGGCAGCCTCACCGGCGCTGGACTGGTAGGGGTTGGTGTCCGGCACGTTCCTGGGCAGGGCCAGGGCCTGCACGGTCCTGGTGTAGTCCAGCAGCCGCTCGGCCACCTTCCCGTCGCCAGCTGGGAGGGCGAGGACGGCGGCAGGCGGGTGGGTGCCACGCCCGCCCCTCCCCGGCCGCGGCCGCTCAGGACAGCCCCGCGGGGTGCGAGCACTCACAGGTGAAGTGGGAGGTGATGAAGAGGAAGGAGGTGCCGAAGAAGGTGAAGCTCACCCCCAGGGCGCCCTTGGTCTTGATCTGGGACACGATGCGCGTGGTCACCGTGGAGCACTCCACCTCTGCGGGGGGCGGGGCGTCAGGGGAGCCGCAGCGGGGGGCACCGCGGGGCCCGCCCCCGCCCCACCTACCTGAGCAGAACCAGATGAGGTCCCTGCGGATGAACAGGGACATGTACAGCACGCCGTGGGCGGCCGAGGACAGCAGCACGTAGCGGGGGCCCAGCGTCTCCTGCAGGCGCGTCTCCCACTCCCGCCTGTGGGGACAGGGGCGCCCGGGGCTACAGGGAAACCCTGCCGGGCCACAGGCTGGGCCTTGGGGTCTCGCGGGGCATGGGCGGGTCCCAGCTCCCTGCAGGAGCCCGTGGGCAGAGTGCTGCGGCCAGGCCACCTGCCGGGGGTCCCTGCACCCCTGCAAGGAACGGCGATGGGCCAGGGGCGCGCTGGGAAACCGGCTCAGAGCCCCGGGGACCCCCGCCCTGTGTGTTCACACAGACGGCGCTTGCTCTGAGGGGCCGCACACAAACCCACTCGAGGGTCCAGCCCGGGGCCTCGGGGTCCCCCGGGGCCACCCCTACCTGTCTGAGCAGCCCTCCTGGACGCCGATGACGTACAGGTCCTGGGTGTAGTCGGCCTCTGTGGGCAGCAGGAGCTCGTCCAGGCTGGGAGGGAGCTCCTGGGGACACAGGGGTGGGGCTGGGGCGGGGCAGAGCCGGGCCCCAAGGGCGTCGCCAAGGCTGCCGCCCCTGCCCCCCCCCCGCCAGCCCAGCGCCTCACCTTCTGGCCCTGCATGTTCCAGGTGGCCACGAAGAGGGCCAGGCTGCGGTCCGGGAAGTAGCGGGCCAGCTCGTCCGCCCCCAGCAGGGCCCCGCTGGCCAGCAGGCTGCCCTCCAAGTAGCTCCTGCAGGGACGGCAGACGGAACAGGGCCGTGTCCCCCACGTCGCCAGGGCGCGGCTGCGGGCACACCTCCCCGAGGGGTCACGCGCCGGAGTGGGCTGCTTGGCAAAAGCCCACCCTCCGTCTAGAACAGGCCACGGCCGCGGGCGCCGTCCCACCGCCCCCACCAGGGGCTCGGCGGTGGACAGGAGGCACCCGCCCCTGCTCACACACCCCCCCCCCGGCACTGGTTAAGGCCGCCCCCTGGGACACCGGCACCCCGGGTGGGCGCCTGCGAGTCCCGGCTGCTCCACTTCCCATCCAGCTCCCTGCTGTGGCCTGGGAGGCAGAGGACGGCCAAGTGCTTGGGGCCCTGCCCCCACGGGGGAGACCCGGGTGCAGCTCCGGCTGTTGTGGCCATCTGGGGAGCGAACCAGCAGGTGGAAGACCGACCTCTCTCAAATAAATGCCTTTTTTTTTTTTTAAGAGAATGGGCTGGCCAAAGCCCCGCCTCCAGTGCTGGCATCCCATATGGGCGCCAGTTCGAGTCTTGGCTGCTCCACCGCCGATGCTCCTGGGAAAACTATGGGATGTGGCCCAAGCCTTGGGCCCCCGCCCCCACGTGGGAGACCCGACGAGGCCCTGGCTCCAGCCCGGCCCATCCGGGGAGTGGAGCAGCCGACGCAACGCCTGTCCCCCCACCTCCACCCTTCTGAGACAGGGGGCAGCAGTGGGGACGCTGCCTGGAGTGCCCGCCTCCCGTCGCGGGCCTGGGTTCCAGCCCGGCCCGATGTCTGTCCCTGCACCCGCGTGGGAACCCGGGTGGAGCTGCGGCTCCTGGCTCCAGCCTGGCCCAGCCCCAGCCGTTGCAGCCAGCTGGGGAGTGACCCGCGGATGGGAGGCCCCCCTTTGCCTCTCAAGTACATACACAAGCAACCAAGCCTGGCCTGGCCCCACTCCCGCCCAGGACGTCCCGCACCACACGCGTGTTTGGCTCCGCGGGCCGCCGGCTGCACAGGTGCCGAGGATACAAGGGGCGTGGCCGCGTGCCGACACACCCAGGTGCAGCTGCCGGAACCCGGAAGCAGCGTCCGAATTTTGGGATTTTCCCCACCGTTAGGACACAGCCGCGGCCACGCCCAAGGGGACTCCCAAGTCCACTCCCTCAGGCCGTCCCCGCCCCCCTCCGGCCCCCACCTCACACCCCAGGGAGGCAGGGCGCCCCCAGCCCACCACCCACGACTTCCGGCAGCCGGCAGAATCCCGGGGGCCACCAGGCTCACTCCGGGCCCTCCAAGGCTGCTCCTGGCGCCGCCAGGCCCCTACCTGCTCCGGACGTCCTGGGTGCGGATGGGCGCCAGGAGGCTGAAGGACCTGGCGGACAGCAGCGGCTGGTCATCGCAGGCCAGGGGGCTCCGAGGCCGCCCGGGGCCCAGGCTGCTGTGGGCCCGGGCGAGCGGGGGCTGGGCGAGGTCCGTGGCAACCGTGGGCGCCGACCTCAGGCGGCCGGAGGCCACGTCCAGGTCCGCAGTGGACCGCGGGCGCGGGGGCAGCAGGCCAGGGAGCCTGGGGGAGCTGCCCCCCGAGCCGCCCACCGCTCCCGAGAGGCAGTGTCCCCAGGAGGCACTGAGGCAGGGTGGGGAGCCCCTGCGGGCCGGCGGCCAGGCGGGACCGCGGGACCGACTGGCCCCGTTCTGGGCGGCCAGGTCCTCATGGCTGCTGGGCAAACGCCGCCGCCGCCAGCCCTGGTCGTCCAGAGACAGGGCGCGCTGCAGCCGGGGCCGCGCGGGCTTCTCCCGGGCGTGCGGGTCGGCCCCGGCGGCGGGCGGCCCGGGGCTCCCCTGCGGGCCCGCGGCGAGGTCTTTGTCCGCTGCCGGGGACGGTCCCCGCGGCATCCTGCCCTCCGCGGGTCGCGGCGCCTCGGCCTTCGACGGCATGGCCCAGCTCAGCGCCGGCCGCGGCCGCCTGCGCCAGCGGGGACGCGCAGCGTCGGGGCCCCGCGGCCGGGCGCAGAGCACGGAGCCCGCCGCGGCGGCCCCTGCGGCCTGGCGCGGTCCTCCCGGGGCGGCGGTCGCCGCATGGCTGGCTGCCCCCAAGCCCCTGCAGGAAAACCGTGGCGTTAGGCGAGCCGCCGCCTCGTCCCGGGCGGGGGCCTGCCCCGCATCGCGGCGCCCCTCGTCCCGGGAGGCCCAGCCGGCCGCAGGGGCGACGGCTCGGAGTGCTTCCGGCAGGGCCCGCCCCGAGCAACGGTCCGGCCAGGGGCCGCCCCGCCTCGCCCCCAGGGGTCACCCCGGCTCGAGGTCGCGCCCCACGCACCTCCAGGCCGGCCTCGCGCTCCCGCCGCGCCGCTCCCGCCGCCTCCGCGTCCACCCGGCCCGGCCGCGCGCCCACAGCGCCCCTGGCGGCCGGAGGACCGCCGCCGCCCGCGTCCCCGCAGAGGGGGCGCCCGGCCCTGGGACACCCCCAAGCCCGCGGCCAGCAGACCAGGTGAAACCAGGTGAAGGCAGAGAGCACAAAATATTTTATTTAACAATTTGCAGTGAAACCATTTTCATTTAGGAAAAATAGCAGCTCCCGTGGTGAGGAGGACGCTTCTTCGACGTGGGCAGTCGTGGGCAGAGGTCAGGGCTCGGCTAGAGGGGCCGCGGCCGGGGTCTCAGTCCCAGCGGCGAGCGCCAAGGGCAGCCGCCGGCCAGGCACACAGGCGTCCGCCCTCCTGGGACAGGTGGGCTGGGGGCATCTGCCCGGCGCTGCACACGGCCCAGGGCCCCGCACGCCCGCTCTAGGGGGCCTCGGCGGGGCGGCCGCAGCCAACAGTCGAGAAAGCCTTAAAGCCGGGGCGGGGCGGGCGGGAGGCCGCCGGGGTCCCCGTGGAGCACGCGAGGAGGCCCCAGCTCCTGGGCCCCCCTCGGGCATGGCTCCCCGCTCCTGCCCTCGTGGGGGCCGCGCCCACCCCCACGACCCTCAAGGGGCTACGGAGAGCGAGGTGGGGCGGACTCGTTGGGTCGGTCACCCCGCCAGGCTCCACGACCAGGGCAGCGCTGCCCCCAGCCCGGCCCCCGGGGCTCGAGTCACTTCCACAGCAAGCCACAGGCACGCGGCGCACGGTGCCCGCGTGCCCTCTCGGGACAGCCACAGGTGCTCAGCCGGGCTCGGCGCCGTCATCTGGAACCCGCGCGGCCCGGCTAGCTCGCAGGCGGGTACTTCCTCTGGCCGATCCTCCCTGGCCTGGAGCTCCCCGAGACAGCAGAGGCCTGGGACGAAACCAACAGCAGGGCCTCCGGTTTCCTCCTCGCACCGAGCTGGGGCTCCCCGTGGGGGAGCACGGCGCTCACTTCAGGGGCCTGAGCGGCCTGGGGGTCTCCCCCTGGGCAGCAGGGAGAACACAGCCGTCCCCACACAGGAGCGGGGAGGGGAGGGGCCTGGGGCCGCACACGTCCCTGAGAGGGCACGTGGACGGAGTCCCGGCCTGGGCGAGGCCGCCACACGAGGACGGAGCCCACGGAGCCGCAGGCAGGGCTGGCAGAACCAGCTGTGCACTGGCACTGTCCCGAGGCCGCTGCAGGCTCCCAGCAGCACAGGGTCCCTCGGGAGAGACCCTGAGCCCCTGGGTGACAGACAAGCAGGAACCCAGGGCTGGGGACCCCGACATAGTGCAGAAGGCCAGGCTGAGCCAGGGCGCACTGCAGACAGCCCATCGGGGTGGCGCTGGGGCACAGCGGGAAAGCCCCCGCCTGCCGGGCCAGCATCCCACACGGGCGCCAGTTCGAGTCCCGGCTGCTCCACTTCCCCATCTCCCTGCTGTGGCCAGGGAAGGCAGCAGAGAACGGCCCAACTGCCTGGACCCCTGCACCCGCGTGGGAGCCCCGATGGGAGTTCCTGGCTCCTGGCTTTGGCCTGGTCCAGCCACGGCCGTTGTAGGCACGGGGGAGTGAGCCAGCGGGCGGAAGACCCCCCTGTTCCCAGTCAACCTGGAGGACAGCCCTCAGTGCCCACGCGAGAGCAAGAGCAGGCTGCCCGGCCCCCAAGCACCTGCGGCCACGGTGCAGGCGCCACGCAGAGCCGCGGCGCTGGGGGGGTGGGCACGCGGCGGGGAGGGGCAGGGGTCTCACCTGCGCCAGCTGGGCAGGGTTGTAGAAGGGCACAGGCCCGCCGGGGGCGCCGCCTGCAGGGGGCTGCAATCAGAGAAGCCGTTTCAGGGGTCAGGGCCGCCCGGGCGCGCCCACAGACGCATGCCCACCAGGTGAGGGCCTGGGACGCCCCGAGGGGGCCGCAACGCCCGGCTCGCGTGGCAACGGCGGGCATCCGTGCGCATGCAGGGTTGCGGGCCTGAAGCCCCGGCGTGGGCGGGTGGGTGGCGGGGTCCTCCTTGCAGCCGCCGTGCTGACCCGTGACCGCGCTCACCCAGGAGCCCCGCGGGGGCCACACGCAGGCCTGGTGGGCAGAGCAGCCCTCCCACGCCGGCCGGCGTCCTGGCCCAGGGCACTCCCCCAGGAGACGCCCCTCGGGGACAGCACCAGCCCTCTGCCAGGTCCCTCAGCCTCGGTGGGCGAGCAGACAGGGCCTCTCGCGGGGCAAGCACGGGTGGCGCGTGGCCCATGGGCACTGCCAGCCACAGGTACCTGAGCAAAATGCTGGCTTACTTCACGCGAGAGCGAGCTCAGCGAACTACAGCGCGAAAGCTACAAGACAGCAAGAACACAGATGGGGTCAAGGTCAGCCGACCTCAGAGCGGCCAGGGGCAGGGACGCCCCGGGACGGCGGTGCCCAGCCCTTCCCTGCCGGGTCACCTTCAGATGCATCTGTCCCTACGCTGCCCGCCTGCCGAGGAGGGAGCCCCGACGGCCAGCAGAGCTCGCTAGGCCAGGGCCCGGGAGCACGCGGCGAGCAGCGCCCTTACCTCGCCTCCCTGGGAGCCGTCGGCGCAGCCAAGGGGCAGCTCGGACCCGGGGGGCGACAGCGCAGCGCTCGGCACCTGCCGAGAACACAGGGTTTTACGCGTCCACTGCAGGCCACGTCCCGGGAGCCAGTCCCACTGCTGCCCCACTTCACAGCGCGGGGAGCCCCGGGCCGCGGCTGCCTGACCGGTCCCGAGTCTGTCACAGCGGCCGCTCGTTTTCACTGCGGTACGATGCGGCGCTGAGTGCCCAGGGCACGAGATGCAGCCGCCCGCGCCGGGGCCGCCAGTGTCCCACCAGGAAGAGCTGCGGCTCTGCGCCAGGACAGCTCTCAACGGCGTCGGGGACGGGTCTGTGCGCGCACTGGCAGGAATCCCACTCACCTCGGCAGCCAGAGCAGGCTCGGCACTGCCCGGGGCCCCGGCGGGCGCCTGCCCCTCCCTGCCGGCCCCGTCCAGGGGCTGCGGCTCCTCGGCATCTGGGAGCGACAGGCACACAAGCCTCAGGACCTTCGTTAAAGGGACTTCACCCCAGGCTCGAGGGTCGAGGGTCAGGGGCTCCGCCTACCTGGGCTCGGCACAAACAGGCTGGCCGGGATCGGCAGCGGGGCGAGCGGAGCGAAGAGATCGGCGGGAGCGGGAGCCGACCCCGCCCGCGCGGCCCCACCGGGGTTCAGGACGTCCACGTAGCGGGCTCGGGGCCCCGCTGGAGAGGGAGGCGGAGCTCAGGGCCACACCCACGCGGTCTGGTCACGGGGACCCCCGAGCTGGGAGTCCGGGACACGAGGCGGAAGCGCCCCTCCAGCTGGTGCGCCCACCCGGTAGCTGGGTGTCTACAGAGCGCGTGGGCCCGAGCGGAAGCGGATGGGGCCTCCCCCCACGCCCCGCCCTATGGCCAGCTTTCTCTGAAACCACAGGGCCAGACTGCAGGGCCCGCGCCGCCCCCCCACGCCCCGCCCCGCACAACCCACACGCCCCGCAGCGCCGCTTCCGGTGCGTGTCACCTGCTTTTCTAGAGAAGACGTTGACGGAGGCTGCGGGGGGAGCGGCCTGCGGAGCCCGGGGGAAGGCCGTCGGGGGAGGGGGCGGCGCCTTCCGCTGTGGAGGGAAGATCAGCTCAGACCCTTCCGGGGCCAGTGGGTCCCCCGCGGGCGGTGCCCCACACGGCGCCCCAGGCACCTTTACCTCCTCCTCCGGCTCGTTTAGATTCACCCACTGGTTTTTCTTCTCATCCCAAACAATCTGCCAAGGTTTTCAAAGGTGGAGAAAGATCGGCGCCCGGAGGCTGGCGGGCCGCGACCCCGAGCCCAGGTGGGCGCCCAGGATGCCGCGCCTCCCCGAGCCCAGCAGGGCCCCGGCGCTCACCGACTTGTTCTTGTCGTCTGGCAGGTACGCCTCCACCCGCCTCTTCCCAGACAGCCAGCGCGAGAACCAGGATTCGCTCTGCAGAGGGCAGGGAGGCACCTGAGCCCGGGGGCCACGCTCAAGTCCCCCAGGCTCCACAGAGCCACAGGGCGGGGGTCGCGGGGGCCGCCTGCGCCCGGCGGGGAGAGGGCTGCGTGTGTCTCAGCCACAGAAACAAGTCAAACGGTCAGCACACACGTCCAGGGCAGGACCGCGGCCGGCTCTGGCCCCAGCCCCCTGCACGGCCCCCACCCGGAGCGGGAGCAGGGAGGCGTGAGGAGCCGTCTGCTCTCCCAGGCCGCACGCCACTCGCTCAGCGCCAGTGGGGGGCCGCGGCCCGCACCGCGGCAGTCACACAGGCTTGTATTAGACGCAGGAGTTCTTGGGGAAGAAGGGTGTGACGACCAAGGCCCTGCCATCGTGCGACTGCCCCGGGCCTGAGCAGGCAATGGCAGAGCGGTGACCAGCAGGGAGGGGGCGGCCCGGGCCTCTCCACACATGCTCGCAGAGGTCTGACCATGGCCACCGTGGGGAGCCCCTGGGCGCCCAGCAGTGTCTTCACCCAGACCAGGGGCTGTCCCTGCACACAGAGCCCCTCCAGAGGAACGCCTCCTCCCCACCCAGCAGCCTGGGACGGCGGGGGCGGGGCGAGTGGGGAGCGGCAGGGGGGACGGGGGCAAGGGGTGGGGGGGGCAGGGCGCGGGGCGGGGTGGGCAGGGGCGAGGGGCGGGGTGGGCAGGGCGCGGGCAGCCTCACCTTCTTCTCCTTGCCCTGCCTGGTCACGGTGAGCGTGGGCCTCTTGGTCTCAGGAGCGGGGGTCACAGGTGGAGGCGGCTGCGCCGTGGCGACGTCAGCATGGTCCCAGCCCACGGGCGCCTCGGAGTCCGGCACTGTCCTCAGGCTGCCCTGCTGGACAAACGGGAGCGGGCTCTCCGCAGCTGCGCGCCAGCCACAGAGGGCGACAGGCTCTCTGGGAGTGCGAGAACCCTGGCCGCAGGGCACCGGGCGGCCTCCTGGGCGCTCATCAGAGAAAAGCCGGCGCCTCTGGTTCGGAGTTCTGCCGTGCGACACGCATGGGCCCGGGGCAGGGCAGCGGGCAGGCAAAATCACTTATTGCTGGACCCCAGGCCTCTCCTCCTCCGAGTGACTTTCAAATAAATAAACCTTAAACACACACCCACTTGTTGCTGGGTTAGGACACTCCACCCAGGTGAGCCGCCCCGCCTGCTTGTCCAGGGACACAGCGCTCAGTGACCAGGACGGAGGGACGCGGCCACAGGAGTGCCCACGGCCGGCGGAAGCGCAGCGGACGGCGTCCGGGGAGCCGCTGGGGCCGGCGCGGCGGCGGCTCTGCCTCGGTCTCCCCGGCCGAGCCTTCCCTGGCGAGCGCCCTCGGGGCTGGGGTCAGCTTCGGGGGCCTCGCTCGTCCTCACCAGCGCGGAGCCGCCCCCCGCGCTTTACAGAAAACAAGGCATTTAAAGCAAAAAGGCCCAGACTCACAAACTCCGCCCCGAAGTCCTCGCGGAGCCCCGTGAGCGAGCTTCTCGCAGGCGGTCCCTGCAGCGGCGGAATCCCTGGGAACAGAGAGCCGAAGCAGTCGGCAGGCAGGGGCCTGCGGGGCGCAGCTCGGATCGCTGGCTCCCCGGGGTCCCCCACTGCCGCCGCCGCAGACTCTAAGGCGGACCCCCCCCCATGCTGCCCCTGGACAGCACCCTGGCGCCCACCTGGGTCCTGGCTCTGGGGCTCCTGTGGCAGGCACGCGCTGTCTTGCAGAGACGGCATGCCTGAAGACACGCCGGGCCCCAGGTACAGGGCTGCGGGATCGGGCCTGGGGGGCTCGGGGAAGCCGAGGGCAGGGCCTGGGGATCCGTAGCTGGGACCTGGCTCCAGGGGGCCTGGGGCTGGCAGCACACCGGCAGGGGCGGCCGGCTGGCCCTCGGCGTGCATCTGTGGAGCTGCAGGCGACAGTGGAAGGAGGAAGTCTTGGGTCTCTGAGGCCAGCGTGATGCGGTCAGCTGGCGGAGCCGCCGGAGCCAGCCGGGCACACTAAGCACTCCCGCCACGAGTCACTGCTTCCGGCCAGCGCAGAAGACGCCGGGTCCACCTGCGGCGGGACCGACGCCTGCGCTACCTCAGCCCAACCCACAGCCTAAGGGTAGTCTGCGAGTGGCCGCGGGCAGAGCCCCGGGCTACGCACCAGGTCCGGCAGCCACACGGGCCACACGTCCACTCGCCCATCCATCGACACACACCAGCCGGCCCTTCCTCGTGCCCACCCCGCCCTCCTGACTCAGGTGCCCAGGTGCCCTGCACCTGCCAGCACCATGCTGGGCACGGGGTGGGGGGACAAGGACGAGGGGAGGTAGAGCCCGCGGCGCTTTCAGATGAGACTGCTGGACAGGAGACAGGAGGGCAGGGGCAGGGGCCCAGCCCAGGTGGAGGGCACCCCAACGCAGTGCAGTGCAGGCCGTGGGGGGGGCCTCGGACCGGCCTGAGCCCCGCGGGCCGCTGGGAGCACGCCCGCCCTGTCCTCCAGGCGGGGCAGGGATGGCAGGGGTGCAGGTGCAGTGGGCAGAGCTGGTTCCCTGCTCCTGAGACTGCGCGGGCGCCGGGAGGAGGAGCCCGTGGTGGGGGCGGGGCAGGAGCCCTGGTGTGCCGCGGGGAGGGGGCGGCCCGACGGGCAGCATGAAGCCAGGACTCGGTGTCGCGGAGAAGCTGGGGAAAGGGAGCGGGCGAGAGGGGTCCCTCACGACTTCTGGGGGCAGAGAAGAGCACGTCGGGGCCGAGGGCCTACCTGAAGGCAGCAGCCGCACACCCTGGCCCGAGTGCTCGGCGCCCGGCACTGGCGGTGGAGCCAGCAAGGGGTTGTCGGTCCCCAGCCCCGCCGGCTGGCTGAGAGCTGGGCTCTCGGACGGCTCCGCCTCGGAGGCAGGGGTGCTGGGACAGCGCTGGGGGCCCGCCCCGTCCCGGATCCACGGCAAGGTGCCCTCCTAAGGGAGGACAGACACACAGTCAGCCGTCTCCACTGCAGGCGGGGAGCTCGAACGGCACGTGCCCCTCTCACGGGCGCCGTGTGCACGGGGAAGGGCCCACAGCACGCGCCCAGCCCCTGCCGCAGAGCCGCGCCCACCTTCATCTGCTCCTCCAGCTGCCGCAGCCGAGCCAGCCACTCGGGCTCCACCAAGGCCTCCTCCTCCGGCCTCTCCTTCAGCTGAGGGTCAAACAGCCGCAGCCGAGAGGCCACCTGGATGCCAACGACAGAGCAGCAGCCGTCACCGCGCCGCCCCGGGACCTCGCGGACGCCCAGAGGACAGTGCAGACGGCGGACACGGCGCCTCGGCGTCAAGTTGGGAACTGCTCCGGCACTGCTGTTGTCTACACTGCTGTTGTCTACACTGCTGTGGAGTCTGAGAGTCCCAAAGAAACCGAACTTCAACAGTGTCCGACGCGCCGACTCTCAAGAATGCAGCCAGCGGGGGAAAGCCCTGGTACAGCCATGTGTGGCACCGGCACCAGCCGGGTACTCTGCCTGTCCCGGGGACCCCAGCCGCGGCTCCCAGCGGCAGTCTAACACCCCACGGGGCAGACAATACGGACGCTCGCAGTGCTGCAGCCGGGACCAACTCCACAGGCTGAAGGGCTCGGCCACCAGCCTGACCTGCTTCAAGGTCAGAGTCCCCTCCGACTGGGGGCCTTTGTACCGTGGGGCTGCTGCGGTGCTGTGTGGCGCGAGGCAACCGCACACCGACACAGGACGCCGGCCCGAGGGCACGCAAGGCTCATGCAGTCCAGGAGCTGGGGCGCGCACTCGCCGTGGTGCGGCCAGACACCCAAGGCCAAGAATCCCGAGGCCCCGATGGCCCGCGGCTCAGGGTCCAGGAGGAGGCACACACCTGCGCCAGCTGGCTGACCAGCACCGGCGAGTACTGGTGGGGCTGCGCCAGGATGCTCCTGGCGATCACCTCGCAGTAGTGGAAGGCCTGCGTGGCCAGCCCCAGCTCGGCCAGGCGGCACGAGTAGATGAACTTGAACACCTGCAACAGACAAGCAAGACTCGGCTGCCTGGGGCTGACCCGCCTCCCCTAGCGTCACCCGCAAGCCACGAATTACTCTGGGCGCCTCGTTCATTCCTGTCTGTCACCTGCCCCCCTCAGCCGCCAGTCACAGCGCCAGTCCTTGCTTCCAGAGATGTGAGAGGGGAGGAGGAGCCGGCACCGCGGCCCACAAGCTCACTTCCATCAGAGCAGCCCCGGCACTGCGCGGCCCATCCAGCTCCCCGCCGACCACGACCACGGGGGAGACACAGACGCAGCTCCTGGCTCCTGGCTTCAGACCTGCCCAGTCCTGGCTCGACAGGTACTTAGGGAGTGAGCCAGCGAGTGCAAGGTCTCTGACTCTCCCTGTCAATCTTGAAAACCAACCAGAGCACATAACCGAGCTTCAAGGAGAGGCTCTGCTTCCCCGCTCACACTTCTGCATTAGAGATTTATATCTGAAAGTCAGAATATGAAGTGGGGGGGGGGGGGGGAGAGATTGATTGATTCCAGCTACTGTTCACTCCCCAGATGGCCACAATGGCCAGGGCCAAGCCAGGTCAAAGCCAGGAGCCAGGAGCTCCTTCCAGGCTCCCACGAGGGTGCAGGGCCCAAGCACCTGGGCCGTCTTCCACTGCTTTCTCAAGTGCATTAGCAGGGACCTAGGTGGGCAGCGGAGCAGCCGGGACGGACCAGCGCCCACGTTGTGACGGCGGCGTCACCTGTTACTGCTCAGTGCCAGTTCCTTTCAACACCAGCACCACTGCCCAGCGCGACACACCGACCACTGCCCTGCCCACGCCATGGACAGCCACAGACCGTGGGACTAACTCGCGATCAGTGGGCTTCAGACACTGGGCCCAAGGACACCTGACCGCACGAGTAGCTGCTGCACAAGCTCCTGAGGTTGAGCCCAGAGGTCTCCCACCGAGGACCCCGGGCACCCAGATCAAGCCTGGAGGTCTCCCACCGAGGACCCCGGGCACCCAGACAAGAAACAATCTGCCGTTCAGCGCGGCTCCGTGCCGAGCGCTGCGGATCAGACCCCACCCCGGAAGCGTTCTGAGATCACAAACCCAGAAGCCCGACACAGCCAGGGCCCACGGGCAGCCCCCGCGCTGCTCACCTGGAAGCTGGGCAGGGCGCAGGGCTGAGCGCCCAGGGACTGCGCGTACTCGTAGGCTTCGGTCCTCTGAATGGCTTCATTGGTGGCAAACTTCAGAAATGGCCAACTGTTGAGGAAGTGAGCTGACGTGAGGAGTGAGGCACAGGCAGGGCCAGAGCCCAGCACACGCGTGCCATGGCGTGCTGTGGCGTGCCGTGGGTGCGGGGCTGCGGGGCGGCCGGTCCCAGTGCGCTGAGGGGAGGCGGGCGCCGCCACAGCCGCCCAGCTGCTCACCTGTGGTTCGACCCAATCAGGACCAGCTTTGTGGTCTTCTTCGTGTAAACCCCGAAGCCCACCTGGGCCATGAGGTAGCAGAAGTGCGCGGCGTCCAGCAGGCCCCTGGAGGCTGCGGAGACAGTACAGCGGCCAGGTCCTGGCGCCGGGAACGCTCCCGGCCGCGCAGGAGGCCACCAGGAGACCGACCAGGCAGGCCGGCAAGCCTCGTGGGCACCGCTCACACCCCCGTCACCCGCGGCCCACCTAGCGTGTCCCCCATCGTCACCATCGTCCTGGCCTCGACGTCCGCGTTGTTGTTCAAGTTGGACAAGACCATAGCGAGGTGCGGCCTCCAGTCTCCCCACTTCTCATCTCCACAGCACTGCAAGACAGAGGCCCAAGAATCACCCTCGGGAGGGCGTCGTCCCCACCCCCGGGGCTGGTCACCGAGCAGGGGCATCGCGGGAGGCCGCACAGCCGCTCACCGTGGACGCGGCGGGCATGCGCCCGGACAGGAGCTGGTAGACCGTCTGCAGGGGGTCGTTGATGGGAAGGCTGTTGGCGAACCTGGGGAGACGCAGAGGCAGGGAGGGCTCAGTGACGGACTAGTCTGCTCTCAGGGCTCACTGGGGACAGTGACGCTGGAGGGGCAGGCGCACAGCCAGGCAGGCACCAGGCGCCGTGGGTGCGGCTGCGTGGACGCTGCTCCCGTCCCGGGTGACTGGTTTTGAGTCCTGGCCACTCTGCTTCGCGTCTGCTCCCTGCGGATGTGCCCGAGGGGCGGCAGACAACGGCTGCCACTAGGTCCCTGCCACCCGTGGGAGACCCACACGAGCTCCTGCCTCCAGCTCCAGCTGCTGTGGGTGTTGAGGGAGTGAACGGGGGATGGAGCTCTCTGCCCTTCAAACACATACATCAACCTCTACACCGCCCCACAGAAGAGGGCGCCTCCGGGGTCCCTGCCGCTTCCAGGAAGTACTGGTGACACCGTGACTGCGAACTTTAAAGCCCTCAGCACAGCCCATGGAAGAGGCCCATGAACCCGGTTCCACAGCCAGCAGTGGTGACGGCGGCGTGACCAGGTGTGCACGGGACTGCTCACCTGGTCATGACACGGGCGTGTGTCCGGCTGTCCATCTTGCTCGCGAGTAGCAGCGCGTGCCCCCATAAACCGTTTTTCATCGCAGATTCTAAAGCATCCTGCAAGGACGTCCGTGATGGTGAGCAAGGAACACAGAGCAGACAGGAGGGGCACTGACACGGCCACGGCCACGGCCACAGCATGTGGACAGGTAGGGGCACTGACACAGCCACAGCCACGGCACGTGGACAGGGAGGGGGCACTGACACAGCCACGGCCACGGCACGTGGACAGGGAGGGGCACTGACACGGCCACGGCACACGGACAGGTAGGGGCACTGACACAGCCACGGCCACGGCACGCGGACAGGGAGGGGCACTGACACGGCCACGGCCACGGCACGTGGACAGGGAGGGGCACTGACACAGACACGGCCACAGCAGTTCTGTGGGCACAGGCTGCCTTCCGTGTGTTTCTATCCCCAAGCCTCGGTGCGGGGGCGTGGCAGGTAACGGGCCACTTGGGACACCTGCACCAGCCCCTCCCAACTCCATAAGCGCCTGGGCCCCACCCCCACGTGGGAGGCCGGGAAGGAGCTGCAGGCTCCTGGCCTCAGCCTGGCCCGGCCTCAGCTCTGCTCATGTCTGCGAAATGAACCAGAGGTTGGGAACCGTCTGACTCTCAATAAAAGGTGACAACCAAACAGCAAGCGGCGAGAACACGGCCCGCAACTGAGCCCGGCACGGCCAACAGCTGCCGAATCCCGACACGCGGAGCCTGGCGCGTCCTGCGGCAGGTGCTGCACCCGCCCCGCGCCTGGGGCCCAGCGGGAGCACCGGAAGCGCCTGGGGCCCAGCGGGGGCACCGGCTCACCTTCTTACGGCCATAGAGCAGCAGCTCCCTGAACCGCTCGGTCTCCTTCTCGAGCGTGCCGGCGGCTGCCGCCTGGCTATCAGTGAGGAACGAGAGCTGCGCCTCCCCGGGCTCCTCCTCCACCTGCTCCACCACCTCGTTGGTGAAGTCGATGAGGTTGGCCTCACTGGGCGACTTCCCGGGCAGCCACACGGTCCTGTGGTCTCGTAACAGAAGCTCCGCAAGGTCTGTTCCCACCACGGTCTGAAAGGGGCCGGAGACAGAAGGAAGACACAGCCTGCGTGTGTGTGTGAGAGCGTGCGTGTGACACCCGTGTGAATGCGTGTGACACCTGTGTGCGGTGAGACACCTGTGTGCATGACCACGGTCTGAAAGGGGCCAAAGGGACAGAAGGAACGCACAGCCTGCAGCGGGAGGACGCCCAGCGGGGTGTGTAACGCCTGTGTGTGTTGGGGGACGCCCGCACGCCGGGCCGGTGAGGGCCCTTGGCCAGTCTCCTGGGCACCTGTGAAGCACAAGGCCCTTGGTGTGCCTGGATATGATCACACACCCAGAGGCCACAGCGCCAGTGCTGGGAGCCGCAGCATTCCGAGGCGGGGCCTGGCGCAGGTCCTGCGGTGGCTGGGGCACTGTCTTGGGGCAACCTGAGGTCCTCCGGCAGGGCTGCGCTCGAGAGCCCACGGCGGCCCCACCCAGCACCTCTGCTTCCTGTCTGAGAGGTGACCCCTCACTGCTGCCCGCCACATGACAGCTGCAGGTCCTCCCCTGGCCTGCGACCCCCACAGCGGGGAGCGACGCCAGCCTCAGGCCTCTAGTCGGCCGCCAGGACTGCCTGCCAGGCCCTCCCCTCCCCTACTCTGCACTCAGCCTGTGCCACCCCTCCCCCCCACGAGCCCCAGCCTGGCTCCGGCGGAGACTGACGGCACAGGAGGACATCCTGAGGCACAGGGCGACCTACCCCGTTCTGCCTGCACAGCAGGATGACGAAGTCCCACAGGAGACTTGCAGACTCTTTGTCAACTAAATTCTCATCCTGCAAACACTGTGCAGCTTTGTTCTGTGCAAAATTAATAACATCCACTTTATGGGTGTCATCTCTGGAAAGAGAACACACACTCAGTGACCAGCGCCGGACGCACGGGCGGGGCCGACAGCGCCTGCTGCTGCCCACGCGGCCGGAGCTGCTTCCACGGGGACATACTTGCCGAGAGGCCCCGGGAACGCGCGCAGCTCCTCCTGCTCGGGCGTGTGCTGCAGCAGCGTCTGCAACGAGAAGGCCAGGACAGCTGAGGGGCGGCTCGCGGCACGGCGGCCCTGGAGAGCCAGGCGCGGGCCCCGCGGCACGGCCAGCCAGGCGCAAGGCGAGCTGGAGACACTGGCCCGTGGCCAGCACACACAGCACGGCCAGGTCTGTGCTACAGCTTCTTGCAGCAGGGAGATCCGTTTCTCCACACAGCACACGAGCGGGAGAAGCCCCGGGGCTGCAGAACACCCTGTGCCCCTGCCGCAGCAGGCGGGGCCTGTCCACTGCTGGGGGGGGCCTGGTGGCCCTGGCTCCACCCTCGACTCCACCCTGGGTGAGAACGGCTGACCGCTCAACTACCTGGGCCCCTGCCACCCGCACGGGAGACCTGGCTGGAGCTCCTGGCTCCTGGCTCCGGCCCTGGCCCAGCCCCAGCCATTGTGGGCCTGCAGGGAGTGAACCAGCAGCCAGACCCCTGTCTCTTTGCCTCTCAAATCGCTACAGAAGATGAGGGCCGAGCTGCGGTGCAGCGGGCTCAGCCACCCCCTGGACGACAGCAGCCCATCTGGCTCGAGGGCGTCCGGCTGCTCCACTGCAGCTCCAGGTTCCTGCTTACGTGCCTGGGAAGGCAGCAGCAGATGGTCCCTGTCACCCACGGGGGAGGTCAGGACCGGAGCTGCTGGCTCCTGGCTTGGGCCTGGCCCAGTCCTGGCTGTTGTGACCATTTGGGGAGGAACCAGCACATGGAACAGCTGTGTCTCCTCTATCGCTTTGCCTTCCAAATAAATCAATCTATTAAAGTAAAACAACAACAGTGAAACACCTTACCAAAAAACACGGTAAAGATGAGAGATTCACCCACGGGCACGCGGAGCGGGCTCGGCGCCCACAGCCATGTGCCTGCCCCCTCAGCTGCTCGCGCTCCCACACAGCTCCCTGCGAACACCGGCCAGGCCTCGCTGGCCCAACGTCCCGGGCTCTGCGCTCCCCACTCAGCCCCAAGTCCCCATGGAGCGCCTGGCGGCAGCCTGTATACAACACCAGGGGACAAACTCGTGCTGGAAAAGCTCATTCCTTCTCCTTCAGGTGAATAAATCCACATTAAAACCAAATCTGGGCCAGCGCCGCGGCTCACTAGGCTAATCCTCCGCCTGCGGCACCGGCACCCCGGGTTCTAGTCCCGGTCAGGGCGCCGGATTCTGTCCCGGTTGCCCCTCTTCCAGGCCAGCCCTCTGCTGTGGCCCAGAAGTGCAGTGGAGGATGGCCCAGGTGCTTGGGCCCTGCACCCCATGGGAGACCGGGAGGAAGCACCTGGCACCTGGCTCCTGCCATCGGATCAGCGCAGCGCCGGCCACAGTGCACCGGCCGCGGCGGCCATTGGGGGGGTGAACCAACAGAAAAGGAAGACCTTTCTCTCTCTCTCACTGTCACTCTGCCTGTCAAAAAAAAAAAAGAGAGAGAAAGAAAAAGAAAAAAAGAAAAAAACCAAATCTGAACCCAAAACACGTGCTTAAAACCTTGACTTCTGGGAGGAAAAAACCACGGCCAGAAGGAAGAGGAACCGGAGAGCCCCGGGCTGCACGTCGGAGGGAGACTGAGGGGGCGGGGCGGGGCACAGGGCATGGGGGCCATGGAGGCCGGCCGCAGTGGGGCACAGGGCACAGGGCACGGGGGCCATGGGGGCCGGCCGCAGTGGGGCACAGGGCACAGGGGACATGGGACATGGGGGCCGGCCGCAGTGGGGCACAGGGCACAGGGGACATGGGGGCCGACCGCAGTGAGGCACAGGGCATGGGGGACATGGGGGCCGGCCGCAGTGGGGCACAGGGCACGGGCACGGGGGACATGGGGGCCGGCTGCAGTGGGGCACGGGGCACGGGGGCCGGCCGCAGTGGGGCACGGGGCACAGGGCCGGCCCGCCCTGCTCAGGCCTCACCTCCATGCTGTGAATCTCCACGAGCGCTGGCTGCCCCTCCGAGGGCAGGTTTGGCATCACTCTGATGAGCTGACCGCCGGGACCAAACCTGGCGCAGAGGTGAGGCACCGGGAACTTTTCTGGAGAGCTCGGTCGTGATGGAGCTGCATCGGGACCGACAGAGACAGGCGCCGCTTGTCCCCGCCCAGAGCGACAGCAGCCACCTGGGGTGCCGGGGCGCGGCCGGACAAGCCGGCCTCCAAGGTGTCACACACCCTGTTCACCAGCACTGCAGCCCACGTCAGAGAAAGACGGAAGCTGCCAACCCACGAGGAACCCACAGAGGGCGTGGCCAAGGACCACGGCACAGGGGGAAAGCTTCTGCTTCCAGTGCTGGCATCCCACATGGGCACCAGTTCAAGTCCCAGCTGCTCCACTTTTTTTTTTTTTTTTTAATATTTATTTATTTGAAAGAGTTAGAGAGATGCAGAGACAGAGAAAGAAAGAGAGGTCTTACATCCGCTGGTTCATTCCTCAGATGGCCACAGCGGCTGGAGCTGCGTCAATCCGAAGCCAGGAGCCAGGAGCTTCTTCCAGGTCTCCCATGCAGCTGCAGAGGCCCAAGGACTTGGGCCATCTTCCACTGCCCTCCCAGGCCACAGCAGAGAGCTGGATCAGAAGTGGAGCAGCCGGGACTAGAACCGGCACCGCGTGGAAGACCTGAAGCGGCTCCTGGCTTCGGATCTGCGCAGCTCCGGCCGTTGCAGCCAGTTGGGGAGTGAACCAGCGGATGGAAGACCCCTCTCTCTCTGTCTCTCTCTCTCTCTCTCTCTGTCTCTGCCTCTCCTTCTTTCTCTGTATAACTCTTTCAAATAAACATTCTTAAAAATAAAAAATAAGTCTCTACACAAACACACCAGAAAGGACCCTGAGCAGTTTTACAGTACAGCAGCCTGGCCCCACCCCACCCCTCTTGCCCCGCCCCCACCCCTGCTGTCACCGCCTGGGCTCCAGGGCCCACCCGGCCCAGGCACAACGCCTCCCGCAAAACAGAAAGAGCGCAGCTCTGCAGGGTGGAGACACTCCCTGCGCTCACAGCAGGGCAGCACCCAAGAGCCTGCCCGGGCAGAGTCACGCTCAGCAGGCGCGGCCGGGCCGGGGGCTCCGAGACCTGGAGCCCAGCGGCCATCGCCCGGGTGTCCTGCCCCCCAAGCGCTGCCCGCACGGCCACCACGCCCTCGCGTCACACGACGCCGGCCTGACGCCGACCCGGCCCTCGTCTCCACCAAGCACACACCTTGCTCCATGGCGGGCCAGCTGTACTCCGGGAAGCTGCTACCGTTGCCGCCGTAGGTGCCGTACCCATAATCCCCGTGGAAGGAGCCCGGCGGGGGTGGGGCCTCGTAGGCATCGCCAAGGACAGCGTGACTTCTGTAAAGCTGACTCTTGGGGACACAGCAGAGCACGACATGAGCTCCGCACGCGCCCGGGCCCAGACGTGGGGCAGAGGCCGGCAGCGCGGCGGCCAAGGGCGCGGTGAGGGCGCAGGCGTGGGCGCGGGCATGGGCGCGGGCGCACCTGGTGCGAGTGTGCGCTCAGGCTGCTGCGGCGGCTCTGTAGGCTCCGCAGGCTGCGCAGGCTCCGGGCCGAGTGCTCGCTGTGCACGCTGCGCCTGTCCGCCTCCTCCCCATAGGGGTCTCTGTGGGGCTCAGGGTCGTCGTCAAAGCTCCCCGTGACGCGAGGGTCGTACCTCCAGTAGTCATCACACTTCTCGGGCCTGGGGGGCAGGGCAGAGTGTGGGGACCTGCAAGGTCCCCCTGCTCACCACCTCCCCACCCCCACCCCGCCCCGGGGCCTGCTGGTGCTCAGCTGCATCCCGAGGTCCCGACCCCCAGGCGTGAACCCCGACCCAGGGCCCTAGAGAACGCGCCACAGTGCAGGAAGCACAGGGCCAGCGGGAACAGGGGGCCCAGAGCGCAGGCGCTGCACAGCCGGTGACTGGTCTTCTGAGGCCAGCCCTGCCCAGGGCACTTGCACACTGCTGACCCCTACAGGCACGCGCGCAGCTGGGCGGGGGCCTGTGGCCGCTACCAACCTGCCCCCGTAAGCACAGCTCTC
>CM027406.1:91835972-91847585 GCA_015711505.1 Sylvilagus bachmani | reverse complement strand
AGAGGGAGGGAGGAAGAGAGACTCCGTCACCCAAGGAGAGAGGGAGACTCCACCCCCAGGGAGAGAGAGAGACTGCACCCACCCAGGGAGAGAGAGGGGGGAGGAGAGGGGGTGAGAGAGAGAGAGAGACACTCCACCACGGGGGGTGGGGGGGACTCCACCCACCCAGGAGGAGAGGGGGTGAGAGAGAGACAGACACACTCCACCACGGGGGGTGGGGGGGACTCCACCCACCCAGGAGGAGAGGGGGTGAGAGAGAGAGACAGACAGACACACTCCACCACGAGGGGAGGGGGTGGAACTCCACCCACGGGGGGGGGGAGAGACTCCATTACCCAGGGAGAGAGACAGACTCCATCACCGGGGGCTGGGGGGGACACTCCACCACCCAGGGGGAGAGAGAGAAGCCCCCCACCCAGGGCTGGGGACCCCTCATGGCTCCCTGAGGAATCCCACTTCCTCCCTGGGCCCACCTTTCTGTGTAACCCCTAACCACAGTCAGCCCATGGCACTCTCAGCACAGTGATTTTGATTAAAGAGAAAGACTAAAAGCCGTCTCTGTTGTTTTCAGAGTCGCTACTCTGTAACCACAGATTTTACTACAGTCTCTTCTCCCAGGAGCCTCTAGGATCCTCTCATAGACTTGAGAAGGGGACCTTGACATTAAACACTAGACATGACGCTTTTGGCATGTATGTAAAATGCACACACACGTTTATTTTGACAGGCAGAGAGAAAGAGAAAGATTCAGACAGAGCCCCCACTGCCGAGCCTCTCCCCAGATGCCCCCAGTGGCCAGGAACCCCACCGAGGTCCCCCATGGGTGGAAGGGACCCAACTACACGGGCCGCACCTGCCGCCTGCCAGAGTGGATTAGCAGGGACTTGGCGTCAGGCACTCGGGCGAGGGATGCGCAGCCTAGGCAATGGTTAAACACTGCCAACGCTGGCCCAGAATCGGTGCAAAATGGCCGCACACAGGGCTGGCACTGCGGCGTAGCAGGTCAAGCCTCGGCCTGCGGCACTGGGGTTCGCGTCCTAGCTGCTCCTCTGTTTATGGCCTGAGAGGGCAGTGGACGATGGCCCAAGTGTGGCCCTGCACCCACGTGGGAGACCTGAGGGAGCTCCTGGCTCATGGCTTCAGATCAGCCCAGCTCCTGCCACCTGGGGAGTGAACCAGCGGATAAAAGACCTGCCCCCCCCCACAACTCTACCTCTCAAATACATAAATACAGCTTAAAAATAAACAAATACATAAAAATTTAAAAATTCACTTTTTTTTAAAAGGCACAACTATGTAGTTTGGGAAAGGAGCCCCCTGGAGGCAGACGGTGAAGCTGGCCACGTCAGGACCACCGAGGGCCCCCGGGGGAGCGCCCAGCCTCCGCGCCACACGCTGCATGGAAGCTGGCTGGGAGGCCCCCGAACTCCGCCCTCGCGGGACGGTCGCCACGTCTCACCCATCAGCGCACACTGAGCACGTGGGGGTGGCCGCCCCGACCCAGGGCCAGCCTCCGCTGGGGCCGATTCTCACCAGTTTACATTTGCGGTGTCACACGCGGACAAGGTAGCGTGAAAACCACCAACCACGGACCTGATGAAAACATTGCCACAGCCATCACCTGAGCAAAGCACTGTCCACCACCTGGGCTCACGGATAAAACACGGACGCTGCTGACAAGGCACACAGCAGGCGTGGCCGGAGCACCCGCCGGTGGCCGACGCTGTGACCTACCCCCGTAGTCGTACTGGCTCGAGTGGTAGCCTGCATAGTAGTCACTCTGGCTGCTCCAGCCGCTCTTGGAATCGAAGTAGCCTTCGGGGTACCCCGGTCTGAAAGACACGAAGCGCTGCTCAACCCGAACGGCCTGTGTCTCACACCGCCCCGGCAGCAGCCACCCGTCCCGCCCAGACCAACCCTCGGAGCCTCGGGCGGGACGCACTCGCAGACCCAAACAGCTCCCAGCGGGAGACCGCGGGCTTTGCCCAGGCCACTCACTGAAATTTATCTCAGCCCAGTAACTACTTAGCAACCCCGTGGCGGAAGCCAGCTGGCCCCGTGCACCCACCCGACAACCTCAAGTGCACCTCCTCCTGCTGGTTCACTCCCGAGCATTAGCAGGGAGCTGCGGTCGGCAGCCAGGGAGCACACACGGGCACAGGTGCCGGCACTGCCAGGCCAAGTCCACGGGACACGGGCTCAGGTGCCAGGCCGGCACTGTCATGCCAAGTCCACACCCCTAAAATGGCAGCTTTCAGACTGTGCGGGATGCTCTGCGGTGTGAGCTCTCGGCACAGGCGCATGCGTGGCAGGGAGGGCTGGGCTGCTGGCCCCGGTGCCTCCTGCAGACTCCCACGTGCAGCCACCGGACCCGGCCAGGCCCTGCCTCCCCGCAGAAAGGCAGCATGTGGCACAGGGGTCGAGCCTAAGGCCTGTAGGTGCTTCGAAGATCCTTCCAAGGACTTAACAGCACCTAAAATTCTTTTCTAAGGGCCAGCAGGTGAAGCTGCCGCCCGCAGCACCACATCCCAGTTCGAGTCCCAGCAGCTCCACTTCTGACTCAGCTCCCTGTCAATGCACCCAGGAGAGCAGTGGGAGGCGGCCCAAGTGCTTAGACCCTACACCCGACCCGGATGAAGCTCCTGGCTTCAGCATGGCCCAGCCCCGGCTGCTGCAGCCATTTGGGAAGTGAACCAGCGGATGGAAGACCTCTTTCTGTCTCTTTTTTCTCTCTCTGTAACTGCCTTTCAAATAAAATTAAAAAAAAAAAATAAAAAAAAAATTTTTCAAAGATTATTTGAGAGGCAGAGTTACAGACAGAGAGAAGGAGAGACAGAAAGGTCCTCCATCCACTGGGTCACTCCCCAAGTAGCCACAAACAACCAGAGCTGGGCCAATTCGAAGCCAGGAGCTCCATCCAGGTCTCCCACGTGGGAGCAGGGGCCCAAGCACCTGGGCCACCTTCTACTGCTGTCCCAGGCCACAGCAGAGAGCTGGGTCACAAATGGAGCAGCCGGGACTCAAACCGGTGCCCATCTGGGACGCCAGCACCCCAAGCGGCAGCCACGCCACAGCGCCGGCCCAAGATTTGGTTTTAAGACGTGACTTTTCTCTTGCCACTTGTCCGGTCTGGCTGCCTGGGTATAGACAACTCAACTGTCCACCCTGACAAACCCTGCTGCCCAGCCAGGGTCACAGCACCTGCGCAGGCGCACGCTGCCGCCACCCCCCGTGTGCCCGCAAGGCAGCAGGGAGGGGACGGACGAGGGTGACGGACCCACTCCACGGCGACCTGACCTGGCCTCTGTGTGGAGGCCTTCTTGGTAGCACGGAGGCACCTCTGGCCTTGACATCAGTCCTGATCCAGGAGCGAGGCCGGCAGGTGCCAAGGAAAAGCTGCAGGGGGAGGAGACACCCCGCTCTGCCCGCCCCGCCCCCTCGCTGCACAGGTTCTCAGGCTGCTAGCGACACTGAACCCCGTATCCTCAGCGACACACTGCGGCCGACGTCCCAGGCAGTAACGGCCACGCTAATAAACAGTTACGGTCTCCTGGGAGGAAGGCTCACGGGGCCACTGCACCTCCGCAAACAACAAGGCCGGCTGCAGCCACGCCACGGACGCAGGGCCAGCTCAATGGCCAAAGGGTCAAGGACAAAGCCCTCTGTCATCAGACGAGCCACTAAAGTCCTGGCGGGAGGCACGGGCGCCAAGTCCGCCAGCCGTGAGCTTCCCTGTCGCCGAGCTCAGGGAGCCGCACCCCTGCAGCGCACGCCCGCCCCTGCCCTGCTCTCTGGATGCACCCAAATCCAACAGCACCTGCAGCTGCCAGGGCGCGGCCCTTAGGAAACTGCCAAGCCCCTCCCGCAGGGCGAGCAGAGGCGCGGGGGCCAGTGTGGCGGACGGGCAGGGCAGAGCCGAGTGCGGGCCAAGGCGCAGTGCCAGCCAAGAACCGGCCCTCAGGCCCAGCCTTCCCGGCAGTAGCCTCAGTGGTGGGAAAGTCCAGCCCAGTGACAGGTGCCACAGCCTGGGGGCCCTGAACACCCCTGCAGCAGAGACGCGGCCGCGCCTCCCTCAGCCACAGCACGGCCTCCTCCGCCGGCGGCCGTGCGTCTAACGCCACTTGGAAAACGCAGCCTGCGACCTGACCGACCGACGCAGGCACGCACACGCTCAGCAGGTTTGTGCAGTTCCTCACAGCTTCAGCGCCATCCCAGCCACCCAGCAACCGGCACAGGCGGCCGCAGTGAGCCCGCCGGGAGGAAGTGGCGCCCACCTGGCAGCAGGCCGGTCCGAGCAGTGACTCGCTCGAGAGCTGGGCCGCTCGGGCTCCGGATAGCGGTAGGCCTCGGCGTACGCAGATGCGGCACTGTCATAGGGCCGGTATCGGGGCTCGTACAGGCCGTACATGTCCTGCGGGCGAAGCACAGGCAGCGTTAGTTACAACTGAGCACACCCCAGGCAGCTGCTCCGGCCACGAGCACCGCACACAACCACGCTCCCAAAGCAGGAGTGCACACGGGCTCCCCCGTGCCACGGACCCCACGGGCGGGGTGCAGCCCACAGCACTGCTCAAGGCTGCGCCACAGGCCCCGAACTCAGCTCAGCTCAGCTGCTACCCAGCCCTGACCGCGAGGAGACGACACAGCGGCACCAAGTGCCCAAGCGAGTCCCCAGCGCCCCTCCGTCTAGCGCCCCCAAGAGCCACAGCAGAGCTGAGCAGGGCCCTGCCCCGAGGGGGGGGGGACTTCTGCACTGCCCGCTCAAGGCGGGGACCGCGAGCTTCCTGCACGATGCTCCTGCCTCTGCGGTGCTGAGCCACGACGAGGCGAGCACGGCCACTGCCCGACCGTGCCCATGAGCAGCACCCGAGTCCAGCGATGTGGCTGCAACACAGCCCCGAGCTGGCCTGAGGAGTGGCAGGGCCCCCACCATGCTGCGGCCACCGCCTCCACCTGCTGGGACACGCGCTCCGGGACTCAGCCCTGCGCTATGCCGAGTGGACGGCGCCCCCAACCTAACTCTCGCCCTCGGCGCTTTTCTCCCCAGGTGGATTTAGGAGACCACAGCTAGCCTGCCGCCCAGCACAGCGAGCCCGCGGCGCCAACCAGAGCGCTTCAGCTCTGCAGCTGGCGGCATCACCGGGGAGGCCGGTGACACAAAGACCACACGGTGCTCCCGTGGGGCAGACTGTGCCCGGCAAGCAGGCCTGGAACCGGCATTCCGCACACCAGCGGGGCCGCGGCTCACTTCTGAGTTCCGCAGACACAACACCAGCCAGGCACACACCGGGAGACAGAGAAACCCAGCGGCGAAGCCCAGACGCGGGGCCACACGGCGCGCAAGCTGCACCTCACCTGGTAGTAGAGGGCGGCCGTCCCCGGGTCCGCTGCGTATGGGGAGGGGTACGGCGGGGGGTAGGCCTCGAACAGGGGTCTGTAGTAGTAGTAGGACGCCAGGGCCTGGGGCGGGGGGCCGAACGCACTCTGCTGCAGCCACGGCTGCTCTGACCGCACAGCCGCCTGGCTCGAGCCGGCAGGCACCACTGGGGCGCTGGAGGACGGCGGCGGCTGGCCCGCGGCGGCGGGAGACGGGACTGGGTGCTGGGAGCGGCCCCGGCCAGGCGGACTCTCTGGGTTCGAAGGGGGCTCTGGCAACGCTTTGGGCACTTGCGGCTGCCCCAGCTCTCGCGGCGCCCCTTCCAGGGCGGGCTGGTCCTGGGCATCTGCCGTCACCTGCTGGTAAAATCGCCCTGGGTCCTGCACCCCAGGCCGTCTCGGCTGCGGGGTGGAGCTGTCGGCACGCTCCGAGGTCCGGCGGAGCGTGAAGTCCAGCGCCCCCGCAGGCTCCTCCTGGTTACTGCAGCGACTCGACGGCCCGTCTGCCGGACCCAAGGGCGGCTCCGCGCTGCCGCCAGGGCTGTGGCCAAGCTCGGCAGAAACGTTCTCCGCAGTGCGACCCCTTCGGCTCTCTGGGCCCGAGTTCTTGGATGCTGGATGGGATGGCGGCTGAACCAGCAAACCAGCGGGCTGGCCGGGAGGCACCTCCAAAGCCCCGGAGCCTTGCGGACGAGCACCCTGGGACAGGCTGCCGGGCGGGGCCGAGCCCACAGCTGAGCTCACCGGGATCCCGCGCACCGCGGCGCTGTCGCCAGAGTCACCGCCGAGTGCCCGCCCGCCGGCTGCGCACCTGTCTCCCAGCAAGGCGTCTCTCCAGGACTGCTGCTTCTCATCCGCATTCGGAGGGGACAGAGAGGAGCCAAGGGGCTGCGGCAGGTGGTAGCTGTGGTCCGGCTGCGCAATCAGGACGGGCTGATTCTGCAGAGACTCCGTGGGCAGCGAGGACAGCAAACTGGCGTAGCCGCAGCTCGCCTGCGGGGGGAGGGCCTCCTCCTCACCCACCCGGGGAGGGTTCTCCAGGTTCTCGGAGGCGCTGGGGCCGGCTCGGCTCCGCGGCGGCGGCCCCTCCTCGGGAGGCTGCAGCACTTCGGCCGGCCGGGCCGCAGCAGGCACGCAGAGCATGGGCGCGGCGGGCGCCAGGAGCACGTTGCCTCCGAAGTCCGGCAGCTCGTTCTGCGCCCACAGCGTCGTGGCCGGGCTCTCACACTTCGCGGCCCCCTGAGCCCTGGCCGAGGGCCTCTTCTCGGGGGCATGCGAGGATGGCGCCCCCAGGGGCGGGAGCATGTGCCCGGCTTCCGTGCTGGCGCTCCGAGGCGGCAGACCGACCTGAGGGGCAAAGAGGGTCTCCATGTTGTCGGGGGGTTGCTCCAGGTTGCCAGGCGAGGCGTCGGGCAGCGTGGCGGCCGGCTTGCACTTCTGATGGGCGGGGGTCTCCCTCACTTCGCCCACCACGTTGGCTCGATCTGCCTCCACTGGTCTCACCCCCACCAAGTGGGATTTTACCGGTTCGAAAGAGCTGTTTGCACTTGTCTGGAACACCCCCACGGGCTTGGGTGGGCTGGGGGCGGAGGGCAGCTGGGCCAGGCCGCCGCGGTGACTCTGCCGCAGAGCGCCATCCGCTGGCTCTCCGCCCACGGGAGAAGAATCGATCTGCTGGAAGAAGCTGCCGGGCGCCTCCTCGGGCTTCCCGACTTCCTGCTGGATGAATGTGCCGGCCAGCTCCTGGGGCCGGGTTGAGCCCGCGCGCCTGCCCTGGCTCGGACCGCTGTACCCGCAGGACAGGCCGTCTGGCCGCACGGGGGGCGACGCCGCGTCTGGGGCCTCCAGATTTGCGCCCCCTCCTCCAGCGAGGCCCACAGTGCCGGGCCTGGGGACGGCGCACCCGGGAAGGGGCCCGAATCGGAACGGATCCCCCAGGCAGGCGTCGGCCAAGCCCAGGGGCTCACTCGGCAGAACCTCCTGATTCTGAGCGAACTCCAGGTTCTCGTCGTCATCATACCGGGAGCCGCCGGCCCCGGGCCTCTCGGCGTTTGCCACATCGCCCAGCACACCACGGGCAGCGCGGTCAGGGGCTCCGGCGTCGGGCTGGGTGCCTTCGGGCTGAGGGAAGAGAGGCCGCGCGTCTCCCCGCTGCTGCACACTCTCACTGTGGGGGCCTTTGAGACAGGCCTGGCGCGTGGCCCCTGCTCCCACGTGGGCAGCGGTGGCTGGGTGGCCCAGTCCAGGGCTGGGGGTCAGCCCGTCGAAGGCCGAGGTGCCGGCACGGCCTGCTTGTTCACACGAGAGGTTCTCCTCATTTTCAGTCTCCCCACTCCGGAAAAACGTCGAGAGCGCGCCCGAGTCTGCGTCGGGAAGCGCCCAGCCGGCCCCCGCGCCCGGGGCACAGCGCGGACGGTCCTGTGGGCTGTTCTCCTGGGCAGCGGTGCTGGTCGCTCCTGGATTCTGCCGGAGCTCCTGGTTTGCCCAAGTACTTGCACCTCTGCAATTCTGCCCGAACACACTTTCAGGACGGACGGCCTGTGCTGAGTGGTTTCGGCCCTGCGGGCAGGCCGGCTCGTTCCTCCCGTCGCCGGCTGCGGGTGCTGGGCTGTGCTGCTCGGGGCCGGGACCTCGAGGCTGGCCGGGCGGTGGGGGGAGCGGGAGGACGCCGGCGTTCTGAAGCACCCCTTCCGAGCAGGGTGAGTGACGCTGGCTGGCGGGCCACGGGCCCCCCTGCGCCAGCCCCCACTGCCCTGGTGCCTGCTGACAAGGCTGGGGGAAGGAGGCGGCAGCTGCGGCTGTCCCCACACTGGCGTGCGGGTCGTGCCCACTGGGGGGCCGGTCAAGCCATGGCATGTTCCCATGCACAGGGGCCCCGTGAGACTCGTCAGGACCCACTCCTGGAATGCAGTGAGGCGGATACGGCAGAATCTGGACACCAGGCTCCAAGCTGGGACCAAGCTCTGCATTCCTGGTCATCTCCGACCCAGGCAACGCCGAGGCCGAGGCCGGCACACTAGGACACAGACTGGCGTCTGCTCTGGGCTGCGCCAGAGGCCCCGGCGGGGGCTCCCAGGGTGCTTGGGAGCTGTCCCCGGCATCTGTGTGCGGCACGGGCACGCCGGGGTACTGGGCGAGCCCTGAGGGCACGGGGCCCTGGACGCCAGGTGGGCCGCTCTGTAGCGCCTGTCTGCTGAAGACAAAGGGGTCCGTCACGGGCTGCGGGGGGCAGGCGGCTGGGGCTGCGGCGCTGCCGCCCACCCGTCTCCTGTACGGGCTGTGCGCCCAGAGCACGCCGTGAGGACTCCCGGCAGGAGGAGGCCCAGCGGCGCCTGGCGGGACCGCCTGGGGCTGTGGCTGCATGGCTGAGCTCACGGGAGGAGGGGGAGGGCGAGGACCAGCACTTCCTCAGCGTGAACTGCAAGAGAAAAAGAGGCACAAAGTCACCACGTGCCGTCCACACCGACACCCGACGCACTCCACGCCCCGTCCACACCGACACCCGACGCAATCCACGCCCCGTCCACACCGACACCCGACGCACTCCACGTCCCGGTCCACAACCGACACCCAAAGCACTCCACGTGCCGTCCACACCGACACCCGACGCACTCCACGTCCCGGTCCACAACCGACACCCGACGCACTCCACGTCCCGGTCCACACCGACACCCGACGCACTCCACGCCCCGTCCACACCGACACCCGACGCACTCCACGCCCCGTCCACACCGACACCCGAAGCACTCCACGCCCCGGTCCACACCGACACCCAACACACTCCACGTGCCGTCCACACCGACACCCGACGCACTCCACGTGCCGTCCACACCGACACCCGACGCACTCCACGTGCCCGTCCACACCGACACCCGACGCACTCCACGTGCCATCCACACCGACACCCGACACACTCCATGTGCCGTCCACACCGACACCCGACGCACTCCACGTCCCGTCCACACCGACACCCGACGCACTCCACGTCTCAGGGACCCCTGGGAAAACACACAGACAGACTCTGAGGCGTTCACACCCCGAGCCCCACCTCTCTGCCCACTGCACCCTGGCCAAGCTGCCCGGGGCCCCTGGGAGGCGGCGGGGTGGCCGCCCTCTGGGTGCTCCCGTGCCCGACAGGGCCAGCGGCTCCAACACCTCTCCCGACGCCCCCCACCACAAGGTGCGCAGGGCCGACAGGTTCCTGTAGACCACCCCCTCCTCCCCCAACAGAGAGAAACGGCTCAGCACCCTTCGCACACAGGGACTTCAAGTCCCACAGGACAGACAAGGTCGTGGGCACCCAGCCGAGGCGCTAGGGCTGTTCACTGCCCACACCCGAGCACCCGGTGCAACCCCGGGCTCCGGCCCTGGGAGGCAGCAGCGGGAGCTCGAGTGACGCCCCCGGCACCCCCGTGGGAGACACTGGGGAGGAGGCCCCAGACGGCAGCTCATCTTAGAAAAGCAGACGGGTAAGCTGCGACCTTGCTAAGAGCTGACCTCTGACGGCCAGGAGAATCCCTCTCTCCACGTCACAGGCCTCCTCTTGCCCGGCCCACGGCTGCCCCCACCCTGGGGTTCTCACCGCTCCCGGGAAAGGCGCTCGGAAACCTCGCGGCAGTGAGCGGCTGGGCCTGCCGGGCCGCCCGCGTCCGACCTGAGCTCAGCCAGGACCCACGGAGCGCACAGCCGTCCCGGCGGTTCCCATCTCCACTAACGCGGGGCAGGCATGGCCTCGACCGACCACCCGGACATCCGCCACCCACATCCGGGCCCCAGCTCCACAAAGTCCTTTTCCTCCTCATCAGCCGCTCAGAGAGAAAATCAGAGCCGAGGGGGGTCCTGGCAGGGCCCCGGAGCTGCCGCGACCCTGACAGCCTCGGGCGCCCCAAGTAAACCTACCCGCGGCCCCCGCCCCCGCCCCGCCCGAGAGCACAGCGCGCTCAGCGCCCCCCGGGGGGCTGGCCTGACGCCGCCCCCCACGGCCCCCGCGGGGTCCCACCCCGCAGACCACTCGGGGCCGCCCCTCCACCCGCGCCCCCGCCCCCGGCTTCCCCGGACCCGAGGCCACCAGGGGCCCGCGAGGGCGCCCGCCGGGGACAGCGCGGCCCAAGGGGAGCCGACGGGCGGGGGGCGCGGCTGGCCCGAATCCGCCACTGCCGGCCGCGCCCGCGTCCTACGAGGACGCCGCGGCCGGCGGCCCACGGGCTCGCGGGCTTCCCGAGAGGCGACCGCCTGCCCCCTGCCCACGGCGGCCGGCGGCGCGCCGACGCGCAGGTCCCCGCGGCCCGCGGAGGGGCAGGGCCCGGCCGGCTCCCGCCGCCCCGGCCCGCGGCCTCGCCTCGCCGGCCGCTCGCCGCCTCCCTCTGCTCGCGCTCGCCGCTCACCGGCGCGCCGACGTCGGCCGTCAGGAGCCGCGGGGACCTGCCCACCCGGCAGCGGCGACGAGCGCACACACGGCCGCCGCCGCAGCCATCTTGGCACATCCGGCTCCGGCCGCCGCGCCGCTGACGTGTCCGGCTGCGACGTCAGCGCGCGCCCCGCCCCTCGCTCTCGTCCAGTCCTGCAGCGCCTCCTCCCATTGCCCCGCCCCGGCCCCGCCCCCAGAGGGGCCCGTCACCGCCCCATCCACCGGCCCCGCCTCTAGCTGACGTCTGCCCTTCACCGCCTCGGCCCGCCCCTCACCCTCATCCAGCCCTGCCCCGCACCGTCCCGTAGTCTTGCCCACTGCGGGTGCCTGTCACTGCCCTGGCGAATCACCGTCCGCCGCCTCCTCCTCCTTCGTCCCGCCCCTCATCCTCAACCAGTCCTGCCCCGCCCCGTCCGTCGCTACCCTAGCGGACGTTTGTTCTTCGCAGCCTCATCCCTTCGTCCCACCCCTCATTCAGCCCCGCCCAGGCCCGGCCCAGGCCCCGCCCCCGACACCCCCTAGCGGAGTCTGCTGCCTCTTCCGCATCCAGCGCCGCCCCGCCCCCGGCCCCGCCCCTAGCGGAGTCTCCACCGCCTCTTCCTCGCCCCGCCCCGCCCCCGGCCCCGCCCCTAGTGGAGTCTCACCGCCTCTTCCCCGCCCAGCCCCGGCCCCGCCCCTAGCGGAGTCTCCACCGCCTCTTCCTCGCCCCGCCCCGCCCCCGGCCCCGCCCCTAGCGGAGTCTCACCGCCTCTTCCCCGCCCCGCCCCCGGCCCCGCCCCTAGCGGAGTCTCACCGCCTCTTCCCCGCCCCGCCCCCGGCCCCGCCCCTAG